>CM032882.1:9766438-10231438 GCA_019176425.1 Megalops atlanticus | reverse complement strand
GGAATATCCTCCCTCGCACCACCTCAGACTATCCAGGACTTTAGTATTAATACCCAAGGTAGCCTCCCATCACTGCCTCTCCCCAGCTCCCAGCTCCATAACTCCCAAGCCACAGATCACCACTCTTGAGGATACATCGAATGTGTGACTAAGTACAAATACATAGGGGTTTGAGCGTGATAACATTACTTTCAAAACATCAACACCCTTGTCAGGTAACATATTAAGCTAATTTAAGATGGGCGTCAGTTGCTGAAACAAATATACCCTACTGCTGGTATTAGATTATAACAGTACTGGTTTTGATACTAGATTATGAGGGATATTTCTATACATAGGTGTGATTCCACATATTCTTATAAAAACAGTACACTGTGTTTCATTACCAATTCAAGGTATGCTCTATTTTCTGTGAGAAACAACTGTAAATCCCTAAAGACCAGCAGATGTATTCATTCGCACACCTACTTTTACAAAGTTGTCCAGGGACAATTCACTCTGAGCCTCAGCAGCCTTCTCTCACTCTGTCTTGGTAGAACCAGAACTCCACACCTGGATCGATACTTTTTGAGGTGCCGTAAACTTTCTCCAACTTCAGTAAATAAGTTTCAATTACTGTGCTTCCAGCTCAAGATGTAAGATACAGAAACAGCTAAAACTGGGTTACTCCATCGAGCCAGAGGAGTGAAAATTGAACTTTTCTGATCTTACAAGTCATGGGTGCAAAAAGTGCACCTGTTTTTCTTCTTATTAATGTGCACTTCTCTTGCCAAATCCATGACTGTAGCTAACCTGTTTTAAGTTGCCACTAAACTGACAAGGATTCAATTTCAAAAAAGATTTCTATCTCAGTGGGATTTACTTGCTTTAATAGAGATTGAAAGAAAAAACAGCATACACTCTGAAATACGTGCCATTCAACATGTAACATTTCTGCTTCACCTGTCCTTCAGACCAGAGTCGGGAATTCTCCTTCACGCACTATGCTCAACTGTCAATCAAAGAGTAATGTTTTCCTTGAATTTGAGATCATCTGCTGTATGACTTGCTGTTGATTTTGTATCATTGTTGATCTGTATTGCTACTTATTAAACTAAACCTCTATGACCAAGAGATACAAAACGTACATTTCTTGTATGGATGTGTAGACCCCTCTCATTTCAGTGAGCACATCCCCAGCATAAATTACAAACAAGCCTCCTTGTCCATTTCAAAACATTTTGGAGGGAAAAGGCTGCTGCACTGTGGCCAAAGCAGGCATTTTTGAGAAAGACTGCCCAGTGTTTCAACATAAAGATTTTAAAAACCAGCCAGAAAGCACTTTGCACTCCTCAAGATTTTCCTGCCCTCCACAAGCTGAAGCCCCTGTGCAATCCATCTCATGACAAACTTGTTCAAATTGAGAGAGACCAGAGCGAGCACGGGTGATACGGATGGAGGGAGATGGACGAGGGCCAGAATTTCAACTGAGCCGAATGTGGAGTGACGGGTCACATCAAAGACACGGGACGCCCCTGCCCACCAGCGGCCGGAGGCCAGGGCTGGCTGGAGGCAGCGGTCCAAAATTGCAATAAGGCTTTATTTATGTATGTCATGTGTTAATTTATATGCAGGCACTCATTTGCATATGCTGTTCTCTGCCGTGCAGGGGCAGCTCACAGCCTAACTAAGTTGTTGAGCTGCTGCTGTGACACTTAATTGCCATTTGGCTTATTAAGGCCCTGGGCTCCGTGAAATGAGAGCTGCTGCAGACGGCTTTGGCGTCAAACATGGGAAAATTAACAACGCAGCTGATGACAATGATTTTTAGAGACTTGAGCAGCCAAAGGTGCCACAGACAGGATGTAAATGTGTAGAAAACTCTTAGTGAGGCATAATCTTTGTGTCGAGCAACAGTTGCGGCAGCGTGTTTTTTATTCCTTTTCTTTATTTGATTTTGGGCTGTTTGTCTTATTTCGATAAGCCTTTTACCTTCTTTGCATGACTGCATTTTGACCTCATTTTAGACAGTATGTTCAGACAATTCACTGTCTCCAAGTTTCAATTTGAAATGTATAACAACAAAAATGATTTTGGGTTTTGAGTCTGTACACATTTCAAAAATCGATTATCAAAGCATAACATTGTACTGTGTAACACCTTTAAATTAAGCATTTTCTCCAGGCCAACAACTTCCACTCACTGGAAAGATTATGTTATCGGTCAATGCTGGGCACAAACCAGTTTGTCCTTAAAAAATGAAGAGACACATAGCCAACTAGTTTCAACCAAATGCAGCAAACTCCATTAGCACTGCAGATGTTCTGGAACGCAAGGTCAAACTTTCTTTCAAGTGTGTTAGCTCTCATCTTCCTGCATGTAATATTGCTTGTAATGCAAAATCTATCTGTTTTCCCATGCATGGAAGATATGAAGTGAATATATAATTGTTCTTAAAGACAGAATGTTGATGGATATAATTTCTGTGAGGGATGTATGTTTGGACTGCATAGAGAGCAACCACTGTACAGCATGGGCCTGTGAACTTGGAAGAAGTTGTGCCCAGAATACACATTAGAGGAGAGAGCTCATCTAGGGGTCAAACATCACAAGGGATCCACCTCAGCACATTCATCTTCCTAATGATCCACATATCAATGGCCTGCTGTCATCTCCAGCATAAAGAGAGAGCACCGCGCCTCTGTACCCACCGCTCCGGTGGGGCAACGAGGGAAGAGATCCGAGAAGCTACTTGGGTTGAAACGCGCATCCTCCAGGGACCAGGTTCAAAGAACGAATCTAAATCGAAATCTGCTCGGCGTGATTCGCGTTATTCACAGGCGTCTTGGGAGAGATTTAATGGAGCCACTCAAAAAATCCTTCGATCCCTTGACAATGTCGGCCGAGACCATGGATTCGGCATGGAGAGGGCATAGGGACAGCCCAGAGGACAGGATTTTCTGAGCGCGCTCAAGCACAACGGCAAACAGGAAAGCGCGCCGGGCGGAATGCTCACTTCGCGAACCACACAAGATGGCGCAGGTGGCTTGGAGCCTCTGCGATCTTGAGGCCTGCATTTTTGCGGATTTTAAACCTGTGCTGCAATTATGTTTCCTATCTTTGAGAAGCTTTTACACTCAAAGCATATAGGCTTCCGCGTCCGCAGAACGTAGAAATGCACTAATTAGTAAGACCCAAACAAGTGGATTACTGATAAGTACATGCTTCATTATTGTAATAAGGTTGTTTCTATGCACTTCTTTTGCATGCTTGGAATTAGTCCATATTAATACAGCACTTGTGCAAACAGCACTTTGTATTCACTGCTGCCTGCCGTTATACGCATGAAATGCATCAAGCGCATGAATGAGCTGCCCAAAACAGCTGAAGTGGATGTAATAGATTCCTCATGTTCCCGCCATTCCATATGAATCGCTACCACGGCGTCACCGCATTTCTGACTGTTCTCATCTTCTTTAAAAAGCCACTATTTTCAGCGATGTGTTTCTTGGGCCTGCTTTTCCCGCCAGAGCAGGGACTTTGGGTTACAGGCCTCCAGCGTAGCGGTGAACATTAATGCTCATATGAATACATGACAAGGTTGTCCAAGGTGAATAGAAATTAACATTAAGACCTGCTGGCTTGAGAGACAATTCTTTATCTTTAGCGGCCTAGCTAAGCAGCAAGCAGACCAGTGACCTTCAAAAGACGGAGAGGGTATAACACATGAAGGAATGCACTCACACATTAACATCAAAGAGCTGTTTTACACACAGTACAAAGCTCATTCAACCACAAACACATCCCCTCTAAGGTTATTGGAAGCTAACCCTGGAAATAGTTTTTGGTTGGGCTTGCTGGATCAAGCAAGCAAGCAGTCAGTTCGTGTAAGGTTGCTAAATTGCAAGAGCTATGCAGAGTTTAATTTTCAGATACCTTTCAGCATGTTCCAGGGAATTTTTAATTGATCGACTTACAAGGGAACACACAGTTTGCATGTAGGCTGTGGCAACATTCAGAGGCTGTCTACAGCTGGATATGAGAAATGTTACATTTATCTGCCTCTTGCAGGTCATTCATATCTCTCTGCTCATGGCCTGACCACCCCCTCCCCTCCCCCACATACACTCTTTTGAATGCAGAGCAGATATACAGCACTGGCCAGCCTGACCTCGGTCCCGGGCTTAATGGAAAAATGTATTCTCAGTATGATTTAGCTGTGTACATCACAGCTTTTAATTACGTATCCCTGCCCTTTTGGCCCCTGTTGTTTTAATTTGGCTCTCACGGTGGTGTACTTTTAGACAATGCTCTCCAGCCTGAATCCAATTCACAACCCCCTTTGTGGAGGAAAAAAGGGAACATTTTTGGTGACAAAAATAAAAAAATCCAGCAAAGTGGCTCTCCTTTCAAAACGGAAGTGTTGTCCTTGTGTCATTTGAATTAACAAGGACATGTACTGTGTTTGCGTTTAAAAATACAAAAAAAATTACATAAACTACACAAGCAGATTTAAAAACATGCCGGAGGAGTTAACTTTTTATCAGGCTTGTTTAATAAATAAGTGCTGAAACAACATTGTTATTCAGAGCTACATTCCTGACAACCACTGAGAAACACTTGCCTCTAGGTTGAGATGTGCCAACATTAGCAATGGTATTCTGCGAATACTGGCTGTTGTGTGCCTCCAGCAAACTTAGTACTGGAAATGGCACCAAAGTGCTCTAACCAGCAAAGCAACTAACTTTTTCCAAACGTCTTAGATTAAGTTACTGTTACACGCTTGTATAATTTCACTGTTTTTCAGCGTAAGGTTTTGTCATTGACATGCCCTTATCCCTGGTATGATATACATGAAGTGTATCTTCCCATGATCACCTTACAAATCACCATGACTAATTACATCAGGGAAATGAATGCATAAAATTGAATAAAATATAAGCACCATCTCACTGTTATGCTCTACCACCAGATGATTTGGCTTCATGGCTTTGTTTTTTCCCCTTCATGGCATGTTTTTTTTTTTGACTGCGCTGCCATCACATTCACAACTTGTTATCCGTATCAAACAGGTTGGCATGAAAAAGCAATAAAACTAACACCATCCACCACAGCTGTTAAGCCTCACTGTCAGTGTCTGTTAGTATATTTAACATCAGCAAGCTGCTTCTTAACAGAGGGCCTTAACACTATCAGAGATGAAATGCCACAGCGTCCCTCCGCAGACGGTCAAAGCGCGGGCACGGCCGAAATGGGATTTCTCACATTAGCCTGCGCAGTGCACCCAGCCGCCCCCTCACCGCACCGTTGAACACCCCCCACTCCCCCGTCTGCCCAGCAGCCTCAAAGCATGGCTCCTCATTCGATTTCTACACGCGGCCGTCACGTCCTGGACGCCTCTCTCTGTCCTCCAGGGAGGGACTGAGCGCTTCACAAAAACAGAATACAATAGATTCCTGGAAATTGGGATGATTAGGTCTGTAATGCCACTGAGTGCCAGATGTGCTTGCTTCACTGGAGCATTCTGGGCTCCTGCGTACCCGGCCTGCCACAGGATAGGAAAAAAGGAATTTACTGCTTCAGATTGCTTCTGCTTTGTCTTATGCTAATGAGATTTAAATGCTAGATTTAAATAACTAGCTATGTTAGGCATCATGATCAGTCATATATTCGCCCACTGTTTATGAAGTGCCGGCAACACGGAATAGTGCATAATACTATGTAAAATGACACTGTTGATAAAAGGATCACTATAATGCGATTAAGTGTTGTGTAACATCATAGACTCTTAAGGCGTCTGCTGAGCCTTCTGGCAGTTCACTCTCTCTCTTTCTCACACACACACACACACACACACACACACACACACACACACACACGCTCTGACACCCTTCATATACCTTTGGGAAACTCTGTTGTTTGCTATTAATTTGATCTTTCATGCATGCAGCATTTTCATCCAATTAGCGAATAAGGTGTTTGGAATCATTAACCTCTTCTTTATTACTGTGCTATGTTGGTGCTCTAAAGTTTCTGGATTAGTTTGATATATTAAAGAAATGCATTGTCCTTCACTTCTTCAGTTCATTAGAGCATTAATGTTACCACTTCAGCTAGGAAATGCGAGGCTATACAGATAGCACTCCATAGCCACATTCCTATCGCTGTCCAAGCTAGAAAACAGGCCTGTTCACCATCACAGTGCTTTCATTGTTTCAGGTGATTGCTGCATGATTGTGAGGGATCTGGGCCATATTGATACCAATGATTCCCAGGACCCTGTGGATTCTCAGTGGTCATACTGGGGCTCATTTAGTATTGATTACCGCTACACCATTTCTTAATGTCTGAGTGGCCCTCAGGTTTTCTCCAGACACAGAGCTTGGTTACTGAGAAGTCAATGCTCATATTCAAATGTCAGAAGCACAACCATAATATATACAATAAAAGCAGAATTTTCACTCCTACAAAACTGCCAATAATGTAAATGTAATGTGATGTTTTATAAAGAGTTGATTCACCACAAGATTTGTCCAATTAAGCAGAGAATCCTATATTATATTAATATTTCCTATTGGATATGATTGTTCTAACAAAATTTCACTCAGCAGTCACAGTCTATTTTTTTCTGTGCTTGATGAAAGCAATCAATACTTTAGTCTAATTTACTTAGAGACCATGTGTTCTTAGGATCAGTTAAGAAAACACACCATTTAATCCTATAATGTATTCAATCCCCTGTGACATCACTTCCTGCCACAGTGCAAGAGACCCACCTGACTTCACAGACATTTGCTGCTTACACCCCTCTGACACCCCTGTCAGCGGAAAGCCCGGCTTGCCATCCTGCATGTGGCACAGAAGGTCAGTTAAATTATTCACAGGGACTCAATGGGGCTCCGACGCCCCTAATCCACAGAGGAGGAAACAGAGCCTCTCTCCACCGCTGTGCGAGTAGATCAAACCGCCTTTTCCTGTGCCACTCTCTGTGCCATTGTAGCATGGCGAGGGTGTTACTTATTCATGGGCACATACGGCAGCAAGGGGCATCACCGCGGGGGGAGCCGCCCTTTTACGGCTCCGCTCGGAGGGCCCCCTCACACGGGCAATCTGTGCCATCAGGGGCGGCGCGAAACCTCCACATGTCCATCATCGAAATAAAACCAGAGACAGGGCAGATCTGAAATCCCCCAACACACACACACACACACACACACACACACACACACACACACACACACACACCTCCCCAATTGGAAGGCTGCTCGCGGACTTCCCGGTGATTGGCATTCTGTCAGCTTTGCCTCTCTTTTATTTTAAGCTCATTTCGATGAGAAGAAGTGGCTTCGGAAGCCCTCTCCTCCGCCGACCCCACTCAGGTCGCGCCGTGGAAGAGGGAAGCGTTGGATTTAACCTGTGGCTTTATCGCGCACTCCGGGGCGAAATAAGCTCGACTCCTGCGCACGCTGCAGCCAGACCTGGATAAACTAGAGATGAGCCAGGAGCGCTTTAATAATCCCGATCGCCGGCCTGCATATCTTGGTAGCTGAGAGCAAACTCTCCCCATTACATCCAGCCAGCAGTCTGGTGTGGTACAGTCAGAAAGCCGTCTGCATCTTCACACGCCATTGCCCTCTCCTCTGTTTCCATGCAGGCTGTCCACACCCAGTTCCCACTGTGCACTGTCTGGCATCACCGCAGCAGCTGCTCCACGCCGTAATGACACTTGCGATATTATCATGTAAATCAAGTGCTGTTGCTTAACTTGCTTAAAAAAAACAAAGCAAAACAAAAATCCCACTCTGAGTTTGTAGAGTGCCTCTTTTAATGCTACCGATACTTAAAACGGCATTGTTTTTTAGTGTTTTGTTGCCGGGCTGGCCGTCGTCCAGCGTCCCTGGGCGCGCAGCCGGTGGTTCTCCCCTTGGGTGAGCAGACATGAATTATTGAAAGCTAATCCTCCAGACAGGGGTGGCTTGATATGATGTTGCTGCTCTTTTTCCCGCTGTTGTGCGGGTTTCGGGGTCACGCAAACCCCAGCGCATC
Organism: Megalops atlanticus; assembly: GCA_019176425.1. Lineage (NCBI taxonomy): Eukaryota > Metazoa > Chordata > Actinopteri > Elopiformes > Megalopidae > Megalops > Megalops atlanticus. Next base: position 10,223,413 of record CM032882.1, on the reverse strand, counting down.
CATGCTAATGTTAGCGGGGACACGCGCGAGCGGGAGGCCGCCGGCAGAGCTACCCCGCCATGCTAATATCCTCCCTCAGCAAGAAGCCCCACCAAATAGCGTGCGCTGGGAGAGGCCGTGGATGAAAGATGACAGGATGAAATAAGCTCTGACTTTCTGAGCATGCTCAGTCCTGCTCCCTGGGTGCATGTGAGACTGTGTACCTGTGTGGCCAGGGATTGTGTTGTGAGTAAGTAAAGGAAATGCAGTGTTTTCAAGCTCCTGGCTCGTTTTTTTCATGCTGTAGGTAACAACATTTCAACCATTGTCTGGTCTTCTTCAGAGGACCATGAGGCCCTGAAAACCCTCCTGCCCTGACTCAGATGGATGTCTCTTTGAACTGATGTCTAAATCACCCGCAGCCTCTTAATTAGTTGGAGAATGCACCCCCCCAATTCATCCTACAAACAATATTGTCTCCATTTGTTTCAAAGCAGCTGGAGGGTCTTTTTATAGTCGCAAAACTCTCCCTTTAATCGGAACACAATCAGCATGACTTAAAGCCGCCAAATTGCACCCCCCTCCATAGCCCCAGATGCTGCAGAGTAATTGAGCTCCTGGTATAGATGGAGAGGCTCTCTGATCACCCATGAGGTGGCCTTCGAATAATTGTGGCGGCCGCCAGGACCGATGTGACGCGAGCAAGCTCTGAGTGTTCGCCTGTTCAAAGGCAGGCGCTGAAACCTCACCGCAGGGACCTGAGGATGCAGAAAACACGCCTGTTCCAGAACTCGTAATGTTCCTTCTGTCAGGGAGGGAAAATGACTGCAATCAACACAGTCCCTGGAAGACGCAGGCATTGACAGCAAACCGAAGCACCGCGCTTCTCCACCATCCACAGTTTGATGTGCCGCTGTTATTTCAGGAGGTCTCTTGAAACTAAGCGTGAAAGGTTAACTGCAGAGGTGAATAAGGGGAAACACACTCAGAGTTAAGGAGTTGGTTGGATAAAAGCAACTTACTGTTTTTTAAAAGACACCAAAAGGGCTTACATAGGGTATGAGGAGTGATACCTTGGGAAAGCTAGCTAACATTTAGCTGGACACCAGAATCAACAAGTATCAGAATCAGCCTTGTTGGGGGCCTTGGTTGGATTCCGTAAGTGACAAATTGCAACCTGTCCTTGCATCCTCCATAACCTGTAAATTGGTTGTCACCTTAATTACCATTCCACTTCTGGATGAGACTTGTGAAGGAATCTGAGATTAATCTCCTCCAGCAAAGGATGCATAGATGTATCTTCCTGCAGAAGAGTTTTTCAAGGATCTGTGATGTAAGGCCTCACAAATGACCCATATTCCATACATTTTTTTATTATTGTTGTTGTATTATTACAACATAAACAGTCACAACAGGAAAACAAAATTAACCCATTCCTCTGATTTCTCTGCTTTAGGTACCTCTTCTTCTACTCACACATCTTTTCTGTGTGTGCAATCAATGTGTCCATCAATGAACTTTCCCTGGGATTCATTGATTCATGACGCAAACTTCATGACACAAACTTCCTTTGAATGCATGTCAGACTCAAACTAGATATGTGTTAAAAAAAATAAGCAACTCTGGTTATTGTAAAACTAATCACACATTTTCCATTCGGTTTACTAAGAAAACTTTCACTCTCTTTCCTATGTGTGACAGACACTTGAAGGGGAAGCAGCCGCATAAAGACAGTCACACGTGTGAAAAACGGTTTCAATGTGCACCATATGATGCAGTACTATATGAAATCCCTGCTTTGACAGCACTGCACATCGGCAAGGTTTCACATTTATTCGATTTTCCAGTGTTGATAGACCAGGAGCAACCGTCCCCCCAACCCCGCCCACTGAACCCGCCTCGACAATAGGAAGCGGCCTCTGTTCAGCATCTATCTGGCACTAGCGATTCATGTCGACAGCTGGATAACGGGCAGTGGCATTTCTTGTCCCCACAGCTCGTTCGCAGATGCCACTGGCTTGGTGAGGCTTGTTCGATTTCCTCCCCGTGACGGTAACGCGGATTGACGCAGAGTTCGGTAGCTCACTGAGGGACAGGCCCCTCGGAGCGAGGATCCGTCTCTACAGAAACGTCATCAGAAGACATTCCGCGCATCTGTCCATGGTGGCGATTTATCGTGTCCATACTTTCGGAAAATGCCTTCAAATTTGAAACATTTTGACTCAAGGCTCATGCTGAGGCTAATACATCTGTGTACGAGCATGCATTTCTGCTACAAATGTCTTTCTTTTGCTAACAAGCATGTCAAAAAAGTGTCTCAAATCAGCCACAGAAAGTGTGTTTCTTCCATGGCAGTCTAGTTGCCTCAGCTTGGCTGTATGCTGCGGCATTGTTTGGACATGCTCGGCTGTCTTTCCCAGATAATGTATACTAATGAACCGCCCGCGGACTGAGCTATCAAGTCCAGCTCTGTTACTCTGGGACTGCCGTGGTTTCGGGGGATGCGTGAGTGGAGGCACATTGTCCAGCATATGCGCACACGGACACTGGTATTTCCCCCTCCGGCGGACTCATTCCCTCAGATGGCCCCTGTGAAAACGCTGCTGGATAAACAGGCTGCGGAAAGTGTGAGAAGCAGAACTGAAAGCGCAGTAATAACATGAGAACGGTCTCCAGAGCGCCGAGCAAATAAATTGTCCGTGTGCGTTCACGAACGCAGGGGCGGGCGCGTTTTTTCCCCGTACTTCTGTCCCCCAAAGGACGGCCGCTCCTTCAGATCGTTCCGTCGATTCCGGTGAACCCTGCGAGAGCGATCGCGCGGCCATAGCCGCGGCCAGCTGTCACGTCGAGTCAAGTCAACGGAAACGCGATGACAGGTCAGGGGGAGAGAGAAAATGGCCGCGGGGCGCCGCGGACTGCTGGCGAAGCGCGGACGTATTTAGCGGCGCCGGGCGAGGCTGTTGCCAGGGACCGCAGCCGTGAACCACGACCACTCAGCGCTGGAGGTGTCATCCGCGAGCGGCTCGCACCTCGGACAGGACTGAGGTCCGGTCATGGTGGCATGATAACACATACAGAGAGGTGTGTTCTTGGTCCCTACACCCAGGGCTCATACATACAGACCTGCACATACAAGTGACAGACCCTCTCATTGCTGCTGACTCTCAGCTCAGATAAAGCACCTGCCTTACCACCACTGACCGCTGGAGGTATGCGACCCCTCTGTGTAGCACCAAACAGCCCCTGTACCATACACACACACACACACGCACACACACACTGTCTGACACTTCAGCCATGCAGAGGCACATCACACTGAAAGGCCTGCCCTATATTTAATCTGCAGAAGAAACGCACTGGATGCTAATTTAGTGTTAAAGCCAGCAAGAGGACCGCAGCCCGTCAGTAGAATCGTGTCACGGCCGATCATGCGCGTCCGCCGGAAACACGAGATGACGGTAGGCCGACTTTAGTCCAATCACACCCCCCTTTCGGCCTGTTCCACGAAGTGCTCCGGCTCTGAGAGACAGCGTGGTTTAATAGACACGATTGTCCTGGGCTCACTTGTGGCATCCGTCCAAATAGAGAGCTCATTTTTAGTAATGTGTCTTCAAAAAAACTACACAAGAGTGCCCGCAGTGTCATCTGGAAGTCTATTTTAGAATGTGATCACTAGATGTATTCCTTTTGAAAGGACACTTTAGAAGTACTCGCATATACACAAATTCAGGCAGCACTTGCTTTGGAGTGCCCACTGCTCTTTGCCTTTAGGTTATAAAACTTGTTAGAGTTATTTTGGAGAGCAGTGAAGAGTCTGACCTGAGCAACTCTGTACAAAAACAGAGCAAAATATCCGTGTGATTTCAAGCTCTCTCCCTCGGTGATAGCTACAGTCCGTGCGGCTGCAGAATATACATTATTGATTCATTTTGACTAATTGATCACTTGAGGGGGGCGGAACGGGTGGCCTTTGACAGGAAGTAAATATAGCAATCGCAAGCCCTCGATACTCATTAAACCTCACATCCCTCTTTGCGATGCTCGTACTGCCTTGAATAATTAAACGTTTTCAAACGCGGGCAGAGATTAATACAGATGGAGATTAACTCCTACGGGTCATAGCTTCCACCTGTTTCCCAGTCGAGCACCGCAGAGCGCGGGTTTCCAAACTCGCCCAGGAAAGCCCCCGAGCCCCCAGCCCTGTCACACAGCACCTCTCAGGGAGGCACAGAATCGGCAGTTTGGTGCAGTGGCGTGGACCAGTGCTCGTAACCCAAAGGTCGCGCTCGTGATTCCCAGGTGGGGTGCCGATGCTGACGCTAATTAACCTGAACTGCTTGAGCAAAAAATGCAGCTCTTTAAAGAGCAGATATGCATGTGACTGTGTGTAAGTCACTCTGGATAAGGGCTGGCTAAGTAAATAATGTAAACACTGAGCGCGGCTGAGAGTTGTGGATTCAAATCTGGATCGGCACGCGGCTCTTCTGCCCCAGGGCAACGTACAGTAAGAAAAACAAATTGCTTATGTATTCAAAAACAAAAAAACAACTGCCTGCATTGTATGCTGCCCTGGAAGAGGGCATTTGCTAAATAATGCAGTAGAGAGCAGTATCTGCACTCTAGTATGAAGCTCCCACAAAGTGATGGGAACTTCATACTTCACTAATGTTTGCTCACCATTCTTTACTACACAACGCTATTACTGCCACGCACCTGGATCAACAACTGATTCTCGCACATGGTTCTGAACTTTATTTGCTATGTAAATGGAGGTAGTTTTCCATAAATATGACCCAGCCAATGGCAGATTCAAACCTGTTTGCAAACATCGCACATTCCTAAATACATGCAACTCCTATACTCATACTGAATTCTTATGAATAGTGGAGAAAGTATATTTTTTACTGTTAGAGTTAAAAAGATCTGACACGCTGTGATTCATATTGCTGGCGCTGGGAGTTACCTGGCTCGTCGTGGCTGGGGTTGTGGTTGGACAGTAGCACGAGATATTCCTCACAGGTGCTCGAGTCCAGGAGCTGGCTGTTTTGAAGACAAAGGTCAACAATCAGGGCCACCGCCTTCTGACAAAACATGTCATTCTCCTTCCCGGCCGGATTCATGCTCTCAGCTGCATCCTTCGTCCGCTGTTTATCCCGGGGTGTTCACACACACTCAGAGATAGAAAGCAGCACGTGAGAAGAAATGTAACTTGCCTTTGCTTCTTGTCGCTGTTCTTGCACTGTCTCTGAAGCGCGTGCGTGTGTGTGTCAGTGTGTGTCAGTGTGTGTCAGTGTGTGTGTGTGAGTGTGTGTGTGTGTGTGTGTGTTAGTGTGTGTAAGTGTGTGTGTGTGTGTGGGAAGGGGGAGGGGACACTTAATGAATCACTTGTTGCCCCCAGGTATTCCGGTGGCAGGCATATTGCATCACGTTAAATCTGCAGCTCAGAAATGAAACGCAACAAATGAGTCCACTTAGCCACTGGTGGGGTGTAATCTCTGCCCCCGCCTCGTGCCACCCCCGTGCTACGCCGTAATGAAAAGTCTCATTAGCGCTGCCGATTTGTTTTTCTCAAGTCGTCGAATCCCAGGGCGGACTTTTCTCTCCCTTCTGACCAGATCCCCAGAGCGGCGTGCTCTCTGCGGCTCTCTCTCCCTCTCCCTCCTCGGCAGGCTGACGGGCTGGCTGTTTACAGATGGGGGGGGGATCCTTCTTCCCCGCTTCACGGTACCTCCCTCTCTCCCCTGCCGTTGGCTTGTGCGCGTGCCTGTGTGTTCGTGCGTGCATGTGTGTGTGTGTGTGTGAGTGTGTGTGAGTGTGTGTGCATGTGTTTATGCATGCATTCGTCTGTGTGTGTGCAAGTGTATGTGTACACACGTGACCGTGTCCACTATGTTTGTGCATGTATGTGTCTGTGCACATATGTGTTTAGGTATGTGTTTGTGTGAATGTGTACCCATACATATGCATTTGTGTGTGTGAGTGTATGTGTGTGCACATCTAAGTATGTATGTGTGCTCATGCATAATGAGAGTGTGTGTATAAGTGCACCTGCATGTGTTCATTTGTGTATGTACCTGTTTGTCCTTGTATGTGTGTATATGTGTTTGTCCATGTGTGCAGATGTGTATTTCAGATGTGTATGTGTGTGTATGTGTTTTCCTTGCACATGTCTGTGTATGTGTTTGTCTGTGTGTGTGTGTGTGTGTGTGTGTGTGTGTGTGTGTGTGTGTGTGTGTGTGTGTGTGTGTGTACCTCCCAGTAGGGTCGATCCACTCAGCAGAGGAGCATCACTGCACTGTCTCAAGCAGCAGAGAGTGTGAGCTGGCCCTGAAACACAGAAACAGGCCTGATATTAGCTCCACACAGGTCCCAGGGCCCACAGAGGCTGGTGCTGGTACCTCTGAAACATTAACATTGCAATGTTACGTCAATAATGCAAATATACAATAGGGAGAACTGTGAACCATTTCATTTCAAGCCAGTTCTAACACCATTAGTCCAACAGCCATCTGTATTCTGTAATTAATTAGCAGCTATAATCATGAAATCAGATTTATCCTGATCAAGGGACATCTGAGGCAAAAAGACACAGTGGTCAGGCCCTAACTCTTGAGGATCACCAATCATTCATGTCATTTACATAACACAGCATGCTTCCGTCATTTCAGTGCAAGATGAAACAGACTTGCAAAAAAGGAGCTGTGCATTGAATTTGTTTTTAAGTAAAGGGTAAACCACTTTGCACTGTTCCACTCATTGTTCGAAGACACTATTTGTCCGTGCTTATCATTAAGGATGTCATCATTTTGAACCTTAAATCATTTTGAACCACAAAGGTAGATGAGCCACAGGCTGGGAAGTGTCTGTGTTGATTCAGTCATGTCCGCTTGACCTACTGATGCAAGCAGGAAGGGGGTACATCACCGCTGTATGGGGGATCAACTAATAACCAGCGGATGGCCAGGTTCAGCTTCCCTTCCAGACAGTCCTCTAATAGAAAATATCGCATGTACTTGTGGGCTACCATCATTACATCTCATTTAAACAATTAATGCAAAAGAAGTGAAGGCCAGACGCAAAACAAGGTCGATCTCCGTGAGCCCAGATCAATGCACAGAAGAACCGCATCATTCTGGTTAATTGGGCAGCCTGTCCTAGAGAATGTGATGTGCTATTTCAGTGCGCTTTTCGAGGTGAGGTTTTTTTTGGATGGGAGAATGGTGGAAATAATTGGGCCCTAATCACAGTCGTTGTTCGCCGCCCCGCCCTTGCTCCTCTCTGGTGTCTACTTAATGATTGCGGGACCCGCTCGGACAAACAACAAATAACACTTCCGCGGGTTTGGGGAGGCAGTCCGTTACATTTGCCCATCGGCTTCCTGTGCTGCATTTCTCTTTGCATACCTGTTGTATGTGCTTGTTAGCTGTCCAGCCAGCCAGCCACTATACTTCCTCGGATCAATCAAGTTGTAGTGTGTTGCTACTGGGACTGATCATTAGGTACATAGTTCTGCAGCACTTGCTGTGACTTACATGGCAACAAACCATCGCGCCGGCTCCCCATCCTGCCAGCTCATAGGTGCTTTTTTTTGGCACACAATAAGCGTTTGGGTAATGAGAGCTTTTTTGGGGGCATTTATACTGCCACAGCTGTCACTCCTCAATGAACCCAGGCGTATGGTCGGTCATTAACGGACAGGAGATATATTATGATTATACAAAGGCCTTAATTTGCTGGTGAGAGCAGTCTGTCCCCGTTCCCAGATCTTCTGGTTAGGTATTGTATAATTATCCTCGCAGAAAGAGCTGCTCAGGCTGGCTTCTAATGACTGCACACAAAGGCATTTCGCCTTGGCCTTGTAAATGGAACCATCCTGTGCTGGAGGCTGGAACTCAATCTCAGAGTCCGCCACAAAAGTCCCCCACCCCACTAATCACATATATCAAGCTGACAGCATTTCTTCATCAGACTGTTGACCCAGACAACTGAGGCATTCACCCTCAACACTGGGTTTGTAATTGGCTTTTGGCAGGTGAGTCCAAGTCCTCATTTGATCTGAGCCCCGTGTTGCACTCAATTTCTGCTCATGTTCCCTCGATTGGTCCCCCATGTTGAGCTGCATGTGAAATGCTCGAAGACAAGCCTCGCAATTACTATAGCAACTGTGTTTGTTCGCGGCCGGTCTGCCATCCTCCTGCCTGCTCATGTATGAACATCCTCAGTTTGCGCTCATTGATTTTTTTTCCTTCGTCATTTTATTTCTCAGGTGAGAAATTGTTTGTTTCAATAGAGCGAATCCCGGGAAACATGGCAAGCAAATGTTTTTCTTCCCCCTCCCCAACTCCAATTTTCAACCTGGGCTTTAGGGCACCAAGAGAGACAGCCGCGCTCCCGGTTAAATTGCCAGTTTCTGCATGGCAGGATAACATTATTTTCTACTAATCTGATTTCAGGAGATGTTGCAAATGAAACATGAATGTAACTATTGGAGAACATGGTTTGCTGTTTGATGTGATCTTTGGCTTGGAGTATAGTGAAGGGATTGCACCTGTTCCCAAGGCTGAGGTTTTTGGCCCCCCATTTGGACATCATAAATGGGGGAAAGGTGGTGACGGGGTGGAGGAGGGATGCCATAAACAGCTGACATGGACAGGAAGTGGTAAGAGAGATTTTTATACTGCATAGAACTGGTCTAATTAATTGAAATTAAAACTGTTAGGACAGCTAATTGCATGTGTATATCTAGAACTGAGCTGTCTAGGTTTAGTTAATTGCATGTGTATATGTAGAACTGGTCTATCTAGGTTTAGGTAATTGCTTAGGGAGTGTCTTAAAATTCTCACAAATATTTGTTTGGAACTTCAGTCATTCTCAGTGATCTGACTCGATTTAAAGATAAGCCTTGTCTTGCCCTGTCCACGTGCTCGTAACATGCAGAACAACTGAAGAGTGGAAATGCCTCCTGGGGTCAGTCAGAATCCTTAATCGGAATATTGATTTGCTATTTCAGGTTCCATTGCTTTATCTGAGGCAAACAGTCGGAGCTTGTTTCTTGATTTTTTTTTCTCGGGCCAGCTCTTCTATGATTCATCTGACCATCTGGGGTCCTCGGAGTTCGACCCAGCGGCACCTGTTACAACTGTCTCCAGCTGCGTCAGGTCCAGCCAACGTCACGGCGAGAGGTCGATCTCCCAGAGGTCCCCGGCTTTAACGACGCATTCCAGAGAGCTGCAGAGGAGAGACACGACGCTCCCCAGCGGAAATGCATGAGAAGGGCAGGGATCGAGATGCTGACCCTGCTTGTGAAAGGAGGAGCGCTCGTTAAATTTCCTGTCAGTCCTCAAGACTTTCGGATCACTGCAATTTCTGAAATTGTATGCCTGAGCTCATCCCCATCGCAGGTGAGCACAGGCAGCCGGGGCTTGTAAAATCACCCATCATCCTGATATAGCGTTTTCCGCTGCGATGCCGTCGATGCCTAATCGATCTTCTGGCGAGCGTGTGGGAAGATACAGCATTTGAGACGGGCAGCTATGCAGGCATTCCCTCCACTCACAGCAGAACTTCATTCATTTGCGTGCAGACATGTGGCAATTGAACTCCACCACTGTTTCCTTTAAAAACCAACAGGCTAGGCATGACATATTCTAGTATTGTTTAAAAAATTTCTGCACCAGGATGTAAAATCAGACCTACTCACAGTGTACTCCACTGCATAAATGTAAGCACAGGATAAAAGCAAGATATATGACACTGCAATAGAGTGGGAGTGTGATAGGAAGAGAAGGACCTGTCTTTGATTTAAGAGTGTATTCGTTATCACACACACCAAATGAGTCACCCTGGCACTGATCGTATTGTCTCTGATCAAACCAACCTTGATGAATTGCTATGCCACATCACGGATCCCCAGCAATAACAGCGAGAGTAATCGCAGGTTGTGGCAGTTTAATATTAATGAGAGGACAATAAACAGCTGCCACTTAGTGCCCACACAAAACAATCAGAGGCCTGCTTTATAATGACAACAAAACAAGCACAGACACTCAGTTAATCACTCTTACTGTTGTACACTTGCTAGCTGTGGATAAAAGGCATAAATATGCATTTTAAGTAGGATTTTTGGTGAATTGGGTGTGTTCACATTCATGGTTTAGGGGGAACAGTTAAATGGTCCTCACAAAGTCCTGCTGCAAGATGACAACCCTTAATGGAAGGGGAAATAAACTTCTTTAGTGGGTCAGTGGTTGTAATTGATTTCACAGATCACTGCAAAAATGGTACATTTTTTTTGCTGTGGTTGCACTGGGTGAAACATCTACCAAGAGTAATGGATTAGATAACTATTCCACCTTAAGTATAGGAGCCTTCTTAATCAAGTCTGTGTGTGTATATAAATATAATATCAATTTCCACTTAAATTTGAATTACAATTGCTATACAACATGCAATTACCTGTGACAATCAGCAGTTCAAAAGCATTCCGATCATTAACTGCATATCAAGTTGTGCTCGTATTGATCTGATGTAAATATTGACATTTCCTTTCATGTTTAATTTCTTTGGTTTCATAAGGTTTTCCAATGACTGTATTTTTGACGCATGAGTGTTATGAGGATTTTTTTACAGTAATGGTGTGGAGTTATAATAAGCTCCTGCGTAATAACCTGAGCTCCTGCATTGATCTGGGATCCATCGTCTGATGTGCGCACATTTTTCATAATGGCAGATGAAGGAGGGTCACAGAGATGAGAACCAGGGCTTCACATGCAAATTGACTTCCCTGTCAACTTCGCCTCCGATTCATCTCTGTGGTGACAGGGCCGAGGCTGCAGGTGTTGAACTTGATTTGGAGAGGCAAACCGCATGACAAAAGGGTCGCTGGCTCAAAGCAATGCTAATCAACTATTGTCTTTCCCCACGCAAAACCTGTCTCCGGTGATCAGATGCGGTGATTTATGTGCGTGAACGATTTTGTGTGTGTGTGTGTGTGTGTGTGTGTGTGTGTGTATGTGATCTCAGCTGAAGAGTGCAGCTTGAGGGTTAATGAAGTCATGCCTTCTCTTTGAGTTATGGTTTTATGCTGCGCCCATGTGCTTCAAAAGAACCGGAGGAAATTTCATGGCATGCTGACACGAGCAGGAACAGATTTTTCTCCCCAGGATACTAATCTCTGAAGTTATCTCTATATCAGAGCATCATATGTCATAAGCACCTCATTTTTTATTCACTGGTATATCTATATGCCAAGTTGCATGTCTTATGATCATAAAATGGCATATGAGTGCAAGAAAAATTTGTCATAATCTGTGGATATTTACAGTGGATTTGTTTAACTCCTCAAGTTTGCGTATAGTAGCAGTTTATCATGTTCCCCACTATCAGAAAATTTGGTTGGGTTTGATTTATTGATTGAACTTTACGCCGACAGATCATTGTATCATTACACACAGAACCGTGCGCAGTTTGGTTTGTGACACCGGTCCTCGCTGAGGGTGACGCGTCCTGCTAAACCGGGTTACATAACACAGCTCCTGCCAGCCATCTGACCAGGCCCCGAATTATGCTGCCAGAGGAGTCTGCAGGCTAATTATGGAAGTCCGGATGAAAGCGCATCTCGAGTTGTCGCACAGACCTCAGGACTCGGGTAACTTCTCAGAGAGTATTAGTGAGTATCCACCGTTACTGACAGGTATGACTCATTATGTAGCTGTCTCTGAAGTCATTTACCAGGTTGGAACGTTAATTGACAAGGGGAAAATGATTCTTAATTAAGGGACACAGAGGCTTGCAGCAGAAGACGAGTTATGAGTCTGGCGCTGCATCTCAGCTGAATGTGTTTGAGAGTTCATCTGAGGTAAAGATGCACCTTAATTCTGGCATGTGCAGAATCAAAAACTCAGATGTCTGTTTCGGGAATAGAAGAAGTATTGTATTGTACTGTGTACTGCATTCATTGGTGTCAGCTGTGGGAATTTTATTACATTACATGGAGAGCACTGCGCTCTACAATTGCTGAAGATGAGACACGTGCACTGAAAAACTGAGAGCTGGCCACAGATGAACTAATTGACTGTGAGGGCACCTATGAGACTGATTCGTCTGCTGGACTCAATGGTATTATGGATCAGTGGATCTACATGTCAGTAAATGAGGGAAAAAAAGCACCAAGATATGGGTTTTATCATCATTTCTCTTTTTTGTAGTTGCAGTCCTACTGTGTATTCCATGATGGAATGGAATGGAATTCATGATGTAAAATAATTTCATTCCTATTTTTTCACAATTCATAACCAAGCAACTGACCTGACAATGGCTTGTCGCAAGCATTGCTACATGTGCATACATAACTTATACTTTATTTGTGAAATAGTTTTGTATTAAAAAATAAGGTTCATTTAATGTTGCTTATTTGGATCAGGCTGTAACAAACATCTGTTTGGAAATGTTACTCTTCCCTCTAAATGCCAGCTCATTAGCGCTGGAGGAAAAAAAACTACTTCCTTACTGAACATTAGCTTTCTATTTTTCTTCTCTCCAAAGGCCATTGCTGGTCTGCTGTGGTCCACAAGATCTACTGCACTTTGAGTATTTTCCTCTATTAATGGGAAGGTTCAGCCTCTTGCTGCACACATTGCAGCTGACTATGGTCCTGCACAGCACTGGGTTGCTGCCAAGCTGGTCCAACTATAAATATCCACAATAGCTGATTTATCATAGTAATTTCTGTCCTAATGTGTTGCTGTGAGCCAGCATGATGAACAGGATGGTGTGATTACGCAATGATGGTGTGATTATGCTGGGATGTATTATATCAGTCAGTAAATAGGTACCATCTTTAGCCTGATATGGGCACTGTTGTATTTAATTCTGCTGCCCTTCTGATATTAGATGGCCATTAAGTAACACTTTTATAAGTTCACATATTATGTACAAAATAATGTTTGTTCCTCCTGGTTTTGCAGAAAGTAAGTAACCTACATTGGGTCACATTGGTTCAGTATGTTTCATTGTAAATGGTATCCATGGTAGTCTTTTTGGAAAACAAACCCATCATTACATGGAAAAATTCATTCATTCATTTTTAAGCATCACAATTGCATATATAGTATGTATTATACAATTATATAGTTTATACATAATTATATACAATTCAGGGACTTCAAACAAGCAAAGACAACCACATAAACCTTTGTCTTTAAGAAATGTAAATCTAGATTATCTAACCTAGGACTACAAGTTACAGTCTATGAAGCAACATTAAAATCAGTTTTGTTGAGACTCCTGTGTATATGGCTTTCCCCAAGCCAGTAAGAATAAATGTCCAACAAAATGCATTATCTGCTAATTAGCATTCCGTATCTATATGAGCTAAGATAATTACTCCTGCTCAGATCCATAAAGATGTTTGACACAACCTGATTGCTAAGCACCGACGACAGTCAATCTCCAGAACATTTCTCCCACTCTGCAACATTTGGTCCCAAGTGTCACCTGGCAAGTTGCATTTGCTGTTGTATTTGTGATGATGTAGAATTAAAGAAAATATAATTTTGAAAGAAAAACACACACTTTTCTGAACTCATCTTAAAGACTGTGTTTGCAGCAGTTATTGCATCTCTCTCACCCACCCACATTGGTTATTCATAGACTCGTGTCAGTATACACATCAGGGCCGCCGCGGCACTTGACTCCAGTGGGCGCTGATTCACGTCTTGGTGGCGGGACCGAGCATGGGTTTAATTTCAGAGCGTCTGTCGCGACGGATTCTCCAGGTGCCCGCCTCCGGCTGTTTCCCAACGACCTGGCCGTTTGATGAGGGGTGAGGTGTTTGTTTAGGTGGTACGGAACGCGGCCATGACTCACACGGCCTCTGCAAGCAAATTAAAACTTTGGCTTTGCTTCCCCCCACATCCCCACCCCCCACCCCTTCCCAATCTCCATATTGGTATGATTCTTGCTCTGGTCTCCACGGCTACCAGCCCCAGAGGGCCACTCTGATCCAGGAACTCATAAGTCAGATGCATGCTGATCACAAATAAATGAAGGAAGGCGGTGGTGGGGGACACCCTGGTCCTCACAGGGTTTTAGATTTTGATACCCTCAATCTCACATTAGAACTACAGAACAAAGGCCATTCACCTGATTGAGACTGTAATTAGGGAAATCAGGAGCCAGTGTTCGTAGGGAGATGAATCAAGAGTAGAACAAAAACCTCCTGGGCTGTGTCAGCAGGGACAGGATTTAAATGCTTGATTTTCTACATTTAGATTTTTCACGTTTAAGTGCTTGCTTTGACAGCCATTATGGACCCGTGTAAAACCCACAGGGGTGCGATGTTGATAGCTGACTTCTGAGTCAATTGTGCAGTGTATCGTATCTCACTAGGGACCACAGTACCAGGCGATATTCCGTGGAACAAAAAGTCCTGAGACATTTTGGGGTAACAGCTTGGGCTCTGCTTAAAAGGGTCATTACAAGTGGCAAAGGAACTACGAGGAGCTGTATCACATCGGCAGAGGCTGCAGTTTCCGTAATCAATACTCAGTGTGAGTAAAGTCATTATGTTAATCTAATGTGTGGTGTGATGAAATGTAACAATTGTGGAAAAAGTACATCAGCCGTCTTCGACACTGGCTCCTCTATAGAGTTGCCAGATGATTACACAGATTTCATGCCTTGCCAGAAAGCATCTAAAAGAGCCAATCAATCACATCTCAGTGCAAAGCAATTTAAAAACAAGCTCACAACATCTCAGTGCTCCAATCGAATATGTGTTTTTCATTTCGGAATTTAATAGGAAACAGCATCCGGCTGAACTAATGAGTCAGCGCGAAATCAGCCAAATGCCGGCCAGTCTGGATTGAAAAATCCTATACCTGGCAACCTTTCTCTGTTCAGGAACTTCCTGTGGCACTTTATCGCTCACTGACCCCAACTGAAGCGCTCATCGCCTTGGTCGAACCAGTCCGGCCGCCATTCACGGCTGTCGTCGGGGATTTAACGGGAGTGGGAGAAAACCTGCTGGACAGCCTCAGAGCCATCTCCGCCGAGGCGAAGGGAAAGTCCGTCCGCCCTGCCCTGACCGGTGGCTTCCATTCAGACGCGTGTCAGGTCTCGTTTGCGCGAGAAAGGTGTGGAGATCTTCAGGAGGTCCGCTCGCAGAAACAAGCGGGTGCAGAGACAATGCTGCGTGTTCCCCAGATGCACCGCATCGACTCGTGGCTCCGCAGCGCGCGAAACCTGTCAGGCCGAATGATGTGGAGCTCAGCTCAAGCTCGCCCGAGCGTGAGATCCGCTGCTGCGTGCGAATAAACACCGCTTCCGTCGCGGCCCTCAGATGCGAACACGCCTCCTTGTTTTTCATTTTTTTGTTTTTTGTCACCATAGCCAATGTGAAACACTAAACAAGACACCTGTGAGAGAAAGTTACTCACTTTACCATCCTCTTATGATTTGTGTAACTTTCAAATAGTATAAATGTGTGCGAGAGCCTGGGTGGCTCAGAGGATGGAGGTTCATTTCGATTTCTGTGCCATGAAGTATCTTGATGTATTCTCTCTCAACAAGACAACAGCCCATTGTAGGGTCATTACCCATAATCCATCTCTCTAATGCCAAGTGCCAAGTAAAGGAGTAATATATCAGTGGTGGCCAGAGAGATGAAAATAGAAGAGGCAGAGAACTTGCCTTCACGACGTGATAATTATATACGCTCTGTCTTCTTTTCTTGTAATCATTCTCACTAAGATGAAAAAATAACTAGATTCATGATAAAAATAGATTGTTGATGTCTTTGTGGTACAGCATAAAGATGGGGAAAAAGTTCAAGGAAATAATTGGTTAAATCAGTCAGTTTTCAAGGTGTGGCGTCCAGAGCATAAAACAAAGAAATGTCATCTATAATTGACAAACCCAGGACTGGAAGGCACAAAAAACTGTCTAAGAAGTATCTGTAAGATACTATCTTGAAGGAACAGGCAGAAATGTCTTGTGGCCTTCTCCAGCCGTCAGGACTGAAAGGACATGTTGCAGTAAGACAACCTCTGTTAAAAAGGGGAAACAAGACTAAAAGGCTAATATATGCAAAAAGTTTTTGTATCCCTGCGCAAAAAACCAAAATATGTAAAAGGGAAAGAGAGATTTTTTTTGATATTGAGTTCACTTCCTCTGTATTAACCACACACACCATATGGCCTTGTCATATTATCCACTGACACAAACTTTTGAATAAAAAGGTCATTTAAAATGTTTTTAGACCTAAAAGAACTGGATATTGAATTTTGGGCTATTTGAGATATTAATTATACTAAACTAAAATGCTTTTACTTGCATACTTTCATAAGATGTGTAACCACCACATCAGTACATTTCAAGTGCTGTGATTTCAGTTTGATCACGTTCTTTACCGTCTTCAAAATTTTATCTATATACAGTAAATCCATGTCTACAGTGAATCTTTTTCTATAATACTGATGGTGTTTCAGTTTGTGATTTGCTTATTGTTAATGTGTGATCTTTGACACAAATAGGTGTAGCACACAATGTCATTATGACTTGATGGAAATACTTTGATGTGATAAAAGAAACAAACTTTAAGCTCAGATCTGACCTTGTGATTGAAAGCAACAAGACACATTTCAACAAGTGAAATAAAATAGCAAGCATCAAAAATATATCTCTTCCATTCCTGTCATACATTTGTGTCAAAGGTGACACATTACGGATGTCTTAATGGCCTGATCTGGTCTTTACCTCCAGCCATATTGTAAAGGTTGAGGCCAATGTTGGATTCTCCCTTTTGTGACTGTGTATGAATCTTTTGTGGCTGTGTCTCAGCAAAGGCTGTGAGAGTAATTGCATCCATGCTCAGTCTATACGGGCAGTGGTTCAGAAAGCCGTGTTCCTCTTAATTATTAGTCTCAGCCTTCATTAAAGTTCTATTCTGAGCCACCTAAACTCCACTGGCCATCTTAATAACACAGCTGTGTGTGTGCGCTTTGATGAGAGCCGCAATCGAAAGCATCAGTCGCCAGAGCAGCCAGAGATGGCTCTAAATAAACAGGCCGCGGGTTGTGTAAGGTTCAGAGAGCCTCTTAGATCTGGGTATCTTGTCATTGTGGGCAGATGGAATCGAAGAGAAGGCTTTTGGCAGGCGTGTTGGTGTCATTTCCTTCTGCATGAGGTGAGTTGGTCTGTTGTTGGAAACAGCGGAGTGTTTTATTGTCGTTGTATTTAGTAGCTCCCCTTAGCCTTAGCTGTTTTCACAGCATTAATGGATACCACAGACACAGAGAACAGTGCAAAGCATTGAACACTATTTCAGTAGGATTTCCAAATACAATATTCAGGGTGCAAAAAGAGCAGATACAATCCACTAAAGTACCAAAACTATTTATTAACCAAACATATGACACAGCACAAACCAAGCGCTGGTGTTAAGGTGCTGGTTTAATGCTACATGCTCAGACTTAAAGCCATGTAGCACAGTGTCAGTACATATCAAAGTTGGGTAACCCACGCGCCGTCAGAAGAGGTGAATCTTCGGTAGCTGACGGAGGGGTGACGGAAGGTGATGAGTGACTCAGCCGCTGTCACAGTAACCGGAGACTGAGCCCTTGGGGGACAGAGAGCGCGCCACGCATAGGGGCCGTGTGGCCGCAGGCATGGCAGGCCTGGACCACGGTTATAAATCAGGGACTGCAACACACGGACAGCTGTGAGGAGCAAAGGCAAGTCTAGCCTGGAAGGCGTTGGTGGCTGGGGACGTGGGGAGAGCAGTCAAGCATCATTTGAGTTCCACACCACATGAGGGCGGGGGTTATCTGGTTGTTTTGGCAACAGAGGCCTGCCAGGCAGGAAATAAAATAATCTAGATGGGAGAGCAATTTGGCCTGGTCTGAGAGCTGGCGGCGAGAGTTGTGCCATATCCTCAGATATTCACTGTGAAGACCTACCAGGTGGGAGTCAGCATCACGATATTCTAGGAGAACAAGGATGTGCTGCCCAGAACTACGCCCAGGGTGAGGTGGGAGGTGGGAGGTGAAGTGAGGTGTCGGCACATCAGTCTGAGAAACCATCTTTTTGTCAGCTTCCCTCCCCCATCTTGTCTCAACAAATCAAAGGTGCAATTGTGCAATTGTGATTTTTTTGCAGATTGTACAATAACCACACAAATGGTGCCACCAAGCTGTTGTTTTGTCACTTTGTGATAAAGCCACAGTAATGACTGCCACCTTTTGCCATGAATGAAACATCCTCAATGGAAGTAAACGAAAAACACATCTACATTGTTTATTCCAAAAATGCGCACTGAATGGTCACCATTCTGTATATGATGTGATTGCAATAGCGGTCATAATCCTGTGGGGAGAACGGTACCAGTTATGCTTGAGCTTGAGGTAGCGTTAATGTATCGTCATGCAGCGTGGCCAGAAAACATGTTATCCCTCTTCTCCAGACAGCAGATCCCCTGCCTGTTATTTAGCCCCCAGCGAGTACTGAAACTGGGTCGAAGTGGGGCTTATATAAGGGCTTGTGCTCAGTGCAGTGCGCAGGGGGGCTTTCGTGACGCATGGGTTCCGAACCAGGTGAGTCACAGCTGCCCTCCCGGACATTCTCGCACCCTCACTGCGCCCCGGTCCAGCCCGGCCCAAGCTGTTTTGACATTGGTTGTTTACCATTTGTTCTCTTTGAAGCCCGTCTAAGTTTCTGTCCACCAGTACTTTGTTCAGACTTGCCACAATGAAGCTGTTTTTTTCCCTGCTTCTTACTGGTCGTAAGCCAGTTCCCAGTTTGAAACAGGAAGCATCCTACCCTAGTTTTACCTGCTTTGCAAGAGACTAGCCGACCCTCTGCCGGAGTTTTTCTGGATGCCTCAGTCGCTGACCCTGAGCTGTCCGTTTGTGCCCGTTTTGTGACAGGATGATTAAGTTTGGTGGTGGCAGTGAAAGAACACGAGGATATCTGCGGAGTATTGTGGAGGGGCTGCAAGCAGTTGCCTTATATTCCCTGTGCATAGCGACAGACACCACATGATAAATGCCACTGAGAAATAACAATAAACAGTCCCACTCGGAGGACAAAGACTGAAGGAAATATCGAAAGGAAAATGCATTTTCATGGGTTTTTTCCAGTTTTGAATGTTTTATTCATTGCTTTGACGGTGATGACAGTTACAAATGTTTTTTTAATTCCCTTCTGCCAAATCTTTCGAATCAGGCGCAATTCTGAAATTACTAAACAAGTAGCTTCATCAAAAAAACCACAGATTGCAAATTAAGCAAGGAAGGAAAACCAAACCTTGCTAATAACAAATGATCCTTTTTCCAATTTCCTCTGTGACTGCAGACTTGCTAACTGCTGCATACAGCGTAAATATCATCAGGTTGTAATTGCATTCACTAATTGTTCTCTATGACTTTTTCATCCTCTTTGCAGTTTAAGGAATGAACATGCTATCAAACATGATAATTACAACAAAGTGAATTATATTTATCATTTTAAAAAATCAGACTAACTAATTAATTTATATATGTATACTTTTCCATCTCAGGATATTTATCATGAGTCACAGCAGACAAGATCCAGGATAAGAAATATATCAAGAACATAAATTTATAATCCAGTGAGAGCGGTTTGATCTGAAATAACACATTTTGTTATGTCTGATGCTGAGCAGGAAAAGAAAATATCTTGTACACTGGCTACTTTTTGGAAGATTATCTTATTTTCTGAACCCAATTTTTCATTGTGCTGAAGTTTTCCAGACTCTTCTTAAACTGAAGAACTGCATGAAAATAATCAGAAGTCATACCCAAGGTGTTTTTATCCTGAGCGAAATTTGAAATTAATAATAAATATCCATGATTTAACTTTCTTGAGGCTGTCTGTGTTAAGAAGACTGAAGGAATAACAGAGACAGTGGTCTCCAACATGGAGGCCTTGCCGGTTGTCACCAGGCCCTTTGGGTAACCAAAAAGTTGTGACATGTAACTGGCTTTTGTGGAAGGTGGCATCAAAACTGTCGCACCGCCTCAGATGTGCTGGATACTTAGCGCCGGGTGGCTAACAGCGCGTTCCATGTCCCCCAGGCGCCTGTCTCCAGATGGAGAAGGAAGCCATGCGACCAGACGTGACATCTGTTCCCCAAAGTTCAAGAGCACCATGGAGACAAAAGCAATAAAGCCGCACTCCGCTAACAGTTCAGTCTTCCTCGCAGCCTGTACCGAAGCATGTTCCATTTCATTTCTGTCAAACTAACCGAATAAACCCACGGCCCTTTCCAGTTGTTTGTATGACCCGTTCGAGGGAGGAGCTGCACAACAGTGATAAATTGGTTTCACGGTACACAGAGGTGGCTTTTCAACTCGACGTCTGAACACATATGTGCTTAAGTGAACAGACCTTTCATCACCCATATCAAGATTACTGAACTAATTTGTGACAGAAGTGTCCAAATGGAGCATAAGAGAACCCCTCTCTTACATTTGTCAACACGGCATGAAAACAGACACTTCCATTAGACTCTGTTTATCTGACAGTGCAACATAAGATGTCCTGTAAATT
The DNA here is from genome assembly GCA_019176425.1 of Megalops atlanticus. Taxonomy (NCBI): domain Eukaryota; kingdom Metazoa; phylum Chordata; class Actinopteri; order Elopiformes; family Megalopidae; genus Megalops; species Megalops atlanticus. The sequence continues at coordinate 10,202,866 of CM032882.1, read as the reverse complement.
AACAAATTAAACCCATGATGCCTGTCATCAGGTAATTAGTGTCAAGGAGATAGAGAGTTTAACTGAAGAACAGAAAAATGAACTATGATGAAATACATTTATTGTGTGTGTTTTTAAATTCATACAATTACTGTTGTATCTTACTGTTATGTTTTGTGCACTATTTTCAGCTTGGTGGATATCTAATGGATTACTGTCACATTTGTACCAATGTTCTTGCTGTTCTTGCTGCTGTTTTGATATATATTTAATGTATATTGGCATTATGGGGTTGTAAGATGCCCTGAATGTCTTCCAAATGAATAAATAAATAAATACTGTGGCAGAAGCAGTCAAATGGAAATGTATTATCCTATATGGTATTAGTTCTGTGTCATAAGCATTGGTGTGGGGGCGGGGGTGATCAAATATTTTCTTCTTAATTTCCATTTAACCTCCCTTGTGTTGTTTTTCATAAATGTGTAGGACTGTGAGTTTTCTGATAATGGACAAATAGGGAGATATCATTTGCTGTTATGAGTGTTTATTTCAATAATTCAAACCTACACTTTGCAGTACATGTTTGAGACTATCATTGGGAATTGGTGCTTGTGTCAAAGAAATGAGTCCTCAGCTAAATAAAACTCCCTCTGTGAATGTTGACACTGACTGCCACAAAGCAATGGGACAACAACGAGCATTGAAATCCACAATTCCTCCCTTCCTGAAAACATAATAACTCTTTCATTGCGTGTTCAGATTCACATTTCAGTTTATTCTCCACATGGTTCTCAAAGGTGCATCATTTGTGAACGTGCACAGACTTAAAACTGGCAAGCTACCTAATAAGAAGAGAAGGAAAACAAGGATTTGAAGTATCCCCACAAGAGATGTAATTAGACAAAGCCCATGGTTTGGGTTGCTATTGTTCGCAATTAGGTGCACTGAGGCGAAACCTGTCCACAGCCCGTGCTCTCTGAGAAAGCACACATGGTGATGGATTGATTTTCCACGCACCTCGGTTTGGGGCTTAGCTCCTTCATCTCTCTCGCTGAAGCTGTGTATGAGCTGTTTATTGATATTCCTGTCTGCACTCTACTTTAACCGTTATATCAATAATTCACAATGACTGTGCTGAATTGTTAAAGGTTCTGTCTCTGTGGAATGTCAGCAAACTCAAGTTCACCGTGGGTGTCTGATCGTGCTGTCATTAATCACTGTTATTGTAATTAATGTTTGATATTTTGTATTACAATCAGTCTGTGGGTAGTTGGACTGCATTCAAATGACAATACATTTAAAATTTATATGAGCGTTTCGCTGATAAGATACCTGATTTAGGGTTCCGCTTTTGATGCATGTATTTATGTTGAGATTAGCTGTGAGACCTACAGAGACTGTAGTGTACAGTAGCCATGGGGGATCAATAACAAAGCCAAGAGGAAGCACACTATTTATCAAAATATTCATTACAGTATTGTACATGTTTGGCTTGTTCTTTAATGTACAAATATATAAACTTGGAGACAAGAAAGGCGAGTTGTTAGATCAACTGCAGTAAATACCAGTATTAACTGGTGTGCATAGCATCAGCTAGCATATTGAGAAAAACATATGAGAACTACAAAAAACACAAGTATACTAAAAAAACTAGCATCAAATGCCAACCATGACTATTGTATCTTAAAATCTAAAACATCTAATTTTTCAGTAAAGTTACCAATAAAGCATGTTATATTCCTGTAGCACTGAGATGTTAAATCTCTCCTGCATGTTTTGATAAATTAAGGTTGTCTTCACGAAAGTTTAATTTATGTTTTAGCAGGGGTTCACAAATTACTTACAATGAAACTTGGAAATATCCATTAATCTTTCTGAAAAGTGAAGTTCAAAGTATTCAAAGCAGGAAAACACTTTGCCCAAAGGCATTCCACAATCAGCAAAAGTGGCACAGGGATGTGAACAACATGTAAAACAAATTAGAGAAAATCTGACCTTACAATATGTTAAAAAAAACCATTCATCATCAGCTGCAATATATTTAATACAACAAAAACTACATGCTGTTTAAATTAAACTGGATACCACTTCCCTTATCCAGCTGACACATCATTTACAGTAAACCTTCTCACACTCCAATATACAAAGACAAGGCAGTTTGAGATTTACACATGAGGTTTGCAATGAACAAGTATGTTGGGCATCTTAATTCCTGTACATTACAGGAAGTTTAAAATCAAATGAAATCAATTTCAAACAGCCTCTAACAAAAAAAAATCTGACTGGAGTCTATATGACACAGTATTCTGTTGTTCATCTTGCTGTTTCTGCAAGGGAGGATCTTTATTGTACAGAATACCTCAAGTTGACACATCGTGTGGCAGCACTTTAAAGTTGAAAAATCCAGTGGGACACCGTGTAATGAGGAGTAAAGGTCAAGCAAACAGAGTGTGGATGAAAGGTTATATATGAGGTTTCTTTGTCATCAATGATAAAAAAAAATCAAACGGTGCTCATCACAGATAATCGGCTAGATGCTAATTTTGTCCATTCTTAACAGAGAACCACCACTTTTTTGGAGAAAGACTTCACACAGGACACCAAAAATGACTGCAAATTCCACAGCAAATCATGAGAAGGGTTACCATTAGATGTTCCTGCTATAACTGGTAGGCGCACTGTTGAGATGCAGCCATCATCGAAGCTAAAAATAGACATGAGAATAAAATATATGCATGCATGAGAGGATTACTGACACACACGCATATATTCAAAAATATTACCCTCAAATGAAGACATGGGCATAATTACCCCTTAGCGGGGATTTGAACAGAATAAATATTTGTTTTCCAAGAGCTTTGGGAGACCGCTCATGGTAATGGGGTCTGGTTGGAATCCAAGCATTAATTAGATGGTACGAGATTCTGACCACCCACCCAAAGGCATGGATGTCTGGGCTGATTCACTGAGTAAATTGAACAGAGGCCTTCAGATATGAGGGGCTGCCTGCCTATTTAATAAACCAAGTTCATAAAAAAGCAGGGTGGGGTGTCCAATTGGAGAGCTCTCCTGTCAAAACTGCTGCATTACCTGAAGATGAAGTTCTTTGAATGCGTTTCTTTCCACCTAGTGCTATTATTATGACATCACAATGTTCCCCAACAATGTGAAATTTTTACTTCAGGTTATTAGTTTATTTAGCAGGGACCAGGCACAAGATGCACCCGATTTACCTATGTAGCTAATTTGCATCTGCAGTCCCTGGGCAGGAAGCACATTAAAACACATTATAATACATTACAAGTATGACGCATAACATAGCATAACACAGCAACTTAATATACAACATTCGCAAACAAAACAAGGACAGAAGGAAAAAAAGACAAAATCATTATGAGCTCGCTGCAACGTGGCTGGATGACCCAGTGGCCCTTCCAACTAACTGAAAGTGTAATTCCCCCTCTAATTCTGAAGTACTCAGATGGTACGTCTGCACCCTGGACATGTTATGCCTCCAAATGTGATATGCTCTGTGGGCACTGGAATTGTGATGAAAGAAAGATGATACCATGATTTGCTCTGTTTGTTTTAGACTTGATGAAAAACAACCGGACACTTTTGCAGTTTTGGCGGAGCCAGGACATGTCCAGGGTGCACACGTACGAACCGAGAAGTTCAAAGGGGAATTACAATTCCATATAGCCGAAAGGGCCGCTAGGTCATCCAGCAAAGTTGCAGTGAACTTGTAGCTTGGCAGGCCAATGCTGTACATACAAAGCACTGGGAGGTATGCTCATTCCATAACCAAATCCTGTCACAAGCGCACATTTTCACCATCCCTGTTAATATTAAAATAGACATTGCCCATATCAGTGACTGCCATATACAGTAAAGGCTCAAAACTGTGAAAGCTTTTTTTCCTTTTTTATCTCTTTCTTTTTATTCTTCTTTGCAGGTGTATGTTTTCTGGAGATGCAGATAGTATCGTCAGTTTACTGATATAAACCTTTGCAGTGTTCTCACTGTTGATCACTGATCCCATCTAGTTGACCTGTACTAATCATGTTCACCAAATGCAGGCCATTCATTGTAAACAATGATCCAAATTTTCTTCAACAGAAATATTTGCCAGGTACAAGAGGGTAGCCAGCTACCAAAACAGAAGGAAGGGGTGGGATGTACAATGAATATTCTAATAACTCAATTTGCTATCAATGTGCTAACACTGAAAAATCCTTTGCTGCCACTGTTGAAGACAAAAGTGTCCTGATTTGCTGTTTCGTTGTGAATATTCATGAGGGGGCATGGCTGATGACAGATCATTTGTAGCTAGAATGCCAGCCCTGACAACACCAGAAACTCGATCTATCAGAATCTCCTAGTCACTGGAGTCCAAAGGACAGAATCAATGCAGAATTGATAGTCTACTGTTCAAGGGTCTCAAGGAGCTACTGTTTTGAAAGACATGTGCTGTCTTGAGGAGGTATATTAACTATTTTGCTCCATAAGCCAGACAACTATAGAGAACCGTGCTTTCTTAAATTTTAAAAAAAACTATTTTAAATAATTATATAAAATCATGTAAGCAAACCTAACAACCAGTGACTCATATATGGCCTGTGCGACAACTTTTGAAAAAAAATCACTTTTGAAAAAAAAATCTTTCTGAAATTGTTAAAAAAAAAAAAAAAAACTTAGGAAATTAATGCGAAATACAATCAACATCTGCATTAAGGTATAAAAATATAAATCATCTGATTTCTATGTTTTTGGACATAAATTATTTATTGCAGCACATTTCCATAACAACACATATAAGCTTACCTGTATTTTATGCCCTTGCATGTCTCTCAACATGCCTTACACATTAATAATGACACTCAAAAATCATTTATTCACCTCTGGAGATGCTGTGTAAAACCTCTTTTCATCCATATTCACCATGCTGTCACGCCTCTGCCTTTTACAGTTTCAATGGTGAAGGACACAATATGACAGATCTATGAGATGTGAGGTACATTCAACACAATTTACATTGGTGCTATTTAAAGTACTATTTCCTCCATAACTTAGTTTGTGGAGAGGTTTTAAAAGAGACAGTGAGGTCCTGACATACAGAACGTAGCAGAAGTGTAAGAAGCATAGGAAAAGGTTCTGTATTCTGGACGTATTTCATTTTTCAGAATAGTATAGAGTGGGAAATATTAAGATGAATTTGTGAAACTTACATATTATTAGTTAAATTCAAGATGAACAATTACAATAGCAAAACTATAATAACAACGGTAGCTTTGTGCTGTATTGCTTAGGAGCAGTGTCTATCTGGTTTGTGTGGACCAAAGGTGCTCAGATAGTTTCTTGGAAATGGGCTTTGTTTTTTATGTTAATACTTTTTTGTATTTATTTAGTGGTATTGCCGAAATTGTTTGTTCAAAGTTGGGAGTATTTAGAGTGCACTTTGGCAGGTAGGCCCTTAAAAATAAGTCATTTTGTAATACATTTTGAGGTGCTGAATAGGTCTTCCACGCCTGACCCCTTTTACATTTACATAGCCCCAGAGTCTATGCGACACTACTGACATGTCAATGTGAGACGAAGAGACTTGCCGTCTATTTGTCATGCGTTCCAGCTAAGTTTGTTTGCCAGATACGAGGTCTATTTGAATATGTCATTCTAGATAACCTGTCGTCCCCCTATAATTTTGACAGAGAGCCTGTTCGAGTTGTGCTGGAGCGGAGGACAAGGTCAATCAATATTTACGAAACTGATGGATCTGAGCCATCGCTGGGTGCATTCGAAGCGCTCAGAGCCTTTACGAAGTGCAGCCTGTATAAATTTGGATCGGAATTGGGTTATCAGAACTGTGTAGCCCGGCACTTCACATCCGCTTTGGGGATTCGTATCTACCCGGGAGTCGACAGTTTCAGCTCCACGGAAAGTGTATCCGCAAAGACAGAGAGGTCATTATGGCTTTTGCCTTTGAAAAAAAAAAATGTTCTGCCGAAACAAACGAGGCGCCTCGGGCAGCCCCCGGTGTCTAAGAAGTAGCACGACGCTTTTATCTCCTGTGGGCTGACACTTTGTCAGTTCTCTCTGCTTTAAGGGTCGTCTGGCTGCACTGAGGTCATCAGATTCGGAGAATACTCGTCACATTTCTACACTTTTTGCTTAAAAAGATGTGCAGTGTATTGATTTGGGAAATAAACCTGCGATATTATCCAACATTAAAGATGTGCATGGTCTCCTGTTAATTGCACTGTCTACACTAATGTATTATTGCTTTGTTTCGTTTTCCCCGTGTGCTTATTCCAGTAGTTCTTTGAAATATATTGTACAACTGGGAAAACAAAGTAGATGCATTACTCACTAAATATTTCTCTAGTGGCCTTTCATCCAGTCATAATCTATCTGCTCTTATATAATCAATAGCAGAATCTCTGTTGAAATCCTAAATAGACCCCCCTCCATTTAATAAGGTACAAGTCAGGACAATAATATCAACAAGGAGCATATGGAATTGAATTGTTCTCGGGTGATAGATAACTCGAGGCAAATCACGGTGCTTAGCATTTACAACGTGCACATTCTACGACTCATTCATGAAATTAGTTAAGTGTGCAGGATCACATGCTCAAATTTCTAATCGTAGTTTCCAATCAATGATATATTGAAACGTTATTTCGGACATTTACAAAAAAATATACCGCATTTCCTCTGAGGTAAATTGCATCATTTGCGAAGAAAAGTACAAAACAAATGTCGCACTGTAATACAAAATGTTCCACAGTGGCTTCATATTCATCGAAGTATTTTTTCAGCAGTGGAAATTACAAAGAGACAACGCCAGGGGGCGATGCAAGTCAGGCTGTCCATGCCAGTAACGTTAATGGCGGACTGCAAAGCAATTTTCGTAAATATAATGAAAAAACGGACACGTAGCGCATTGAATTGTATCAGCTACTGCCAATAAAACACCTCAACAGAATCCACGAAACTGCAAGACTTCAAAATGTGCATATTGTGTCTGTACAAGGAAATTTTAACTTTTTCTACAGATGGGTATGTTTGGCAAAAACGGCAAGCAGGTGGCTCTCCGTCTGCATAATGAGATGAAAGTAATTTTATGATATGATACCTCACGTCACTATTTTAAGATCATATTTGTTCAAGCAACAAACACGTGCATCCACGAAAACGTCCAAATTCGTCATGCAACAGTTTAGGGTTTGCGACATTGAAACTTGCTAACACGTCACGCAGCACCCAGAGTGTCAACCAATGGGGAGTGAGAAGGGGTTGATCCGGCCCGAGCTGACATGGGTTCCCAGCAGAGAAAACAGGAGAGGGGGCGAAAAAACGTACTTCTGTGTCAAAGTTTCATTTAAGAAACTAAAACTGCATCGGCTGACTGTAAACGTTAGCGTCTGAAGTGGGCACTTCTTGAGAAGCGTTAATATTATTTTCTTGGGTAAGTGAAAAACGGCGTGGCTGGTCTGGCGTTGGCTCGCGATGGTGGGTAGGCTGTTTTTCGTCCCCGCGAGCGAACGGGCAGACGATGTTTTGTGTCTCGAGCAGCCTGCATGTCTGACACGAGAGGAGCACGAACGAAATGCATATTTGTTGGCTTTTTATTTTTCACGGATCCAATCAGTAAACGATTTAATGTGTATGTTCTTGCTGTCCTTGTAGCTGATGAGCCTTGTATCCATGAACAATTCGAGATGATTCGAAAGCAGACGAGAAAAACTAGGCTACTGACAGTGTAATTTAGCTAGCCATATATGTAACATAGGATAACCTACGTTTTTAAATCGTATTTCACCGTGCTACAGATTGAATATACAGGGCCCGCTTCGCTCCATGTCAGTGAAGGATAATATTCCCTTGAAAAATCACTGCAGAGAATATTACTGACCGGTTTGTTTTCCGACGTGATTACAAAACATCTGAGAGCGTGACAACGTGTCGATCTATCAATTCACACCCACCTGTCATCTTGAAACAGAGATCACCTTTTAAACAACTTAAACCATTAATCCACCCGGAGCATCAACTGTCCAGTTTGGTTATTGGGATTGTGAGCAAAAGGTTAATAGTTCAATACAAGTTTTATTTTTCACTTTTTCGTTCCGAAGGATTTGGTTGGATAAGCACAAAAAAGTCCCATGCTGGCAAAGCGTGTATAAGAGCATCTGATATTTCGTCTTTGATCTGTACTCCCACCAGAGAAAACATTGTGCAAAAAGATTAAAAGGAAGGTGCAATTGAAAGCAGATTCCTCCAGCTCAACTTCCATAGCTGTTGTATATCACATATTGTCTACCACACAACATCAGATGGGAAGGCATTTGTCCCAGTTTACTTTCCACATTGAAATTCAGCATAACATGGGACTAAAGAGGTTACATCCTCTATTTAAATGGGCTGTTATACAGAAAGCGTTCACCATTTGACAATTTAATGTGCTCTTCAGACTTCAATGCTTATGTGCACTTGATAAATCACAAGACTGCTTATTTTGGTATAAATAAATTCATATAGCAGGCCTGCTGCATATGTAGGGTGTATTAAACAAGTAACAATGCCTAGGAATGCATCTGAGAAAAGAAAGCAGTGCCAAAAAAAGGAAACATTAAGCATAGTTTTTTTGTTAAATGGAAGTTGGTAATTATGTGTCAGCAAATGAAATGATGAAAAAAAGCCCTTGACTGTGCACATTAGGAAACTACTCAATCACTGCCGGCTCCATATGAGCGGACATGTCCAACGAGACAACAGCATGTCACATTACGGTTGTCACTTTAATTCTGCTCCAGTTGTTGTTATTTGAATAATGTGCAGACTTAAGACACAGGCTTCAGGAAGAATGTGATGCCTCAAGTGCCCCATGGTGAATACCGCTGCCTTTTTATGGCAAAACCACACTTGGGTTGGTGGAGAAGTGGGGCCGGCTGTGTTTGCTGAGGGTGAAATGTCAGGCCCAGGCCAGGGTCGTGTCTGTGTGTTTGTGTGTGTGTGTGTGTGTGTGTTTGTGCATGTTTCTGGATCTTGATGATCTGAGCTTGGAACTCTGTGGAGCTGCCGTTCCCTTGTTTGTGAGATAGCGGTTTCAGTGCTTATACCTTCTTTGGGTCATTATAAGCCCAGGGTAGCCATGCTTATCCTGCGGTGAGCTGAGAAATTTGGGAAGCAGTAGCAGAAACTCACACACAGCCCTGTACTGCACCCAGTGGAGGTGTTTGTGACAGTGCACCATGTCAGTGTGATCAGAAGGTTCACTTGCAAGGGGCCCTCACTTTGAGACTTGACATGTTCTCTCAATGGCACTTCCTTTGGCAAAATGGAACACGCAGTCAGACCAGCTGACGTAATATTCTTGCAGTGGATCTGCAATGTTTTGGTAGTGTTGCCACCTCCCTGCAACGGTTTGTGCCACCTGTTAGCTGGGCTCACACTTACAGTTATCTTTCCAACACTCAAGTGATCTGCCCACCATTAACCAGCCATACTTTTTGTCTAAGGAGAACACTGTATTACAGTCTGGGTTCCTGAGATTATTTCAGACCAGAACTGCATGAGTTGAATTATGCTGCAAGGTGGTTTTATGTGGGTTTGTACAAGGTTTTTCCAGCAGAGGTCAGCATCAGTTGCTATGGTGTACTGTAACCTGGCAGAGGGAATGAAAGAACAGCCTGTTTTTGATTTACTCCGCTTATGCAGCCTTGCTTTCCAGATGTATCTTACATTCCTGTACTGGATTCAATCTGTAATTTTTCCCCTCCTGTTCTTGAGGCCAGATTACTGTCTTGTCCCCCAAAGCTGTATTTCATAACATAATGAATAAGGGGTCTGGCTAAAACTGTACCCCTATGTTGTAGATATGGGCTAATCTGTTTTCTGTTATTACATACTTACTCCTTTTGAAGGGTTTATTGAATGTGATTTATCAGGGACTGAAATGAGAAATTTTTTACTTCCGTCTACAAGATAAAAAATTTTGCACTTTATCTCAGACAGATACCATTTCATAAACCATACCACTTTTGTATTTACAATGTGGCCACTGGGATTATGTTGCGGAGAATTATAAAGAGCTCCCAAAGCAGCATCCCTAGGTGTGACAAGGTCCTGGCTTTTTCCCTCCTCTGCAACTGTTTCCCGATATGGCATGCGAAAACGTATCAGTGTTCTTTGCACTTACGTCATGCTTGAGGTTTTACACGTATTGAAGAACACCACACCAGAGGGAAACAGCAATAATCTGACACCACTGGGAGTCACATGATTATTTCCGGAATATCTGTTTGTGCCTCTGGGAACCCGTTCAACAGTGACATTGTCTGAAAAGTACCTCTGTGGTTCCAAATCAGAAAACAAGTAAACTGAGCATTACGTTTTCAGGGTGGTTGTCACAGGTCTAGATAACAGAAAGTGATGTTTCCTGTCTTGGTAAAATAGGGAAACATTTCATATTTAAGGCTGTCATTGGGTTAAGAGTAGTATTCATGAACACTGGTCTGATCAGTGGAAGAACTGTTGAGGATTTTGCATTACCATTTGAAATTACCAAAACCAAATTACAATTATGTTTCAGTGAAAAGCAGGTTAATATTAATAAGCTTCAGTCAAAGCATAAAATCTGTGACTAATTCAGATTCCTCCAACTGTTATTTCTTTAAATTCTAACTCTGCTGGCTACCAGAAGCATAATATACCTTAATGTCTCTCATGTAATTGATTCATTGTACAGTTGAAACCAACTCCAGTTCTAGCAGTAATTAGGTTGAATGCGGTGCCACATTCAAGCTCAGAATGCAGCTGTTTGGTGTAGGGTCCTCCCTCCTGCAGGAGGATTGTTAAGACAGAGGGCAAAGTTCAAGCCTTCTGCAGTTCGGACTGCAGAACCGGCATTTATTTTGACTGACAATCAGCCTCCATTTTAGAACCGGCCTCAGCCCTTTTTTCCCCCATTTGGCTGTAAACGGGGCAGCAACATGCTGGAAGTTTGCTCTGCATTCAGCACTTTTACCCTGGGGGTGCCTCCTGTATTTCGGTGGGGTAGTCTCACCAGGGGACTCTCACCGCCTAACTATAGTGCATGAGCGCACACCTGGGACCCCGGCAGCTGTGGTGACGTGACGTGCAGACAGCGTGTGGCAGGCCCTGAGTGTGGCGTATGTGCGGTATGCTCCCTGGGGTGGGTGGGTAGGGAAGGTTGGGGGGGTTAGCGTGGTCTCCGCACAGTGCTCTCTCTGTGCTCCTCGCCCGCTCTACACATACCAGCCGACCGTCCCTCCCACCCAAGCCAAGTATCACTTTCTTTCTGCTATTCTCGGGCCTGGCCGGTAAACAGACATCCCATAACCACTCCGGTTGCTCAATACCTCCCAGGTATAGAGCGGGGGGATAACAGGATTTCTTCATGCCCCCGCGCTCTCTAAAATTGGATTCCTGTTTTCTAATATCGACGTTCCCTTGGTGGCCGCAATGTGCATGCGTTTCGCTGGTTGTTTTTCCTCCCTATGCAATGTGACAAACACCTAAAGAAACATGTCAAAGGTTAGCTCTTGCAGTACCTCTGTGTTACCCTGCTGCATTGCATCTGTGGTTGCGTACAACAGTGTCCTCATACTCAATGTCCAGCACATTTAAACAGTATGGGCTGCCTTTTGGAGTTGTACAGCTGCTGGGACAGCTGCTGTTGTACCCTTGAGCAAGGTGGAAGTAAAGTCCAAGCCTGGCTGGCACTGAGGGTTCTTAGGGCTATTTCGGTAGCGTGATGCAGTTTAACACGCTGCAAAGCCCACCAGACTGGACATCAGCTTATTAAAGTGCCAATAACCTCTTTATAGTCAAACAGTCACCCTCCTCAATGTGATGTTCCCGGCAGAGAAACCGTGGATACCATTTTCAAAATCTTTGGTATGAGTTGGCCGTAGATTGAGCCCACAGGTATTCGGTGGAAGGTTGCGCTCTCAAACCACCAGCGCTCTGATCTGGCTGAGCAAGGTACTGAATCTGAATCACCCCGTTAAAAACATGACTACAAAAACAATCATCTGGTTTGCAGAAACCTGACGATACGAGATCCAGCTTTTTTCCCAAAGTAAGATCAGTATTTTTCCCTGGGTAATGAAATACTTAGCATACTTGATCATAACATTGACTGTTGGCAGAGCAGCCCAGCGTTATATTCAAGAGGCCGTTGAGCTTTCCAGTTTGTCGTATTTGGACTTTGATTCTTGGGAAGGGAAGACAGAGTCCATCTTCTGCAGAGCTGGCCATTCTGTTGCAGTATAAAGCAGAGACAGTCCTATGGTTGCTGTTTGGCTTTCCTCAGATAATGGGAAGTGGCTGAGACGCCTGGAAGAATGGCTGTGTCCTGGGGCTTGTGGGTAGTCTGCCAGCAGGAGTATGAGTGGACATTGGCCGGCAGCCTTTGAGAAGTCGATCTGCATCCAGAGCCAGAGGTCATGCAAGGAGCCATGATTATTGACATAACCATTGCCTCGCGACTCAGGAGTGCATTGCATAGTATCCACGGTGGCCCACTTTTTGAAACATTCAGCGGCCCTTAAGGCAGGTTTGCATCTTCAGAAACGACCTTGACGAGCTCACTCGTCTGTCCTCGGTGCTGCATGATCCTCCCAGCTTTGTGCTGACTGCTGCATCGTGGGACCTCGGTGTGGAATGTTCGCTAGTCCCGTCGGCATCTTGTTGTTTAGCGCCATTCTGGGCCTAGAGCTCAGCGCCCCGTCTATTTTGATGGATCGTTAGAGAGAATATGCCCCTGGGTTGCACGCTAGAGGAGACAAGGTACACGCTCACCTTTTAAAACCAACCTGGAACTCGACGGTATTTTTAGCGATCGCTTTTTAAGTTTTAAAACTGTATGGCACTGAACTAAGCCTTTACAGATCAGTATGCAGACACTGTCTGATTCTGTACTCAAAGGTGCACCCATGCTGTGAGCTCAGTAGTGCTACCCCCCCCCACTTTCGGAATAAGAAGTAGTCAACATGAAATTTTCTCTTGCAAGATGATTAATCAAATCTGCGCCACTTCGAACCCAAGCCCACCCAGCTGAGCGTAATTCTTTTAAGCATGAGCTTTCCTCTGATAACCCTCAGTGGTGCAGGGAGCCATATTTTTAGGCAAGGAACACTTCAAAGCTGTTGTGTCGAATTCTGCATTCTGCACTTATCTGCTGCACGAAACCAGTAATTAAATTGTTGTTTATGTTTAATTTTGGGGTTTTTTGTGGGGGGGCTGAGGAGGTAGTTTGTAAAAACAACCTTGCACTCTAGTTCTTATGTTGCTGATATTTTATTCTAAGATATTTGTATAATGAAGCGAATGTGTTTACAGACGCTCTTTGAAGTCATTTTGTAACTCTCCTGAGTGGATCATGTGACACAGCAGTGTGTTTGGGTCTTGTCTGTACCGAGCAGAAGCAGTGCGTGGTTCATGCTTGAGGAGTCACCCAGTCAGACTGACTTCTGGGTGAGGGGGGAGTGGGGGTGGGGGGGAGTGGGGGTGGGGTGGTTGATGTAATCCCCACTGTGTGACTCAGGAGGGCATGAGGTGTATGGCCGCCCCCACCACCCCCCACCCACTCGAAATGGACACTGCCAGTGTATTTATAGCCCCGGAGCAGAGCAGAGCTCTCTTTCTTAAACGCGTACGAGGAACTGCTCACACCGCGACTTGGCTCACACCTTCTAGAACGTACTGACTTCTCCTCCGACTTGCTTTCGTTCATTCCTTGTTTCAGTCGCCAGCCAACTGTGCCGCAGGTATTTATCAGCATTGATTTTGAAGTATGCTTGTAATTTATGGATATCTTTTATTCAGCTGTGCTCATTAGTTTCAGTAAGTTTGCCAAAGTGAAAAATGTGGTGACTGTTTTTGGTATGTGTGGTTGGTGGTAGTAGTACTTGTACTTGATCTTGTAACTTTGAGTTTGTGTAAAATACTGTGCAGAACCATTGAATGAATTGCTGTACTATCAAATAACGTGGTTATAAAAGTAACTGTAGGAATGGCAACAAGTAAGATACATTTATAAGAGATTTGTGTGGTGGTGTTGAGAAAGAGTTTAGATGTTACTGGGAGTGGATTCACTAACAGACTTTTCTGGGAAACCATCACCATATCGTGTGTCATCCAAATATCTAAACTCGCACTGATGACGATGTTCCCTCGTTCTCAGATGGTCACAGCCTACTGAGGTCCAAGCGAGCGAGAGAAAGAGAGAGAGAGAGAGAGAGAGAGAGCCCCGATGGAGAAGCCTGCCATCCAGACGCAGCCCTCCACGCTGCCGTTCTTCGACACCTCCCACGCCTTCAACCTGCTGCGCGGCATCCACGAGCTGCGGGCCGAGCGCAAGTTCTTCGACGTGACGCTGTGCGCCGAGGGCCGGGAGTTCCACTGCCACCGCACAGTGCTGGCTGCCGCCAGCACCTACTTCCGCGCCATGTTCGCCGGCACGCTGCGCGAGAGCGCCATGGACCGCGTGGTGCTGCATGAGGTGTCGGCCGAGCTGCTGGGCCTGCTGGTGGACTTCTGCTACACGGGCCGCGTCACCGTCACGCAGGACAACGTGGACCTGCTGCTGAAGACGGCCGACCTCTTCCAGTTCCCCTCCGTCAAGGAGGCCTGCTGCGCCTTCCTGGAGCAGCGGCTGGACGTCTCCAACTGCCTGGAGATCCAGGACTTCGCCGAGGCCTACGCCTGCCGGGAGCTGGCGGCCAGCGCCCGCCGCTCCGTGCTCAAGAACATCGTGGAGCTGGCCAAGGGCAAGGACTTCGAGCGGCTGCCCTGGAAGCGGCTGCTGGAGTTCGTCTCGGACGACGGGCTGTGCGTGGACAAGGAGGAGACGGCCTACCTGATCGCCGTGCGCTGGGTGAAGGCCGACCCGCAGCGGCGGCTGCACTACTGGCCCGAGCTGCTGCAGCAGGTGCGGCTGCCCTTCGTGCGGCGCTTCTTCCTGCTGGCGCACGTGGAGAGCGACCCGCTGGTGTACCTGTCGCCGCCCTGCCTGCGGCTGGTGAGCGAGGCGCGCGCCTTCCAGTCCTGCGAGTACGACCGGCACGACTGGCCCTGCCACCGCATGCGGCCGCGGCCCTCCACCGGCCTGGCCGAGATCCTGGTGGTGGTGGGCGGCTGCGACCAGGACTGCGACGAGCTGGTCACCGTGGACTGCTACAACCCCCAGACGGGCCAGTGGCGCTACCTGGCCGAGTTCCCCGATCACCTGGGGGGCGGCTACAGCATCACCGCGCTAGGCAACGACATGTATGTCACAGGTGAGTGAAGTCGGGAGCGGAGAGTGGAGGGAGAGGGCATTGTCAGTCTTGAAGCCCAGATTTTTAGGATGTGTTATTGATAATGGTCAATACATTATTTAACACAAGATGCAGTACAGTTAATCACTTGAGAGCACTACTGAGTATGTCTGTTACAGTGCTGTACCTGTGTTCTGAGGTCGAGGCCTCCCGTTTCCCCATCATGAAACAGCGCTTTTATTAAATATTGCTGAGTGGGTAAGGGGAAACCACAGCGGCAGTTGGGCTGGGAAGGAGGGGTGGGTTTGGCCACTCGCGCCGGTTGCTCCAGAATTCAAAAGCTGTGAAGCTTTCCAGGCCCACATGGAATGAAAGGGCAGGCAGTCCGAGTATAAATAAGCCACAGCAGCCTCGCTGTGAAGGAGGGAGCGAGCGAAACGGGGGGGTTTTTAGGAGGGGGAGGTGGGGGGACACGGTGTTCCGCCAGGAATACAGGAGCGTGAACATTACTGTGAGGCTCAGGAGCAGACACTGTTTTCGAGCGAAGGGGAAAAAAACAAAAAACACCAGGACCTTTTATTAATGGCAGAGAAAGCCTGAGAACCGAAAAGGGAAAACAAATAGTTGGCAGCGCGACAGTGTCAGCGCTGTTTTTGTGCGAAGGCCACGCGAGGCTGGGGCAGTGTGGCAGAGGGTACCCAAACGTGTTTAGCAAAGGGTTGCGGGCTTACTGACAGCTAACGCGATTTAGCACCTCGCTCGACAGCGCTCCCCTTTGTCGAGCTGTCCGCGGCGACCCCGGGGAACTCCCAACAAAAGAAGCGCCCGAACCCAAATAGAGGTGGTGCACAGTGCACGCGGTGAAGGGTGAGCTGTCAGCGTGGAGGTGATGTCGTCTGGCTGCCAAACGCCATAAAATGACAGCCTTACATTGCATAAGATGCAGCGAGACAGCTGAGTGTCGCCGCGGCGCACCCCGGCACCCCCTGTCCCGCTGCGGTCCCGGGGTGCAGAAAGGCGCAGTCATTACCGTGCGACTGCACCCTCTGCCTCCCTGCTGGATCCTGAGCCACGCAGCGCGGCAGAGGGAGAGCCTGGAGGGAAGCCACACATTCGCATTTTCAGTCTGAGCGTATTGTTTTGATCATTTGCCAGAGTGACTGCTAAAAAAAGGATTAAATAAGACGAAGCTGAAACACAAAAAAGTTATGATTCATCCTACAGCGGTACCACAACTCGGAACACGCTTGAGCGCCGTAACAGAATTTTTGCAGAAGGTGAGGTTAGGGAGAAGTCGATCACAGCTGCAGTAAGAATCGAAAAGAAAGTGAGACGCTGTCCTTACTGCACCTTGTACTTGTATCCCAGCATGCTCTGATACATCAGAGGCAGATAAAATTGTACAGACATCATATGATCTGCAATGCAGAGCTTATATATGCGTACAGTTTTGTAACTCCTGAGATCTGGTAGTCACTGGTGAGAGTGATAAGGAAGCAGCAGTCATAAGATCTAATTACTGTTATGAAACCCTGAGGCAAGTGAAGCGAGAGAGTGAAGCAAGAGAGCGGCTTGTGTGTGTGTGTGTGTGTGTGTGTGTGTGTGTGTGTGTGCACGCGTGCTAGTCTCCCCCTCCCTCCCTCTGAGCCCCCTTTCCCGTGTTCCCCCTCCTCCAGGCGGCTCAGACGGCTCGCGGCTCTACGACGGCGTGTGGCGCTACAACTCGAGCGTGAACGAGTGGACGGAGGTGTCGCCCATGCTGAAGGCGCGGGAGTACCACAGCTCCTGCGTGCTGAAGGGCCAGCTGTACGTGGTGGCGTCGGACAGCACCGAGCGCTACGACCACGCGCTGGACTGCTGGGAGTCCCTGCCGCCCATGCTGCACCCCATGGACAACTGCTCCACCACCACCTGCAGGGGGCGCCTCTACGCCATCGGCTCCCTGACCGGGGAGGACACCATGGCCATCCAGAGCTACGACCCCGACACCGACCGCTGGGGCCTGGTCAACTGCGGTCAGCTTCCCCCTTGGTCCTTCGCCCCCAAGACGGTCACCCTCAATGGCCTCATTTACTTTGTCAGGTACGTATAGTGCCAGACTGTCTGTTGGTAGTTTGGGTGCAGTAATGAAGAGATACAATGTGTTGGTTGTACGTTGTGAATTATGTCCAGAAGTGCTTCTTTAGTCTTACTCTGTGAAATGGAGGAAGAAGTGAATCTGAATGAGTGAATTCAGAACGGGTTCTGTGTGCGGGAATCCCTGGAGTGGCAGCCACTTCTCAAAATGAGCCTTGTGTTCCAGGGATGACTCAGCAGAAGTTGATGTCTACAACCCCCTGAAGAACGAGTGGGACAAGATCAGCCCCATGACACAGGTTAGTCAGACTCACGAGAATAAACCTCTGTACGCTGAGAGTAAAATGGAAAGACAGTGAAAGCCTTCTCGTAGGCACTCCTGTCAGTCCTCTTTCTCCTAGCTGGCTCGCTGCTCATGCTGACCTGCGTGCCCATGCTTGGTTCTCCCTTCAGGTCCATGTCGGAGGCAGCGTGGCGGCCCTGGGTGGCCGTCTCTTCGTTTCCGGGGGCTACGACAACACCTACGAGCTGTCGGACGTGGTGGAGGCCTACGACCCGGCCACCCGCTGCTGGACGCTCGCCGGCCGCCTGCCGCAGCCCACCTTCTGGCACGGCAGCGTCAGCATCTTCCGGCAGTTCATGCCCCTGGTGCCCAGCGCCTTCGAGCCCATAGACACTCCCGAGACCAACGCCATCCACCTGCATCGGCACCACCGCAACCTGGCCCTGCAGAACCACAACCACAACCACAACCGCAACGTCAACCCTGCGCACTGAGCGCGGCTCGGCCCAGGCTGGCCCGGCCTCCACTCATCGCTGTCGCAATCCGCTCGTGTTTACTGTGACGATGCTACGTTGTGTGCTCCGCACTGTAATGCACATCCATCCAAACTGGACACCAAAAAAAAAAAACGATTGTATCGACCTTTGAACTTTCATTTCTGCTTGAACTTTCAAACTCGTGACCGAGCGGGGAAGGGACTGTCCTGTGTGCATCGCGGACACTGGACAGCACCCATCGCTACATCGAGACAGTAGCCGGTGGGGTCATTGCACAAAACTGACTGGCTGCTTATTGCATGGTGTTGATGCCATCATAGATCAACTGATCATTTGTTGTTACCTGTGTGACGGTAGCTGTGCAGATCATAGAGAAGTCAGCTTGGGACAAAGACCACAGTACGTTTATACAATACTGTTAGGGTAGGTAGTTTTAGCTCTTGCACTGCTTCACAGCAGGCATATTTATGGACAACCGTTTTTGACATCGCTACTCAAAATCAATTGAAAGCCCCCTCATAAAAGAAACATTCCAAAGGCGAAGAACAAACACAAGCAAAAAAAACCTTTTTGCTTGCTCAGATCACAGGGTGCGGTGCTTTATTTCATCGATCAAAGTGCATTTCATAGAGACGTCACCCAGCGCTAGCCATTAGGGTAGTGTCAGAGAAATGAAGGATGGATTTCTGCGCCGTGCAGCACAGTTTGTCAATACGGTCTGGAAGTGGCATCATTTGCAGAGAACCACAGCGTAACAGATTGGTTTGTTGTTCAAAGCTCAGTGCTGGTTCGGCTTATGAAACGTGAAATTGACTGGTCTCTCCAGTATTGCAGCTCCTCGTTTCAAAACCCAACACAAGACTGATGCTAGATCTGCCTTTGCCGCTTTCACACTCCGCGGCCTGCATGTGGTATCTGTCACGTTCTCTTGAAGTTCTCTTTACGGATAGATACATTCAGTTATTTTTATAGTAAATTAAAGTTATTTATGAATATGTATTTAACTGTGTAGTGTATAGTGAGGATGAAGCAGAGGGCAGTTGGAAGAGATTGTGAAACTGTATGCAGACAGTTTTAAAACACGACTCTTTCCTCATATTAACATGAAGTTCCAGTGAAACTGTCATACTTCCCGTTAAGGAAAGTAGGTGTCACTGTATGGGTAACTGGAAGTAGCAGTGTATTCTCAGTTTAATTTTGTATATGATTGTGTGTTTTGCAGGTAACAATAGTGTAATGTACAGTATGCTGTAGCAGTTTTACCTGCTGCTTGTTATCCTTGCATTTTTGATTTATTTTTGACTTGATTTTTTTTTCTTACAATAGTGTTTGTGTTGTGGCCAAAACCATTTTTTAACATCTGCTTTGCAAACCATTTGTGTTTGGAGCAGAACAGTGACATCTTTACAGTGTGATCACTCAATAAAGCTGCAGGCAGGAATTTGTTCTGTTTCAGTCTTTCTTCCGTGACATACTTAGAAAATGTAAGTTCACTTTCCTCAACAGAAAACATACAGGTCCATCCAGAAGTGATCTCCTGACATAGTCTTTATTATCATTGGCAACATTCTGCATATAAAGACAAAGCATTTCACTTCAGATCTACTAAAAACGGACTTTTTTTTTTTTTTTTTTTTTGCAAAGTGTGCGACTGTACAGGCCAACATGTAGTTGAGTGATAAAAAGCTGCATCCCCAATTGTGCTGCCGCATTGCGGAACGCAGCGGGTAACGCCAGTCCTCAGGCCTTGTCCTCGGCCCCGCCCTCCACCAGCTCCTCCGTCACCACGGCGGAGTGGATGGGGTACGCCCCGGCCACCAGCAGCGTCTGCTCCATCACGTCGGCCACCGTGAAGCCCGGCCCCTCCTCCTCGTCCCCGGGCCCCGCCCCCTGGGTGGACACCACCTCCTCCACCATGATGGCACCGGGCTGGATCATGACGCTGATGATGTCGCCGGGCGCCGGGCCCTCCCCCTCGGCGGGCAGCGAGGGCGCGGCCGCCTTCTCGTCCTCCACCACCAGGTTGCGCAGGCGCCGCTGCCGCGGGTTGTAGTTCTCCACGCGGTTGTGAATCTGGGAGTGCCGCCGCAGGTGGGCCTGGGGGGGAGAGGTAGAGGTCCCAGTTCAACACTGTGTGGGGGAGGCCTCACCGCACACTGGTCCATGCATTTCATTCATTAGTTTAAATGCAGTGTGCTGAAGTGTTCAGTGAGAGCAACATCTTTTTTAATGGAGGGGGCATTCCGTACCTGTCTGGTGAACTTGTACCCACACTCTGTGCACTCAAACTTGCGCATGCCTTTGTGCCGGCGGACGTGGACCCGGAGCTGCTCAATGGCTGGTGGGAGAGTCCAAAGCATGGTTTACACTTTTCTCCTCATTCTCTGATACCATCGATCTACTGTGAACATTTAAATCATATCTAAACCACAAACACCTACACAACACCTTATGCATATGGACTGATTACAATTACATAATCAAGCAAACAAACACGGTAGGCTGACCATCTGTTGCTATGAAGATGAACGTAATATTTTTGTGACAGCTATGAGGAATATCTCCAGGCTGCACCAGGATCGTGTTGCAGCAGAGGTGCGCGCATATGCTAATCCCTGTTCAGGCTTGTGTTAGCGCGACGGGCCTCACCCTTGAAGGTCTTGCTGCAGATGTGGCAGTAGTGCGGCCGGCCCTCCTGGTGCTTGCTGGCCACGTGGCGGAGGAGCGGGCCCTTCTCTGTGAAGCGCTGGTCGCAGAACTCGCAGCGGAAGGGCCGCTCCCCCGTGTGGGTGCGGTGGTGCTTGTCCAGGCTGGCTGCAGACACACAAAACCGCACAGCTAACGGTAAGAATCTTGCATGTTGAAGTGGAATCTGTGTGTGTGTGTGTGTGTGTGTGTGTGTGTGTATGTGCGTTAGTGGCACACTGAAGTTTGTGTTCTGTCTGTGTGTGGAGGTGTGTGGAGGTGAGGTGAGCCCTATCTGTATTTTTGTATATGAGGAAGCGAATCGTGAATTCTGAGTATGTGAGGCAGTGTGTCTATGCTGTGTTAGGTATGTGTAAGACAGTGTGAGAGGCACCAGATCCCCTCAACTTGGTAGGCCCAGACAGGAGTATCAGTGATGTAAGATGTGGCAGTACAGAGTCATGTGCAGGGTTTAGGAGATGGCAGATTCCCATATTTGGGAGGTTCCTTTACTAGCATGTGTTTTGAGAACAAGTGTTACATTTCTGCTGAGAGTCCTGAGTTGGGAGTGTACAGTATAAGGATGTGGTGGGCAGTCTCCCTGTCTGCACAAGGTCTTTCTGTGTGTCTGGGTGTAGTGTGTAAGGTTTTAGCAGCATGGCAGGTAGTACACTGTGTTTGGACAGCCCTCCCTTCAGTGTGTGTCTACGACAAGTGTGTATACAGTACCCTGTGTCCGGAAGGTCTTGCCGCAGAGGTGGCATTGGAAGGGTTTCTCCCCAGTGTGTGTGCGCAGGTGCATGTTCAGGTTGGCCTTCTGGGTAAAGGCGTGGTTACAGAACTCGCACACAAACGGCCGCTCATTCCTAGAAGGTGGGAGAATCCACTGTGATGCATTCTTCTCACCACTTCATTCAGAGATGCTGTGCACACATTTAGTCCTGACCACTCTGCACACTGTAACAGCTAATCATGCTGTGATAATGCATCTCTAATTCTCCCTGTCCTCTGTAGTGTGTCCTGATGTAACTTGTCCTTATGACCATCTTCTCTCAATCCCACTCAATAAACTTCTGTGTACTAAGGTATAGCCTTAAGTGTCCCGGTTCTTTCCCATAATTCCCCTGGGCGCCCGCCAGAGCCCTACCTGTGGATGGCTTTGATGTGCATCTGCAGCCCGTTGCGGCTGGAGGCGCGGTGGCCGCACTCCTCGCACACGAACAGCTTCTCCCCGCGGTGCTTGGAGGCTTCGTGCAGACGCAGCTCCGTGCGAGACAGGAAGCACTTGGGGCACAGTGAACACTATGGGAAAGGGAGGCACAGGACACTCACCCGGAGAAAATGTGGCTAAAAGAGAAAATCTGTCCCAGAAGAGGGTCACACAGCAGGCACAAAACCATCGGCAAAGACTCACCGCGTGTGGCTTGGGGGCCCCGTGGACTTTGATTAGATGGATCTTCAGGTCTTTTTTCTGCATGAACTGTTCAGGGCAGGAAGTACACTGACACAAACACAAACAGACATCACAGCAGGTTAAAATGTGTGCAGCTTCAGTAGAGGAGTTGTGTACTTTAAAAAATGATGGGTCTATAACCATATGCTCTGTATGTGACAATACTTTTTGTCTTTATTAGAGGTAAATGGTATCAAAATTGTACTCCATCTGTGATCTTATGAGTCATTAGTGTAATGAATCAATGAAAGCACTAATCAGAAACTCAAAACATTTCAGTGAATGCAACATATTGTCATTAATCACATAACACATTTTATTTTTTTCATACAGAAATAAAATGAAAAATGTAACTGATTACATGAGATAACTTTTTGCATAGCGCTTTGATAAATCAACCAAGTCTCTTAAAGGCTACTGAGCAGAATCCTGCTTATATACTGAATCTGACTGTGCTATGGACAGACGGATGAATGAGGGTAGAGGATTTGTGGATGACAACTCAGGCTCACCTTATTGGGCATCTCGCCCGTGTGGGTGACCGTGTGCAGGCGCAGCTCCAACCGCCGCCGAAAGGTCATGGGACACATGGAACACGAGAACACCTAGGCCACACGCACGACAGGCACACAAACGCATCACAGCAAGAAATCCCATATATCTTTAATGTAAATACATTAAAAGACCTTTAGCTGTGGTCTAGTGAGTATATCACCTTAAAATATCACCCATTGTCTGTATAGTGTTTTGTTCATCTAACATCACTCACATTTAACCATAGAGATATGGGAACCTTGCTCATGGGGACAACAGTGACATCCAACCCAGGATTTGAGCCCACATGGGCAGTGACCTGACCTCTGTCCACCCCCTGCTCTGGAACTCACCACCTCTGCCCGGCTCAGGCAGTTCCGTGCCTCATGCTCCAGCAGGTTCTCCTTCCTGTAGTAGCATTTCCCACACTTGGAGCACTCGAAGGGCTTTTCCCCTGTGTGACGCCTGGCGTTTGGAGGGAATAACACAATGAGTAGTTTTACACTGACACTCCTCACTGGACCCTTATGTAGGTGGTGGCGTACATGACACAGCAGTGCACTTGTTTTGTTCTTTGTTGCATTTATCCTGCATAATGTTTGCTATTAACTTATTGTTGCACTTTTGTAATTTGCGATCACCCTGATAAATGTATCAACTTTGTATATAAATGGTTTTCATGTTTTTGGAACTTCTCAGAGTAAATGCAGGTTACTTGCATTGCTCATTTCTTCACATAACAACAAATCTTTAAAGGCCAATTGCTATTCCACTGGTCTTACCACTTTCAGTATTAGATACATCAAAAGGCATTTCAAATGTGGCTGGATACGGGCCATCAAAGTCAGAGCTGTTCAAAAGCAGTGCTTACCGGTTGTGGACTTTGAGGTAGTACTTGCTGAGGAAGGTCTTGTGGCAGGTGGGACACTGGACCGAGTTCCTCTTGGCCCCCTCACCGTTCTCCTTGTTGACGGCTTTCCCGCGGCCCCTGCGCTTGCCTCTCTGGGGGCCCGTGGTAGTGGCGGGGAGGGCGTGGGGCAGGTACTCTTCATCAGTGTCCTCCTGCGGCCCCTCTGCTTCACCGCCTTCCTCTTCCTCATTTTCATTGGCCAGCTCCCCTGGCCCGCCCACCTGAGAGAAAAAAACCAACCAAACATTCCTACCACAGGCACACTCACTAAGAGCACATACATTGTTCAGTCTTGTTAAGACAACACCATTCAAAATGCTCTAGGCCCAATTTCTAATCTGAAATTTGATCCGCACCCTGGGACTGCCTAATGGCTGAAGCATGTGTGGTTACCTCCGTTTCATTCACGGGTCCGACACTGCGTCCTGCCCCTTCCTCAGCTCCGCCCTTCCCGTCCTCCAGGGCTCCGGGCTCTGCCTTCCTGGCGGCACCCCCTCGCGGGGTGTGCGGCGGGGTGGGGCTCTCCCTCAGCAGGCGGCTGGGTCCCTTGACCGTGCGGCCAGAACGCGTGGTCGTGGTCGCAGCAATGAGGGCAGTCTGTTTGGGAGTTTCGCTAGTGGCTTTTGCCCTGGCTTTGGGCGTGAGTCTGGATTTGGGCTTCGCCTTAGCCGGCGTCTCGCTGCTGGAAGCGTCCTGGGTGGCCTGGGAAGCGTGGAGCAACGTGCTGTCGCCATCCCCCGTCGCGAGCTCTTCGATCTTGGGTCCCCTTGGAAGGCTCTGCTGGCTGGTGAACTCCTGGCAGAGGTGCAGCGCGTCCGGCACCGACAGGCTGACGGCGGCGCTCCGCACTTTTTCCAGGTTGACAGAGTCCAGCTTAAGCTCCCCTGTGTACACAAAGTCCAGCAGCACCTCCAGCCCGTCCGTCGGGCACTCCTCCGGGAGACAAACTTCCATGCATGGCGTGGTAGTTGAGAAAGAGTTCTGAAAGAGCTGACTGAAACACGCCAAAACGTTACGGTGAGCCAGGTACACCTGCCCACTCCCCAGGCTCAGCATAGCGTCGCAGAACCTGCCCAGCCCCCTCTGCTGGTTGAGAGAGGACAGGACACGCTGGGCATGGGCGTTCGGCACAGCCATCTCCCCCTGGAGAACTGCAACAACAGAGCAGGGGACACGAGAAAAAGTGAGCGCAAGACACTGTAAACTTTTGCGCCGTGACCCTCACATAAAAATAACTGATTGTTTTTATTCATGTCAACTTAATACCAAGCGTCACCGTTAATAATTTGTTACGCAATGCCGTTTACTTTTACGGGGACAGAGGCGTGCTTTTTCGCTTGCAAGTGGGGTAGACTGCCAGGCGACAACAAACGGATTTCTGCCATCTAGCTAAGTAGCTAGCCAATCTCCTCGCAGGCTAGCAAGCTAGCTAGTTTAGAGATCCAGCACCAAAACACGCCTCCTTGCCCAGTGCAACTTTAGTATTACTATTGTGCGGTACTGTTCTTGTTGCTCAAAAAAAATCTGTGTTTTGTCTGCTATTTGTAAGGTTTGACAGAAATACGATTTTACCAGAAATTAGCTAGCTAGCTGCTGACCATTATATTTGAGCACGGTTGCATCATTAGGTTTTGGGACTTCTGTACTGCGTGTGGTGATTTTCGTAGTTTATGTGAGACCCTGGATTTTGTTTATCTGTGTCAAAAAAACTAGCCAGTCACCGCAATTAGTGGTCTGCATTACCTCGACGTTTGCTATAGGATCTATGTTTTTACTGACGCTCCCTAAGGTTTCATTTCTGCTGCAGATACAACAGTGGTTTGTGCCACTCACCTTATTTCGGTGGAAGAGTGAATAATGTTTTCAGTCGATGAATTTAGAGGGTGTCTAAAATAACATTCTGTGAGTAATGCTTGAGCAGAATTCTAGAAGACATGAATTACTTTTTATTACTATACAGGAAGCCATGTTGGAGTAGACACCGGATGTGACGACATCAGTGGGTACCTCAATAGGGAAATCTGAGAGAATGTGAGAGCCGTCTGCTGTAGCAAGTGACGGATACCTTAAATTAGCTAGTTATGTAAAAATAAAATAGAAAAAAATACTGCAACAACATTGCAACATCTTATTCATTTAACAGTACACTTAAGATTGTATTATCTTTAAAATATAAATTAGTCGAAATTAGCTTGTCACTGTTTCGCACAGCCGCTTATTTTGCCTGCCATGTTTTAAAAGTAATCTTCATCGTAATCTGTACAGCTGTATATTAATAAACCATGTTCATAACTAACTGATCCGTATGTTTAAGAAGTATTCGTTTTGTATAAATAATGCAACATTTGGTAACTTGGAAGGGACCCTCTTCGCTTCGTGTACACACGGCGCTCTGTCTTGTCAACCAGCTGAGGCGCTATAACAGACAGGAGGAAGAAAACAAAAAACTCGGGGTTGGCTCTTTACTGTCCAACATTTTCTGTGAAGAGTGCGGTTCGATGCGACATTTCTCTAAAATACAGTTTTAAAAGATTTTGATCTGCGACCGATTGTAGGGGTTCAGGTTGCCCGCTGTTTCATTCTGCTTCGGTGTCTCGTCCAAATGAACCTCAAGACCTTGAGTGGCTAGTCGTTTTAACTGACATTGGGTGTGAAATGCGGCTAGCTAGCTAACTAACTTGTGCAGTGCCTTCCAGCAGAATTATGGTTGGCCAAACAAGTCATTTTGCTGTGGCGGCCGTGTCTACACATGGACCGAGGTCTACATAAATAAGGGACCGTTAAATGGTGGAGTTACCCACTAGTAACCATTGATCTATTCATCTTGAAGACTGAAAAAAGGTAAGGGCCATTTTAACGAATCTATTTGGCAGCTAACGTTTGCTATCTTAGCTGATTATCAAGATAACTAGCTCTAGCTAGATGGCTACACGTCGGGGATCATGATTAAAATGAAGTGGGTCTTAGCGGTCCTAGCTGGCCAGGTGACTACATAGCTACCTAACTACGGAACTGCATAGCTACTTAGCCAGTTAGTTTGCTAGCTGTTCATAGGTGGGTGTCCTGTGGAATCCATATAGTTTGTTAATGATGCGATAGTCGACTGATAAGATCCTCATCAACATTAGCCAGCAAGGAGCACTAAGAGGATGGCGACGTAGACGACACGTTAACTATTTGCTTTTTGTCGCTAAATCACTTCATCGAACAG
Organism: Megalops atlanticus; assembly: GCA_019176425.1. Classification (NCBI taxonomy): domain Eukaryota; kingdom Metazoa; phylum Chordata; class Actinopteri; order Elopiformes; family Megalopidae; genus Megalops; species Megalops atlanticus. The sequence goes on along the minus strand of CM032882.1, from coordinate 10,175,951 downwards.
TGTCTGGTAAAGGTAAAAAATGTCTGCAGTTTGATTTGCGTAATTAATTGTTGTAAACTGATTGATTAAACATGTTATTGAACTTCTGTTAGTTTGCTACCTACAGTCTTTTTTAAGCACTTAGTGTCAAGTAATGTGTCCATCAGTTGATGTTACAGATACCATATCTTTGCTACTCTGCCAGTGAAGAAACTGACAACCTTCTGGTTTTAGAGTCAGCATATAAAAGACATTCCCAATGGACAAGGTGGATTTATGATTCTCCTGAATGAATGTTGCATCTCCCTGCAGGTGTCCTTTGGAGGCTAGTCTGAGGTAGAGCAGCTTCATCCGGTGCAGTGGACAAACATGAAGGTGCCAAACGGTAGTGCAAAAGTCAGGGGAAGGAGTTCTGGGGAGACCAGGAGGATCAAGAAGAAAAAGCGGCACTCCCAGAATGCCACGCTGATGAACTCTGACCCCAGCAACGCCAGCCCTGACACCGCCATGGCCAAAAAGTACTACCAGTTAGCCAGCGGGGGGAAGCCTAGCCTGAAGAGACTAAAGAGCAGCGCTCGGCCAGTTTACTCCAGCCACGGGCAGGGTCCTCCTCAGAGGGGAAAGGGGACGTTCAGGACGGGAGCTCCACCTCAGCCGCACACCAACGGGGGCCCCGAAGTGGAGCTGGACAGCAGCTCGGAGGACTCGGAGCACTGGAGCTCGTATGCGCGGTCCATTCTGCAGAACGGCATGGAGGGGTCTGCAGGTCAGGAGGTCTCCGCGGGCACCGATCTCGGCGGGAAAGGGGAGGAGCCACCGCCCTACCACGCCGAGCGGGACCACGTCCACAACCGGACCGTGCTGGTCTTGCAGCAAGGACAGGTGGGGAGGACGCCAGTCCATATAGCTCCTCACTCAGGGGGCCCTCGTTTCTTTGCACGCTGCATGATCAGTGTCTCGCTGGCTCCCATGTCGATCACCGCTGTGTGCTGTCTTCCATGTGCGTGGTGCCACTGTCAGCATTGAGCTGTGTTTGTAACGTGGTTGAAATAATGTAATCATGATTCGTGTTGTAATGATCTGAAATGCTGAACATCGACATTCCACAGCAGGTGTGCTCTCCTTCTGAGTGGTAAACGGATGGTCTCTAATGTTACATTGTTGCATTGGGGGAGTATGCACAGAGCAGTTGAAGTTGCATGAGTCTTCTGCGGGAGTTTAATATCACCTCCTGGAGTCACGAAAAGGACCAGGTTTCTCCCCCATGGGAGTGAGTGAAACACTGTCATGGTTGAGTGTGCCTGCAAAAGTGCCAGGTTCAGTCCCCACTCCAACAGTGCAGTTTTCGTTTTTGTGGTAAAACCCGCCCCCTGGATATGACCACATGTCGGCTGGCTGAGTTTGCTGTGAGCACTTTGAGAGGGAGAGTATAGCAGAGGTAATTGCATGTGCAGATTTTATTTTGACAGGGATGTCACAATAGACAGTTTCCATGTAATAGACCTGGGCTGCTGCGCTGTGAGCTGATCAGGTTTTGTCAGAGGTTGTGTCACATGGTTGTAAAACGTACAGGGTTGATCACTGCTCAGGTCACTCCTGTACCCTGACCACTCACTGGATTTTATTGAGGAAACCTTGCAGCGAAAGGACACATGGTGTATCACTCAAGGGCCCAATCTACAGCAGATCTGTAATAACCATATAGATGTCAGCAATATATCAGAAAGTCCACTTGGCCAGCCAGAGGGCAAGGTATAGCTATACCACATTGGTGACATCTATCCAGTCCTTTCAGATCTTTGAAGAAGAACCGAGAAGTGCTCAGGAAAAAAGTCTGGGATGGGCCTGGAATGGGCCCAGGAGAAAGGACCAGGGTGCAAGGTGGTTTTGGAGTGGGCCAAGGTGCAAACTGACCCCTCTGTGTGTGTCCATCCCCTCCTATCCCGAGCAGACCTTGACGTTCCGGGGGAAAGCCCTACTGACCTGCCTCTATGGGAGGGTGGAGGTGCTGGGGTTCACCATCGAAGAGGGCCAGCAGCCGTACCCCGTCTTCTCCCCTCCCACGCACTGCCCCCTCGCTGTCACTGCCCTGGTCAACTCCCCCGTCAGCAACAAGACCCGGAAGGAGCGCCGCCTGGAGGCTAAAGCCATTGTGCGCAAGTACCTCTCCACAGGTAATGCCCCAGGGAGAAGCTACGCTGCACTGACTCTGAGAGTAAATGGGTATGTGGGAAGGGGAAGCGCACACACAAACACACACACACAGTTCTAACACACCTAGGAAAATGTGTCAACGCTCTCAGAGATTTATGACCTCAGGGGTTGTGATGGTGTGGAATAGCAGAGTGGAGACCTCTTAGATGCACGCTGCCTTATTCCCACCCCAATAGGGGATTTGCTGCAATGAGAAGGACATAATTTCCCAGCACATAAAAAACTGATCCGTTCTCCTGCCTCTGGAGTGTGATGTGGAGTATGGGTCAGGGAAGTGGACTTGTTTTTAGCAAATCTTTTATCCCCAGAGTCTTACACAGCGTGATATTTCTCATTACAAATAATCTGTTTCCATAGCTGCATATTTACTGAAACAGTTCAATTTAGCTACCCATCCAAGCTGCCACCCCACTTCTGTGACCCTTGCTGCACTCTGAGTTACTGTGGTGCATGTCCAGCTGTGTAAAGGGATATATATTTAAAAGGCAAGGTATCCCAGAGGCACCCCTCTGCAGAACAGGTACTTAATGTGAAGATGCTGCACCAGCTCCAGAGGTGTGTGTGTGTTGGCTTTAGCAGCCGGCCCAGCCGCGCGGTTCTGATCCGGGCTCAGCGTTCTTGTGGTTCTGCCCGCAGAGCCACGTAAGAGGCTGCAGAGCGTGGTGGACTCGGACTCCTGCCTGGTTCTGCTGGAGCCGCTTGACACACCGCTGACCCGCTTCCTCACCAGCCTGCCAGAACACCGCGAACTGTTCGGGCTCAGTGCGGTGAGCGCTGCCAATACACGAATACACCAATAACTACAGCTGCAGTGTCATATCACTCCATCTGTGTGCTTTACCATATTTATTATTAAGTTTGTCTTCATGTCTCATGGCATTGTCTTCTCATGCTCTACTGATAAGCAAGACACACCACACTGGTTAAAAGTTAATTACTTCATTTCAAAAATGTTGGTGTGTTAATGTGGATGTGAAATTTTCATAATCTTAGGAAATGAAGTATACAGTGTAGCCTGTCTTAATATTCACCCAGATTGTGTGGCCAGTCGTTTCCTTTGCAAGTTCCATCTGCATTTAAGGGGGGTGTGTTCTCTCAGGGAATATTAGGGAGTTGCTGGCTGCAATTCTCCAATCACTGCAGGTTCACCTTAAAACTGACTACCAAAGACCACCATCTCACTTTGGTGTGCTTCTCTCGTTATTGGTTTGCAGAAGGAGCTCAAGAGCCAGTCAGTGGCGTTGGACTGCCCTCTCTTTGCGGTCGGCCTGATCCCCCTGCAGGGCAGCAGTGAGGGTCTGGTGATGTCACAGAGCTACAGGAACGCCCTCACTGACCTGGTCCACGCCTGTGCAGGTAACAACCATGGAGGCTGTCACTCAGAGCTGACAAGACTTGAGTAGGGACATGGGGGCTTATTACCAGAATGGTACAGAAATTTCCCACCCATTTCACGGTGGCCTTTGTAGAGTGCAACTGTGAAACACACTTAATACAATACAATAGAAAAGAAAAATACTTTTCTGCTTGGTATAATAGCAGTAGTACCAGGCTGTATTAAGATCCATTAAGACCCAGCCACAAATGTACAACGTTAACAAACAGTATGTGGTCATATGACCTCTAGCTGATTGCTGAAAACTGCCTTGGTTCCTTCTTGTACAATACTACTGTACTGTACAGTACTTTGCTTTTATGGTGACCAGTTGCTCTTTCTCCTACAGAAGAGTCTGATGGCTGCCCGGTCATCTTGGTGTGTGGGGCCAAGAACACCGGGAAGTCCACCTTCAACCGTCACCTCATCAACACACTGCTCAACCAGTGAGTGCCACCGTGACCTGTTCTGCAACATGCTCACAATGTCGCAGCAGTGTCGAGGGGCTCATCATAGTTCCCAAAGATCAACTTGCAAGTAGATTAAGTGTCTGAATGAACAGCTGTGAAGCAAATACTACTCTGTCTATATGAGTTCAGATACATCAGTCTGCCCTTGTAACATAATGCTGACACAGTGTCACCTGTGTGTGTGTGTATGTGTATGTGTGGCGCGTGTGTGCGTGCGAACAGCACTGCCAGCGTGGACTACCTGGAGTGTGACCTGGGTCAGACAGAGTTCACCCTACCAGGCTGCCTGTCACTGTCCACCATCACAGAGCCACTGCTGGGTAAGTACTGAACTGTGTGTGTGGACTCACTGACTCACTCTGGGCTCAGCCTCTTGAGCAAGGCACCTTGCAGGACACCCCGTCTGAATTTCTTCACTGTTATTTGTTTTTTGTTAAACAGACCCCTGTACCCCAGGCATAAGCTGCCGTTATACTCCCAGCACATTCGCTGAGCTAATGGAGGCAAAAGAGCAGTGTAAACCACAGTGTCCCTCTTCAGTTCAGACCAGTCCAGTCCCCTAACCATGCCACTGTCATGTGGAATTACTGCCAATTTTCAAATCATTCGTGTGTAAAGAGGGTGGTAGTAAAGCAAACGAATAATGTGATTACAATTTTGAATGTTGGTCCATTCAGTAAATTTGCCCAGCGTGCTTGATGTAATCTGCCTGTAGGGCAGTGGCTGAGCTGGCTGTATCTGATGCAGTCAGGAGCCCTAGGATGAGACCTCTGTGTGAGCTTGTGTTGATGTCACGTGTTATTCCCAGTCTTTGGGTCTCAGTCTCTCCCTCTTCTCCCCAGGCGCCCCCTTCACCCACCAGAGCACCCCGGAGCGCATGGTCTTTTTCGGAGAGACCTCATGTGAGAGGGACTTGGACCGCTACCTGGAGTCGCTCAAGTTCCTGTGGCGCTCCTACAGCCGAGACACGCCCATCATCATCAACACCATGGGCTGGGTCAAAGGTCAGGCCCGCTCACAAAGCATTACATTACATTAGCCAAAATCGTCCTGCGCACCCTTCAGTACAACCAGCAATGACCGTGTGCCTCTCTCCCATAGGTTTCGGGTTCCAGCTGCTGGTGGACTTTGTTCGGCTCTTTTCTGTCACCCACGTGGTGCAGCTCAGCTATGGGGCCACCTACCAGTGCCCCGCCCTCACCCCCGCCTTCCTGCGGACCGCCCAGGGCTGGCAGACTCGCCCACAGGCCCCACCCACAGGAGCAGGGGAGGAGCTGGACGAGCAGGTCGCCCCACGGAGTCACATGCTGCTCAGTGTCCAATCGGAATTCCAGGGAGCGGGGGCCGTCAGCAACATGTGAGTATTTTGAAGGGACCGGTGACCCTGATTCTGCAATACCATGGTGTGCTGCATTCAGAACCGAAATGTTCTTTCGGTATGACCAGTTTAAGGGATTCATAAGCATTCAGTCAGTGTGTTCAGGGGTTGGAGTATAGACGGGTTTTAGGTGTTTGTTCAGTTCAGCTCACACAGTTTTCAGATGTCAACCTGTAGCTACTGAAGGGAATCAGCTGACCTCCTGACTTTGATATCTGTCCATGACTGGTTCACATTCAATTCCAAATAGTTTTTCCTGAATTGTACTAATGTATTATTAAAAAAACAAATTATATATAATAATTTGTTAATTAGCCTTATTCTTTCACATTATGCATTTTAGAAAACACTCAGCAGTTAAATGTTTCTTGACAACAGGGAACAAATAGTCTTGATATTTGTTTTATTAGTAACAGATGTCTAAGTGAGTAAATGATCAGGCTGATTAAGCAATTAAGAGCCAAAAAAAGCGCGCACATGGCCCTGCAGGCATTGATTTGTCTTCCCCAGTTAAATTGCACTAATTGGGTGTTTGCTCAGCTGAGGTCAGTCATAGTGTTTGTGCTGGCAAAGCTGGAGATGGAGAGAGCAATAATGTGGATGCCACAGGAGCTGTGTATCCCTGAACATGCTCTGTTTCTATGCGTGTTCCTCAGCATGCTCTGTTGCTATGTTTGTTCCTGAATGTGCTCTGTTTCCCAGTGTGCCCTCGGAAGTGCTCTGTTCCCCTCTGTGTTCCTGAACATGCTCCGTTTCCCTGTGTGCCCCTGGAAGTGCTCTGTTTCCCTCTGTTTTTCCTGAACATGCTCTGTGTCCCTGAACGTGCTCTGTTTCCCTGTGTGTCCCTGAACATGCTCTGTTTCTCTGTGTGTCTCAGACTGTGCTCTGTTTCTCTGAGTGACGCTAAACTCGCTCTGTTTCTCTCCCATTGGCGTGTCTGCTACAGGAGGTACCACCGCAGCAACGTGCTCCGTGACCTCGCCCTGCTGGCCTATTTCAGCCAGCTGCAGTCGCCCGATCCGGGCCCCATCCGACCCCTGCACTGCTTCACCCCCTACCAGGTGAACCCCCGAACCTCGTCGCAGGGACTTGAATGCCTATCGCTGTGTCAGCCATTATTTCCCACTGGGACACTGTGTCCTGTGTGTGTGTGACCCTCTCTCTGTGTCTCCTCCCAGGTGCCGCTGTCGGCGGTGGCCGTGCGGGTGACGCACTGTGAGGTGGCCCCTGCCCATGTGCTGTACGCTGCCAACGCCAGCCTGGTGGGGCTGTGCTGCCTGGGGGAGAAGGTGGCCGGCACGGGGGGCCCCGTCCTGCTCTCCCACACCCCTGTCTGCCAGTGTGTGGGCTTTGGTGTGTACCCCCATCTCTGCTCTCCACCCCTCCCTCTCTCTCTCCCTCTCTCTCTCTCTCTCTCAATCTCTCCCTCTTAAATTCAAATTCAGACAAGCTTTATTGACATGACCACATAGATCTGCAGTATTGCCAAAGCAATCCTTACATAAATATGTGAACAAAATTACAATTAAGTGAAAAATATGCCCACACATACAGAAGCACACACATTTTTATTTATTTACATTCATGTGTTTATTATATTTATATCTCTCTCTGGTGTCATGTGCTCTTTTACTCTTTGTCTCCATCTTCTCTTTGTTACTGTCTCACTCTGTCTCTTTCCTCTTACTCTCTGCCTTCTCTTCCTTATGTTTTCTCACTTATGTTCTGTCCCTCTCTGGCTGCCTCTGCCTCTGTATTCCCACTGTTTGTCTCTCTCTCTCTCTCTGTCACTCTGTCACTCTCTGCTGGGAAAGGGAGTGGCACAGGATTTGTCAGGAACAGTTAGGACAGTACGCTCTTTGGGTTCAGATTCCGGGTGGTGCACAGTTACTTTTCCCAAGAACCTCACGCTGTTGCCCAATCCCACGCTCAGTCCTCCTCCAAACAATAGCTGGCACAACACGTCTGTGCAGCCTCTCTCACGCCAGTTAGGAAAGTCAACACTTACTGTACAGAGTGGAGGCTGTACCAAGTGGATCATGTGACCTGAAGAGGAATATAACCAGTTGGGCTGCTGTTTCTAGGTCTAAAGTTCTTTAGATGTTTAAGGCCTTCATGCCTTGCCAGATTTGCCTCTGGTTTTTGTTATGTCCAAACATTTGATTACATTATGGGTTTAACTGTTTATCCACATCCACGTGTATCATTGAAAAGTACTGTTTAAATTAACTGATGATGTGAGTAGACATAGAAAGCCTTATTTTCAGCACTTCAGGGTCCCCAGTGGAAACGTCCATAGAATAGTCTCTAGCCTTAAATGGCCATGTCAGTGGGTTATGTCCAGTTGGCTTTATGAGTGGGTAATATGGACACATATCCTTATAAGGGAATGTGTTTGGAAAGTAATGGTCCTTTTGTGTGTGCGTTTGTGTGTGACAGGTATCCTGCGGGGAGTGGATGTGGGCCGGGGTCTCTACTTCTTGGTGACCCCCGTGGCCCCCTCTGTCCTGCGGAAGGTCAACTGTCTGCTGCTGGGAGGGGTGACGCTTCCCCACACCCTCCTGAGAGCGCAGGTGAGAAACGCCCCGCCCTGAGATAGTCAGGACAGCGTATGCTCACCGCCTGTTATCCGCTCATACGCCAAGTAATGGAGTCTGGCTTGTTGGGCGCTGCTCATGGTGACCGCATGGAAACATTGCTGGCTTGTGCCCCTGATCATGCCCCTCACTCAGTCTCTCTCTGTGTTTCAGCCCGGAATTGAAGGGGAGCAGCCTTACGTCACCAAGGAGTACAGCTTTGAGCTCACAGGGGCGGGGAAGATGAGGGTCTTCAAGGGCCTGGTGAGAAGAGAGCACATGGGCGGGGGTGGCCATTAGACCCGCCCTCTCTGCACAGTGACTCTGGGGTCGGCGTGGAGCAGCGGTCAGAGCCAGGACTCCTGTAGGGAGCATCACCCGGGCCCCTGCAGGCAGAAGGAAAGAGACAAGCCAAATGAATGAACAAGACTGAATGCTGGGAAATGGGGACTATGCTGTTAGTTTCTTTTTTTTAACGCAAAGGCCAGGACTTGTATGGACAGTTCAGCACAAGGAACAGAGGGTTTGCCCCTGGAGGCAAGCAGAGGATCCAGACTCTTTCTTCTTTCTCTATTGGGCCAGCTGGTACCAGATAGCCATGCCTGTCAGAATGACACCCTTTGTTTAAAGAATTCTGGTTTCCCTTGGGGGGATTTTTTATATGGTGAAAAATGGCAGATGTGCCACACATCAGCAGTTAAAAAAAATTGAATTCCCATTCACTAACTCCCATCAAAGAAGCGCCTTCCGTCCAGTTTGACACGCAGATTGGCAATTTGATCTTATTTTTTTGGCAAAAGGATCAGTGTTGTCTGCAAAACGTGCCAACAATAATTGGAATAATGTGTGAACGAATTGGGTGTCCAAAATACAGGGTTATTAATGTTGGGTAAATCTGCATTTTGTCTCAAACAAATCTTAAGGGAAAGATTTGTCAGCTGTGGTTAAGATATGGAAACTTTGGGATCTTTTTTTCTGTTAAACATTAAATGTATTTTGGTGAGAAAAGCACAATACTGTACAGAATGACTCCATCCGTAGTCAGTCCTTGGACATGGTACATCTGTGTTTCATCTGGCAGTGTCCTGACAATAGGTATCTTTTTGTGGTGCTGGATCAAAAACTGCTTCTATTTGTGTTAATGCCAGAGATTCTTGCTAAGTAGGACTTTGTGAGTGGGCAACATTTTTAAAAGTAATGATGATCCAGTGTTTTCCTCTTGGGCAGTTTAAACAGTTTCTGTACAGACCTGTCAGGATCTGAGAGTTTCTCACATTGACCAGGGTGGAACGTGTGAGGTGTGTGTAAACTGGGCTACCTGGTGGGCCAGTAAAACCACTCCCTCATTGCCCACTCCTTACCCCTCCTCTCCCAACACTGCTCAGGATTTTGCAGTGTGAAGTCTTCTGGAGGGGAGAAGGTGGAGGACTGAGCATACAACGCAGGACAAGCGTGCCTATATGAGTGGGCTGAAGGTGTCAGAAGTAGAGACAGTTTGATTTTTTCAAGTGCAGCTTTGGCCCGACACCAGCAGGGGACGCTGTGCGCTGAAGGCATTCTGACAAGTCTGAGAGGAATGTACTGACAGCCTCGATCCAAGCTCTTGGTTCCTTCGTGGATAGACTGAAAATGTTCAACTTATGTTCAGCTGGAAGTCCGTGTTCATGGACAGTGATGCCTTTGTTGGGGAGAGGGCTGCCAGACGGAGTGGTTTTGATGAGGTCTGGGTGGCTGTACAGCCCACCTCTGAGGAATGGCCTTTTGGAAGCAATGAGGTGGTAGTGGGGCAGGGTGCTGGACAGTAGAGGTAGAATCATGGGACACTGTTGGAGGTATAACACAACGGGCAGCACTCTCACACTCTGATCACTTCTGGTCTCTCACTACAACCTTTTTATATGTGTATCGCAAATACGGGGGGTGTGGAGGGGCATCGTTATTGTAATAAAACATTGCTCTTGTGTAATTTAAGCTTCCTGTTCTTCTGTGGGCGTGCTGCACCAATTTCGTCAGGTGTTGTAGGGGGAGGAGGGAATGATAGTTCTAGTGGTTTATGGGATGGTTCTGAAATCAGCTCTTTTTTTTTCCTGCAGGCGATCTGCATATCAGTGCCTCATTTCCGATAGGACAGGCTGGGGAGTTTCATATTTACTGGGCCTGGCCACAAGAGGGCGGTAGAGATCAGTTTTTTTATTTCATGTTTCAGATGATGCACATATCATTTTGACTTGTGATTGAGTTGTTGTGTGACATGCAATCGGAGATATCAATTCTTTCCCTCTGGAGTATAGTAGGGATGCAACGGTACACAGTATATTGTCGAACCGTTCTGTACGCCCCCTACGGTTCAATACGCACACGTGAACCGCGGTAATAGGATATGCCTGTCATTTTCCTATAATTTCCAAAACTTGCTTATTGCGCTGCAGACCACATGCACGTTGTACATTCAGATCCACAGAACATCTCTGGAGCCAGTCAGAATTTCCCTGGAGCCTATCAGCGCTCTGTATGCAAAGACGAGCTGGTGAAGAGAGGGGAATCTAAAAACAAATATTCTGGAGTACGGTCACACCGGTGTGATTTGCCGTTTACCACGTATGCTAAAACCGGTGCGATTTAGGGATGAAACGGTTACCGGTTTCACAGTAAAATTCCAGGCGGTTAGTATTACCGTTTCAAATTTTAACTATTATTAAAACCGTGGTTGATTACCGCGCTTTGAAAAACTCACGTTAAATACTGCCTAGCATCAACCAAAGTTAGCAAGTCTCCCAGATGCAGGTGCGCAGGCGCAGCATGCAACGTGGGTTTGTTTTGTGTCAGTGAAAACAGTGACAAAGGCAGCGACAGCGCTCTGGAGATTTTTCAACGGTATAAATTTTCATACCATTTCATCTCTAGTGCGATTAGAACACTAGATTGGAAAAATTCTAGCTAATTTTAGCTTTGAGGAAACAGCGATTTAACGTTAAAAAATATAGCAAATGCTAACTGAAAACTATGAGAAGCTTAATAACCTTAATGAAAACAAACCATGTAACGTAACACACGCGCTACATAGCATAAAATAAGTTTCTATGCGAAAGGGTTAAAAGTTCAATAAATGCATGTTTCCAAAGTCAATGAGTAATCTGTTAAATAATCGTGATTTCAAAATTTACCAAAATAATAGTGATTATGATTTTTGCCAAAATCGAGCATCCCTACTAGTCAGTCATGCTGCCATTTTTCTGAATGGAAAGTTTTATTTGTCTATAGGCTAAATAAAACGTTCATTGTTTAAAGGGTGATGTGTTTTTAAATATAGACAAGTTTCCTAAGGACTGTTCTGTGGCATTGAGAAGGAGGAGCCTGCTGTCAGTGGCTTCCACCCGATTGGCTGTAACTCTCTCCCAGTCAGTGTCCACAGCGTAGTGCAGCTTGGTGAAACTGGAGGGCTAGTGTAAGGTCAAAGTGGAAAATAGAAACTGCTCTCAAGCATTGATCCTGGATCAATATATTCGTCTCGCACAAAAGGCTGGTTTACAGTTAGGGCTATGTAAACTGGTCCCGGATCACTTGATTTAGACAGGTGGTGCCTGGTTTTAATAGGGAGATTGTTTGGGTCTTAGGCTGAAGGCAAGAAGCTTTGCCATATTTGTTGATTAAACATCTGAAACCCTCTCTAGCCAATCGCTGTTTAGAAGCTTAGCCTTATTAGCAGTACTATCACCAGACGATAAGTGCAAGCATGGATCATACATTTGTTCTGGGTCTGTCATTTGTAATTAGTTGCTGCATTAAACTCTCAATCTGACCCAGCTAAAGACTAATATTTCTGACTGGGGGTACTGCTGTCACAGTGAATAAATACCATTCACAGTTGCCACACATAACTGTGGGCTACATATTTGTCCCATTCAAAGCAGCATTGCATATAATATAGCCACTGACAGGATTCAGGAAATGTGCATACAGCTAATGTTACAGAAACTGTGAAACTTCAAAGAGGGTGTTATTGAGAGAGTGTTAAATTGGCTCGGACAGCGCTGGTATTTCCACGGCGGCAGTTGGCCGAAGGACGGCCGCTTTCTAGGAAATTCCATCCCCCCGAAGACGCTTGGGTTCAACATTCCTTGATCCCGTAAATCAGCTGCATGACAGGCGTAATAAAAACTCTGCAGATATACAGTTGTGTCATGGGAGCCGTCCCCGGGTCGGGTCGGCAGCAGCAGTGGTGCTGCGCTCGCCCTGATGGCCGGCACTCAGGAAGAATGGTGCTCCGGATTCCCGCCGTGTTAAGACTACATCCTGGAAATGAGGGTGAAAAAAACACGGTTCTTTTCCAAATTTCGCAACCCTCCGACGCTCCGCTCCGCGCCGCTCCCCTGGCCGCTCATTGGAGAACGATGCCGAGCAAAGTTATTCGAGGTTCCTGAACAGAGCCGGTGCCACACTGCGTGTCGTTGCAGTGTCCATCCCGTGTTAAACTGCTGTGTTTTTATTGCATTTTTTCAGTGCGTGCCTGCTAGGTGGATCCCTTCAGGTGTGTGTGTGTGTGTGCGTGTGTGTGTGTGTTTGTGTGTATATGTGCATGTGTGTGTGCACGTGATGCAGGATTATTTCAGGCTTTGCCGTTTGTGACGTCACTCTACAACCAGTTAATGCCTGGTGCTGCGCTATGCATTCAACCCTGCAACACTGGGAGGCTGAGTGCAACATTACATCTGTGTCTTCTGACATGCAACTAACTCCTCGTAGATACTCTGGTCAATTTTCATCAGATTGCAGAAGACACTTGAAGTCAGACAGCCCCAGTGCAATACCACCAGCACACACCAAATGAAAATAAAATAGTCAAGCGCAATTATATCACATATATAATGCAGTTTGTTTGGATTGCCTCATGTTTCACCCTTGCAGGTGGTGAAAGGCCTATTTTTCATACTACACTGGTACATTCAAATATTATGAGTTGCTGCATCCACCTCAGACAATTTACATGTTCTGAAATACAAACACTGCCAAGCTAAATGTCTACAGGCACAATGATGCACAACAGTACATGTATACAGCCTCCAAACAATGGGAACTCTTTTGTGGTTACAAGTTATGTTTGAAGCCTGCTGCATTTCCTGAAGTCCAGCCTGGAGTAATATGATCTTTTTATTCCTTTCTTCAGATTCTGCCTGCCAGTTTGGTGGTGTCCTGTATGATTTGAGGAAGAATTTCCGATTGAAAACAAAACACAGTGCAAGCATTTCCTAATACAATTTTCTCCCCCTATACAAGCAGACAAAGGAAAAAGGGAAAACGATAGACAGTTGTTTTAATCATGCTCTGTTATGTTGTCTTGATGTACATATGTTGTAAACATATGTTGCAGAGTTCTCCTATACAGCCAGGTTTGAATTAAAAGAGGAAAGAAGGAGACAGTTTTGGCCTACATTTTTATTGTGTCTCATGTACTGCACAGAGGTGAACAATCTGTGCTGTGTGAATGCTTTGGACTTGTATCTTGGCCAGTTTATGGCAATAAACTTTGATAGCAAGTGGGGTAGAAAAAGGACATGGCATTTTTGTATAATTGATATAGGCTTCGGTCTCATCCTTCAAGTCATCTTTCAATTGGCAGCAGCGTGGTGTAGTGGTAAGGAGCAAGGCATGTAACCCAAAGGTTGCTGGCTCTGTTTCTTGTGGGGGCACTGCCGCTGTACCCTTACGTGAGGTACATAACCCAGAATTACCTAAGTAAAATATCCAGCTGTATAAATAGATAATATGTAAGAATTGTAACCCTATGCAAGTCACAAGAGGGTCTGTTAAGCAGCTAAATGTAAGTCACACACAGTTTAAGTATGCAAAGCTGTTGGGCTTCATAAATAATAGGTGGTCCCTATTGCAGTCCCTTGCTTTGCTTGGTTCCTCCCTTTGTTGGGGGGCATGTGAACAAACCAGACGGCATTGTGGTGACATCATTGTTTTTGCCTGGTCAATACTGTTGTTCTTCCTGTGTCCGAAGGCGACCCAATGAGAAATCTGCCTCTTCGGAGGTCCCATCCAGACGGCGCAAATTGGGCGGCAAGGCCCAGGAATAAACACATCGCGCTTGTGTGATGAAATCTCCCGGAAACGTAGACTAAACCAACCCAAGCCGTTTGTCTCGCTTCGCATAAATGTAGCCTCTGGCATCGAGGACCCACAGGGAGACCCTCGAGGGGAAGAGCAAACAAACGCTGTGAGGTCACCTGTTACCTCCTGCTTTGTCATCCCCATCAAGGCGTGCTAAGTTCATTACCTTCCCCCAAGTTGGAAACAGCCACTTTTGCCATCCAATTAAGAGGCTGTCACCTGTATCACCTTCAGTGTGGGATCGCTGGGATCTCCGGGCTTTTGCCCGGGAGGATTTGTCACCCCTGATAAGCGTGATCCTGGGGAGTCCCTCTCTAATCCCTCTCGCTCAGAGCCAGGAATAAGACTGCTTGGCATGCTGCTGCCTCCCAATCCACCCTACGTGCTGCAAATGCGTCCAGTCGCTCACATTAAGTCTTCTTTAAAGTAAACCTCAGGATGTTCGTGGACACAGGGGATAATCTGTCACCACTGTTTAAATGATGTTCGGAGGTCCTTTGGGAAGTATAATCCAAACCCAGGGAAAGCGCATGGTTGGATTTGCAGCTGAATATGTCACGAATATGTCGATGGTATTTATTCAAGCTCCAATTAGGAATGTGGAAAGCTGATGCAGCTTAACATATGGCTGTGTGTTTCGGGAAAAAGGGAGGCCTTACAATAATCGGTAAACTGCGTTCATTTGTGGGATGTACTACCGTACATCTGACTTTAATGAGCCAAAGCCCGAATTCAGAGAAAATCCTGCCAGCTGTCCATCTCCATGCCGGGAATGTTTCTGGTGGCGTGGCTGGTGGTCCGCACCAAACCAAGGTGCGTGGCTATTTCAACAGAGTCTGCCCGGAGACACGCTCTCTTTCCTGGCTCTCTGTCAGAGCGAGAGGTTGTTTTCAGTTCTCCTGAAGTTTTGAGGAAGGAGCGTTTGAAGTCGGAGAGGTAGAGGTGAGGAGGGGGTTGGGGGGGGGTGCATTTTTAAAGAGGTGCGGCCCAGCTGATGTTCCACACATGGTGTGCCTGGCAGAGGCAGAACTCCAGGAGCTGGCAGGGACTGAAAGACCTCAGCGCGGTGTCTGGCAAAGGTGTGGGGGCCAGCTGTCTCACGGAGGAAGAGGAAGCATGGGGCTCACACAGCCCCGCTCTGTGCTCCACGCTGGCCGAATTCATCCCGAGGACGTGGGCAGGCGCGGGCAGAGGCGACTCGCTCCACTGCCCTGCAGAACTCTAACCCACCGTGCCATGCCAGCTCCGTGTGTGTTCCCATCATGCGAGCTTGCTGGGGGTCTGGAATATAAACGGCCAAAACCAACAAAAAGTTGTTAGTTTGTTCAAACCGTGGTGCATAAACATGGGGACAATGGTGACGGCTTACAGCACGTCTTCTCAGGGCCACACAATGGCAACCTCAGCGCTACCATCGAGGGGGAAGAGATCCCTGGGAAGGAAACACACACACACACACACACACAAAATACAACAGTGTCAGACCCTGAGATCCAGTTATGCAACTGCAGGCCGTGGGACACCCAGTCATACAACAGCATTGTTTTAATTGAACCACTGAAAATCATGCTGCTGTCTTTGCATTTTGTTGAAGCAGTGAATTTTCAGTCATTATCTTTGGGCCCTCCTGCGAAGCTGCAGTTTCCAGGGTAACATGCGGAAGTGTGTGCTAGTGTCACATACAGCTCCCTGGCAGGAAGCGTGCCTGAGCAGAAACACAGAGAGCAGTTGGCAGTCAGTGACATCATCGACATGTGACATCACCGGTTGCTAACTGCTGTCGCACTGCTCTCTGGGACCCAACATGATTAAGCAGGTGCAAATGATAGGTAATATGTGGGGATTAGAAATGTGTGTTTTTGGCTCTCCTTCTGTTTTTCCTGCCCTACCTCCTTGCATTCAAGGTCATCAGGCTTTAGTCCTGGTAACTTTACTCCACTTATCTGACCTCACTTCATCTCTATGGTGACTGTCTCTGCAGCCTTTGTGGTCATATTAGATAACTTATGCAGCTTGTTGCTTTTGTGAGGTTTGTTACAGTCTGGACTTCTAAATAACTACTAATATGCACCCACCACATCATCATGAGCAGTGACAGTGTTATCAGTAGTAACTGAACTATCAGTAGTATTATGATGATCAGTCTAGGTACTGTAATTGCATTATAACATTCAGTGTATATTCACATTTGTACTTGTATAAGTTTATAACATGTTCATATTAAGGACAGATTAGATTATCTTCCACATTTGTTTACAGGTCACAAATTTTATTATACAGCTTTATTTTTTTCTGCATTACAAACAGTACTTTCATTAAGAACCTGTAGCAAAATCCTGCCAAGAGATTTAAATCCAGATCAGCATTTCATTAACACGTTAGTCAGACCTATCATGAGCTGAGCTGGAACATAAACCAGCATACAAAATGGACCCCCAGGACCAGAACTGCACAAAATCTGGTTCAAGTTTAAACTTTGAAGTTCCCCAGCATTTCTGGACTCATTAAAACAACGGAGTGTATAAAGGTTAAAAGGGTTCGGCACGGGTCCTATTGGAAAAATACTAGTTTTTATAGTTATCAGTGTGTAAGAGACAGACGCATGAAACACACTGATACTCCACGGCGCCCCTAGCAGCGAACCGGTGAACATTCGAAGAGTGTCAGTGAAAAGAAAAAAAAGTCCTACGAACAGAGCTGACTGAATGAACGCACAGCGCTACTGATGGCTGAAAAAAGAGGGGGATCGGAGGCGGGATCAGTAGACGGTGCGCCGGGGGTGATTTCCAATAGCTTCAGTCCGGTCCGACGCTGGAACGGGTAATCACATGGCGACAGAGCACAGGAACGAACGGGGGGAAAAGCGAATCAATGATCTTACATTTGTCGTTGAAGAAAACCGGCAAGGACATCTTTCACAGGGGAAATTACTCGGCTGAAATGAGCGTGCTGATGAATCTGAGAGTCGGAGGGAATGCACAAAGCGCGTTTCATGCATCAACAGGTTATCGCAACCCAGAGTACAGCTCACGGCTGTTTTGCAGTCTCCTCCGCTAGCATTTACGCGTGCAATACGGCATTAACCTTGCATATTAAATCTTCGTGTGAAAGGATCCGACTGAGTTTTTTCCTTTTTTTAATTGCCACAGTTTACCTGAAGAGCGACGACAGCACCTAGCCATCAAGTTGGCAATGTTTTGTAATACAAGTCTGCTCTTGGAAAATGGCAACAGCTAGACAAAACCAGCTAGGTAGCTAGCTGTTACAAGTTTCTCCTGGATATAGAACTCGATACACGTAGCTGGCGTATATTGATTAGACATTGCAACCGAATTCATTGCACATAAATGTAACCAAAAATTTTGTCATCTGTGTATTTTAAGGAGGTCAGTTGTATATCCTTGTTTAGCATGCGACATTGGAAATGACAGACTATATTCACTGAGGTTCGAAAAGAAAACAGGGGGGTTAGTGGCAAGCTTACACAACGCCTTCAGACAAACTGGCCAAGCAGAGTCATGTCAGCGGCTGATGTTGACCGCTGTTGACCCTGACGTTTACTGCAACTGGCCGTTTTGTCTCTGGAGCTCTCGGAGAAAAGGAGGAAGGCTACGTTGCAGACCCCGATGCATTGATGGTTCCGAACAAGTGGACTATGAACTCAGTCCTGCACAGGTCGCCGCCGAGAAGCTGGCTGGGTCTCCGCTTGAGGCTGAGTAAGTATTGACGTGTGTCCATTTTCACGCTTCGTTTCAATCGTGCAACTTGCTTACGTAATCGTTTCTAGCACTAATAGGCTAATGGACGAGACGCGAACGACAACGTTAATATACGAAAATTAAGATTAAGGCGAAACACCTTTTATCTTAATGAAAGGTACTGTCTGTGTTTTAAATGTTAAGACCATGGAGGTAGCGTCACGTGCATGGAAAAAGGATAGCTCATAAAACCTGGCTGTTCGCATCGGAGGTACAGCCATGCAGCTATAGGAGACTTATGCAGAGACGAGAAATTGTCTATACGGTGCATAGTACTAGGTGTCAAGAAGGGACTGTGCCCGCCGGACTATGTAGAGACTTAGCTGTGCGGCAGAAAAGAGTAAATGGAGTCAAAGTTTTGGAGTTGGGACTTGGGAGAAATAACGAAGTGATTAATTTGCATCGTGTCAGTCAGTGTAGCGCTTAAGTCAGAGCCGGTGGTAAGCACCCAAATACTTAATTAGCCTCTAGCTAATCCGGTGACCTGTTCGAGCTGCCCAGCAAGTTGGCAATTAAGCTTATTCTGATATACAAATCTCTTTCCATACAAGCTGTAATGGCGTTAAGTAGCTTGTGTGCTGCCAAAATGTACACGGATACGAACTGTGCGATTGTGACTGCTTTGTAGAATGAGAAAAAGTAACCCCCGAAGAATACAGCAGATTGCACAGCAAATGTGTTTAATAGGTTATTATCAGTTAATCTTCCATAAAGCAATTTTCTCTAATAAAGTGGCAGGCTGTTTTGGGACAGTGTTTCACTTCATATTCACAGTTTGGACTGAATGCGTTGTACCCCTCAGAGGAAGTGATCACTTAGAAGTAATGATGGGGGCCAGTGAGAGACAAATACAAGGGCAAATGCAACTTGCCCCCTACCTCAACACTCTGAGGTGTCAGCCACTTGCAAGTTCCCTCCACCTTATCCACAGCTCTGTTGTTTTCTGTTTAGCAGTGCTACTTTTGTGGTTGGTAAACTGAAAAGTCCACAACCTGCAGCCAAGAAGTTCTGTGGACAGCGGAAGAGAAATAGCCCCTAGTGAACCTTCTTCTCCGATGGGGGAGATTCGAGCCAGCAATAGGTTGGTGCTCGTGTTGTTTTTAGTCCCCAAGCATAACTGTACTTCCAGCTGTCCCCACAGTGGCTATATATCTGTGGTGAAAGTACACTGCTCTCCAGAATGTTCACTTAGTTCTGTAAAGTCCAAGCCACCATAACATGAGTGCTCTGAATGTCTGGATACTTTTGTGCTCAACATTTTCAGTTTTAACTCCTCCAGACCCGTTCTGTATTGTTTTTAGAATAACAGTTCTGTAACAGTTGCTCATAGGGAGCATTCAGAAGCATCGGTGTAATGGTGCTATTTTATCATGAAATGTACAATGAGAATAAAGTAAACAGAGGGAGGCTTGGTCAGAGGTTCCATGTGTGGTATGGTGGTGTTACTGGAGTCTCCACTGGAAGAAGCTGAATGTTAAATAAGAAAACCAGGGCCTGACTGCTGTGATGTTTCAAAATTAAATTGGCAGATTGATTGCTCATAAGACTTATTGTAATTATTTTTCATGGGACCAAATAATGCCTGAAAACTATTTCCTCTGTGGTCCTGATCATTAAACTATTTTTTTTATGGCATTTTATTATAGCTTCTGGTTTGGTAGTGGAAAATGCAGTTGAGCAAGTTTCAAGTATTCTTTGTTTTCACTGTGATCTTTCTTGGTGCCCATTACTTTTTCATGCTAGCATTTTTCACTCAAGTTATGTGTTTTCCATTTAGGAAGGTTGGTTAAAGTGCAGGCCGTGCATATTATTGTTTTAATGAAATTTCCTTCTTGAAGTTTTAACTTTATACTAATGTCAGTCAGAAGAATATATTCACTAGTTTATTAGCTATTGGGGTCCTAGTCCGATGTATCATTATTTAACAAAAAAAGAGAAAAACTCGAAGAGGCCCTACAGAAAGCCCATTTAGTTTGGCCTGGACTCACAGTGTGAAGTTCTGGACGAGCTGACATTTTCACCACCCTCTTAAGCCGACGGCTTGGCCCGGCAGATGACCGGAAATGGAACGTGTCAGGACGGGCAGCTGAGCCGTTTCTCCGTGAGCCGGCTGGCGCAAGACTCTCGCCCTGAGAGCGGAGCGCGGGGAGGAATGGATGCGGAATTAGCTGTGGATAAAACAGCTGACGCGCTGAGAGGGGAAATCTGCGTCCCTGGCGCGTGAATATCCTCCCTGCGGACTGGCGGCGGTTGCAGTTCCAAATGCGCTGCCCTGGCTCGCCTCCTGCGGCCGCGCGCTCGGCGGAAGGAACAGAGGGCAGCTCACGCTCGCGGGGCACGGAACAGAGAAGAGAGAGCGGCTGCCGGCTGAAAGAGATGGGACTGGGAAGACCGACGGTTCAACTGCTTTCTTTCATGCGTTGGATGCGGATTGTTCAGGAAATACTACACTCAGTCGGGGAAGATACTGTTATGGACTATTATAACTTTCAGTCCCTACAAACCATGATGAAACCAATGATTTAGCAAATGAGCATATTTAATATTAACACAGTGACATGGTTCCTTGTACTTGAACTTGGGCAGGGCAGCATTTTCTGGGGGAAATGCTGGCCTTTCATTCTCCATCCTTGATAATGTCTTGCACTTGGGTTATTTGGTATGGGTTCCTACAGTTGCCATCCTTGTCAGCTGTGAGTGACCAGAAACAAATTAAAGTACACTTGCTGTCTCATGTAGTCTAAAACCCAGAACAGCCCCAGTTTAATTACCAAAATTCTCATTCATAAAGCATCAACAGCATCTGAAAGTCACCAGCACCACCTGTGTTTTTCTGTTTGAAATTAAGAAACTATCTGTAATGTGTCACAGAACCCGGTAGCTCTATTTCGAGAGCCGCACCCACATGAGTCAGGCAGAGTAATCAGCCGAGTAACGTAAAACTAAACCAAGACGATGTGTCTTTGGAAGCCTGTAATCCAGGCATGGATGCTGGGCAGCCCTTCCCAGGACCCTGGCCTAAGCTCCCTTAAACAGACTGGTTTAATCTACGACCAGATGTCTCGTCTGTCTGGCTGTGGAGCCCTGATACATGTTTTGAACTAGTTCTAGCGTCCTCCTGGGGGTCGTCTTTCCATTGTTCCACATTTTCTGCTTTTATTATTTTTTTTTATTGTTGTTGCTCCTTTTCCTTTTCTTGCCGCTTCCTGCGGTGTGTCGGGCAGTTGCGCAATCCCGTCCTTAACAAACAGAGTCGGGTAAGGTAGGTGTGACTGATTGCGTTGGCTCCTCCACTGGCGTAGTGTTCTAGCTCGAACATCCCCTCAACAGTGCAGTCCAAAGTGTTCCTGTTATGTGGTCCGCTTGACAGTCCGTTTCTATTATGGGATGTGTTCGAGGTCCGTCAAAGTGATTTGGTGCTTGCTGTGTGGTGTCAGCGCCTCAGGTTCCTTTTCTTCATCTTAGTCAAGTGATTCACCCCTGACAAAGATTATTCTGTTTTGCTGTGTGTAGCTTAGAGGCATTTTATCTTTTGAGATGTCCAGTTGAAGTTTAGATTGTGTATTCTCTTAAAATGTGAAAAGGCCATATTTGCTTTGGCTAAGTTAGTACAAAGGCAACTACGTAGCTCCCCTTGTGTGGTAAAATCGAATTTGAAGCATTATGAAAGCTGTGATGTCAACCAGCTTGTGAAAGTGTTTTTGTTTTCCTTACGGTGACTAATTTCACTTTAACAATGTAACTCTGGTGCTTGATATTTAAAAAGGACCTAAAAAAATGGGATTATAGAGGGATGCACCAGTATATTTCTGTGATATTTTTCTTGACTTGTCTTTATGACTTGTCAATACACAAAAACATAATCAACCATAGTCAGGAAAACATTTTGCCCAGTGGTCATGTGTGACTTGTTAAGACTGAAAAACACTGATACACATACATTTCATGGGGGGGGGGGAGAGAACCTATAGTATCGGATTAGCAGAACCTGTCTCGTGCTGTTGGCTTTAGAAGAAGTCTGCTTCACTGTTCTCACTCACACTCACATTACCTCCCTTTCAGTGTTACAATGTAGCACAACTTTACAGCATGAAACATGAGAATGTCATGCGTTACCAGGGACACCGTCATGCTCGGTGTCTCGCACTCCCATAATTCTCCCTGCCTTGTTTGCAGCTGAGCTGTGTACATTTGCAGTTGCTCCAAGTGTGAAGTTTAGAATTTGCAGCTTGTCACGGATAGCAAAACAAGGCAAGTCTGCCTCAAAGGCTGCGGGATTGAATTAGCTGCTTCTTAACTGACCTTTCACCTGCCTTGCACATAAGCCCAAAGCGTGAGAGTGTGTCCCTACTGTGTGTGTGTGTGTGTGTGTGTGTGTGTGTGTGTGTGTGTGTGTGTGTGTGTGTGTGTGTGCGCCTGTGCCTGCCGGGTCCCAGTCATAGCTGGGAGTTTTATTGCAGTTGTACAATTTCTCTGTCAAAGTGTCTGATTCCAGTGGTCTGTAAAACAGTAAGGTTCCTGAGTTCAGATCCCAGGTTGGACATCTGCTGTACACTTGAGCATAGAACGTACCCCGAATCGCCCCAGCAGAAAAAAACAGCTGTGAACAAGGGTAATATAAAAAGGTGTGTGTCATAAAAAAAGGGCCTCTGATCTCAGTTTGGCCTGTCAAAGTGTGTAAAAGCAGAGCCCCTTGCTTTTTGAATGTGGATCATTTTGGTGATTTTGTGAAACTTGAGTCCTTGTTTCAAAGCTTGGATTTACCAATCCAGTACATTTTCTGTCGACGATATGCAATAATTTAAATACACTGACGTGAAATCAATAATGGAACACATATAATTTTATACAGGGAAAAGGTATAGGTTAGGCCAATTGAGAATACTCTTGTTGCCAAAAGCCTGCTATTTATAGCTGAAGGTGAAGAATATGTCTCAACTTGGTATGAGGAATTCCACTCCTCAACAGCTGATGAACACTTGAAATTAACTAATCACTTGAAGGGATACATTAGGAGGTGAGACAGGAGAGAAAAACAGAAGGCACTGTGACCCTTTCAGGGAGCTTGTCCTAAACAGTGTCGGGAATGAAAACCATTCAAAAGCTAACATTGCATACAAAGCGAATGCCATAATATCGATACGTAATATCTTCAGTGGAAGAAAAGTTCTGGGTGTTTCAGAGCCGCGGTGGCGTGCCATTGAGCTGTGCCGTCGTGTGCTGCTACTCTCACCTCCACTGTGCGAAAGCACACTGATCATTTCCAGCTGCGTTGTGTCCACAGATGAGGTCATCACGTCAGACACAGACACACGCCACTGGAGTCCCTCGCTCCACAGCCCCCCCCGCTTTGCCCGTATAGCCATTTCCCAGCATCCTTCACTCTTCTCACTCTCACAAAGAACGTTTAGTGCACATAGGAAGGCATGCAGTGTTTGAAGTGTTCGACCCTTTTAACCAGTTCTCTTGTCTTCTTGCATCATGTTGTGTCCCTGTTAATGAATACTTGGGCTTCAGCTGGATTTCAGACCTTGCTGCAATAGAAACATGTCAAACACAAGCACTGTAGCTTAACCTAGAGGATTGTTTCTGCTTGGATAGCTAATATGTTAATGCATAAAGGAATTAATATCTGAGAGTGTGACACACCAGTTTAATATCCTCCCATACTGCCATGAAATCCTGATGCTACAGGGAGAACAGTAAAGCGCTCTTAGCTTAGCAGGCAGGTATATGTTTGTCTGCTGCAGTCTGAGGGACAGTGGGTAGACAATCTGCCACAGCAGTTATGTTTAGGCATGTCTGTCATCTTAAGTGATAGTTTATAGAAGTGTTCATTTTAATTCCAAACCCTATGCTTTGGCAAGATTGTATTTATATGGTCGTGAATTGCCAACAAAGTCCCATTTGAATTGCGATTTGAACGCAGACGCCGCATGAGGAGGTTGACACGCTTGGATCCCTTGTGCTTCTGAAGCGCAAGCACGGCGGAGAAATCGCTCTGGAATGACTGTTATTTCAACGTCAGACTGTCACCATTCCTCACTTGCGCTCGACTTGCTCTGGGGCCGAGGGGATGCCACGCCCTCTCAAATTGGGCCGTGGTTCCCTTTCAAGGGGAACACTGAGCGGATAATTAGAAGGGCCGCTGCTCTGAGGTCAGTCCCTTGCATCTTTTTTCAGTTAGCGAGCCTGGGAGGTTCTGTTCACCCCAGTAAGAGGCCTGCCTAAACCCCCACCTCCTCCCCCATCCAAATAGCTGTTTATGAACCTTCCAGCCCTCTCTGTGACAATACCCATATCTTAAGAGGATGAGTGTTTTATTTTCTGTGCAGCACAGATTGGAGGACGCTTAGGCTGTTATTCACCTTTTACAGTGAATGCCACACTGTGCAATTTCAGCAATAAGGTTCCAATTACTGGATTCTCTAAATCAACACGTGCACCAAGCTGGATGTGGCCGCACTGTTTAATTTTCCTCTGTCTGGAGGTTGGAAGATGGACTTTTTAAGTACACGTCTGACAGTAATAATCTCTGTGGCGCTGAACGCCCGCCATGTTGCGTGCGAAGGTACATTGCAATTCCGTACATGTCAAACAATGCCACCAATACACCGCTGATAAGGGAGAGGTGTAACATTGAGCACCTTCTCATAATCAGCATTTCATTACTTTACACCATGCAGGATATCCTGGAAAAACTCAGCAATACACTTTTTGAGATTGAGGGTTTCATTGGTGAGGGAATTCAATCTCAGGATGCTTTCAGGGTTTTTCCACATTTCCAGGTCTGTGTATGTTTCCAGGCCCGCATAGCTTTGAAATCTCAACTTGAGGCATTTTTTTTTGCATCAACAAAACAAATAGGGAAATTTGGATTACCAAGTTTTTTTTTTCTTTTTCCCCCCAGAACTCACCTTGTTTATCACAAAGGGAGCATCTGTTTTCAAACGTCTGCAGAATATGTTCAAAGGAAAGGAAAGGGACAAAGCGATTACAGTTGGACATACTGCGCAGAGGGTGCGCATTTCACATGAGTCTTGCAGTCAAGCATGCAGATGCACCCAGTCAGAAGACACTTACTCCCATGAAGTTTGAACAATTGGCTTTTCTCTTGGAGGACTGGAATGCATTTGGTTTATTTGTGGTGAGAGTCGTTGGCGTCAGAACATTGGCAAAGCCAAGGGGTAAAGCTGTCCTGTGCCGTGCCCTACAGCACTCCCAGTGAGCAGTACAGCGCATGATGGTTGATCTAGAAGTATGTTATACAGACCTGAGTGATTTTGTTAGTTATGTGTTGTTTTTTTGTGGGAGAATGTTGCCAAGCATGCCTTGGAAGGGTGACCCCAACCATGGAAGAAACTATTACATTAATCACTCTGGGCAAAGAAAATACTGTAGGTTTTTTTGTACTGCAGTAATACTGTATGAGTAGGAAATCAGTTAAGAACAATTATCAAAAAAGCACTTTATCATGGTCTCAGATGTTTGAGAGAGACAACAACGTAATCCAGCTGATACTTTGTAGAGCTTTTGTTCGCTTCATGATAACTAACTCAGGACTGCTTTTTGGTAGTCCTCAAGAACACATGAATGTATATGTGTGATGGCTGTTTTGTTTGTCCAAAAGTGACTTGCCATTTTTTTCCAAAATTAACAGTTGTATTGTTTTCTAAATCATGGTTGTGTCAAATTAGAGTATGCTACAGTACAGCAGCTGCCACCAAAGAAGCCAGCAATAAAACCAAGCTTATGTTTCAATATTCATGTTTCAGTAAATAGCTTTGCTTGTTTTTGTCTCTTTGCAGATGTAGTAGAGATGGTCAGATTCTCTATCCAAAATGATTTGGGACTACAACTATATAACCAGTCCTCTAATACTGATTTCGGCCAACAATGTGAGATGTTAAACTCATTCTCAATGACCATATGTGGTAGAAATTAAGAGTACTTAAACAAATGTTATGATACCCTTGAGCAAGCAAGACCTCAGCTGCCTTATGGAGCAGGTGGACAAAGGGTTAATTGCAATCTGTGCTCCCTTCATCTAAATATAACTCGTCTTCCACATGAGCAGTCTGAGCAGCAATGAGCACGCTCAGACCCCTGGCTGCAGAGAGCACGCTCAGACCACTGGCTGCAGAGAGCACGCTCAGACCTCTGGCTGCAGAGAGCACGCTCAGACCTCTGGCTGCAGTGAGCACGCTCAGACCTCTGGCTGCAGTGAGCGCGCTCAGACCTCTGGCTGCAGAGAGCACGCTCAGACCTCTGGCTGCAGAGAGCACGCTCAGACCTCTGGCTGCAATGAGTACACTCAAACCCCTAGCAGGAGCAATTGTGCTGTGCCCCACAGGTGCAGTGAGCATGCTCAGACCCCTCTGGCTGAAGTGAGTGTGCTCCGACCTCTGACTCTATTGAACGTGCTCAGACCTTCAGCAGCACTGAGCATGCTCAGTGAGTGTGTTCATTGCTTTGCCTCCAGTAAGATTGGTCAGACATGCAGCTGCAGTTCTTCTGTCACCATTCACTCACACAATTATTTCATTCACACACTCTGCTAGACTGCACCAACGCACTGCCTTCCCATCAGCATACCCCTCACAGGAACACGCTTACACTCACACACACACACACACACACACACACACACACAGACACACTCACTCACTGTCCAGTTGTCCCTTGAACTCTGAAACAAAAGTCACTGGTAACAGCCAGCAAAGCTCCATTCTTCCTGATTGTTTGAGCCTGGGCTCGCTCGCTGACCACACTATAATAGAGATCAGTGGGTAGGCTTAGTTCCAGAGGCCCTGCTAAATGCTTTGTCTTGTAACATCTAAGAGTTGGCAATCTATAGCGTGCTCCTCCATCTGTGAGAACAACTGCGCCGGGCTCTTGAGCTGATGGAAAGAATTCTCACAAGTAAATAGTTAAACGCCTATACAGAGGGCCCCCCCCCCAAACCCTTCCACGCAGATAGATTTTGAAGAATGGGAGCCTCTGAAAAGCCTCATCTCCCTCCCCTCTCTTTATCTGCCTCGGTCTCTCTGCAGCACGTTAAGTGGAAATGGCCCCCCGTGTGGCGCGCTGTGTTCTCAGGCAGTCAGAGCGGCCTCTTCATTAAAAGGAAGCCCCGCGCTCAAAGCCGTCTCAGATCACTTCCATATGTCCGACGAGCCCGGCTACAGCGCAGCAAATCAGCTCCCATCTTGCCCTCTAATTTCCTCTCCCAAATTTAGACATCTGAGTCGCCCGGTGACATCACCCGCTCCCTGCCTCTCTCTTCCCAGCTAGTGCATGATGTCCTCGCAGTGCAACTCTGCAGCCCTGCAACAGTAGCTGAAGAGTTACAACAGTGCTGTGAGAGCTTTGTATGTTAGCTGGAGTGCCTGTTGCCCATGTATTTAACCTATATTCTCAGTTTTCACAGTGGAAGTGGAAATTGTTCCTGCAACCCTTTCCGGGCCCCCTGTTAAGACAGCATTTTCCTCTGTGGGACACAGAACCGTGAACTCTCAGCTCCCAGCTGCCATTGCAGACAGAGCGCTTTCATGAAGATAAATAAATCCTTCCCCATACGTAAAAGAGACACAAATTTATGCAGAAAAATCTCATGCTTTTACAGTTTGAGCAAAACATAAAGAAAGTTCGCCATTTCCGTGGGAGTGGGCTTAAAAGGAAGCTTTGTGTCACCCAGGGCCGAAGTCATTGGCTCAAGCGGCCTATCCCAGCATGCACCTCACCTCCCCATGAATACAGCACTTGTCAGATGGAGTGGGTTGAATCCCCCCTACAGTCCAGAGATCTATGACACCAAGCAATTCACTGCACAAGGCACTTCCCAAAGTTTGTGAAGCTTTACTGGAGGGTAGCGCTCAAATTGTTTTGAGCTTGGGAACATTTTCGGTGGTGCATTTCCCTCAGAAGTGATGCACTTCACCTTTCATCAAGGGAGGCTGAAGGAGTGGGGGAAATGGTTGAAGGCTGAGCTCGGGTCTGTCTAGATTCATCAGTGGCAAGTTGGTCTGATGTTAGGGTGTTGGTTACTATGCGGTTAGACTGAAGATCAGATAGGTTGGGTCAGCGAGATAATGGGAGAGGTTCTTGTAGGAGTTGGGAAAAAGCATGGCTGATGCCCAGTGTTGTTTTAGAGCACTGCTGGGCTGAGATTTTGTAAAGTTGGTTTGAAGGATGTGATGAATGACCTGTGTGAGGAGTTTTGTGGGTACCTGAGTGAAAGCCAGCATCGCTGGTAAGCTATTGATTTGGAAATGTGCTTTGACGATGTTGTCTTGGTTGTGGGTCGTGGAAAGTATTGGGAAGACTTGGTAGAGGAAGTGACTGGGAAGACTAGTACTCTTTAAACAGAGCTGAGAGTAAGGGGTGCCGTTGAGGTGAGTGACAGGGTTAGCCAGGGGGTGGGGTGTTTCAAGTACTTTGTTGCGTCGGGGAGCACCAGCCAGGATGTTCCTTTATTGGAAGAAACGGGGGGCCTACGAGTTGGAGACCCTTCCTTCCTCACTCGCTGAGCTGGGTGTAGAGCGATACTCCTGGTCCTCCTCTCTGGATATCATCCAGGATCTGTACGGTAAGGTGTGGGGATGAGGGGGTATCAATACTAAATTTGACTTAGTTGCAGTCAAGGCTTTCCACCGTGGGAATGTTACTCATTGGGTGGTGACCGTGAAGTGCCTTTTCTGAGTAGATGCCCTTGGCTCATAGTGTTTACAATCTTTTTCACAGAAATGGGTCTGAAAGTAAACTTGCCATTGTATATAGTTTAAAACACGATACCTGGTATAGCTCAAATTTCTTGTTCTAAAATATGTTATGATAAAGAGGGGGGAGGTTGAGAAAAAGATATTGTTTTGGGGGGAGGGTGGGGTGTACAAAGCTGCCAGTAGCTGTGGCTTGTCCTGTGATTGATTTACTATTGTTGCAGTTTAAGAGGGGAGATCGAAAGGCCACCAAAAAAGGTCCAAGGGCAAGAAACCGAGAGGTGCAGGTCGCTCAGGGCTGAAAGGGTTGACTCTGCTCAGTCTTACGCAGGGAGGCTGGCTCAGTTTCCAGTCTCTGAAAAGAACAGGCAAAGTGAGCGTGGACGCCAGTCACACAGGCACCTGGCTGCTGGGGGTATGCTTACTTCCAGACAATTCCCATCTCTTTTTATTGATAGAGTTCACGCGGGTTCTAATTAAAGCTGTCCTTTGGCTCGCACGTGTGCCGTGGGCTGATCCAGTGCATCAGAGTTTCATTATGACAACCCTTTAAACAAATGTGTCCAGTCAGGGTTTGGAACTAGTTGGAATTTCTCTGGAATTAAGAGGAAAAAAAGATATTTTGATGTTAAAGCCATGAGCGGTGATTGGTTTTCTGCCAAACTACTTTGGGGTTTTACTTTCTAATACACATTTGCTTTTTTTCCACACTCCAGTGGAATGTTCAAAGATTATGGGAAAGTTAAGTAGGGATTTATTTCAGTCATAAGGAAAACCTTTAAACCTTTTTGCCCTTAGATGAAAGGGTACCTCAGATGAATCAACAGTGATATCTAAGGATGACTCTTTAGATCACCATCTTTCTGAAGATCATTTTAATATTGCCAGTGGAAGTTGAATAGAGGGGATTCTACAGTCTAACACTGTAACAAGAGTCCTTTTTTTCCTGTACATTTTACGTTCAGTGAAAAGCTCTTGTTCAAGGTTCATACGTTCAAGCTGTTCACAGACCAGCAAACCTGGTGGCGGCGGCTGCTGCGATTAAATATTTTGCCACTGAAGGACTGCATAGCTGAGATGAATTACAGCACTGCCTCTTGTCTGCCAGTTTGAGGCAGCTCAGGGGCATGTGTTCTTAGACTGGTGCCCCTCGTGCCATTAGGAGCAGATAACATTTGGGACGTCTGGAGGCAGGAATGTTTTTAATCCAATTTTCCTCATTGCTTCTGCCGCGGAGATGGGCCATCGCGTTGCGCTTATGGTGCCTCTTTGGATCTCGATGGCTCGGTCAGGGTGGGAGGAATGCAGCAACATGAAAGGCTGTTCTTTAATCACTCCCTCTGGAGAGCGCAGGGTCCATGTAATTTAGTCACCTGCTCTTCACCCCTATTTTTCTCCTCTGTTCAGGCACAAACTGACTTAAGAACAGAACAGCTACGCACAGTGACATTTCCAGCACTGTAATCAGCCTTGGCTTGGCTGATCAGAGAACCTACTCTGCCCTGCCACCTCATCTAATAATGTACTAAAGAAAATGGTCTGCTGCATGTATCAGCACTAGGGTCAATGACCATTGTAATCTGTGGCTGATATATGTAATTTTCACAGTATACATCTATGGGAACATTAGAGCAATTTATTGTACTGTTGTTTTAATGAGTTGTAGTAAAAATATAAGAGATCCCACATTGAAATTCATGGAGCCTGCTGGTTGTAAAATGCAAATTTATTTCTTTTCATTTATTTTATTCAAAGGTAATATCTGTACCAGTCCGGTGCTTAGTTCATGTCCTGGAAGGGTCCCTGATCTGTTATGTGGGCGACTGTTTCTGCTTGCTTGTTTGTGTTTCCGTCCTCTGCTTTGCAAAAAGAGACCTGAAAAATGTTGTTTATTGCATGTACAATAGCTACGTCTCCCTGCTGGGTGCTGGGGGGAGAAAACAGCATTTTTTGCCTGCTGCAGTTGAAGTATAGATGTAGCTCAGCGTTGCTGTGTCCTGATTGAGAAGACTCAGGTGAGTTTACCTGAGGTGGCTTTCAACAATCGTGGTTTGACCAGTTTCAGTCAAAGCTTTCCACTGTGGGAGTGGTACCCACTGGATGGTGACCGTGAAGCACCTTTTCTTAGCAGATGCCCTTGGCTTGTAGTGTTTACAGTTAACCCTTTTATGCAGTTGCCTTTCTTCGGCTGTACAGGGGCAATCCAGGTGAAAGATATGTGTAGCTGACAGCGTAATATAGGCGTTCCCCCCGGTGTGGAAACCCACAGCCCTCGGGCAGGGCACCGCCGCACATTTTGACCGCAGAGTCCCTCCCTTCGTGTACACAGGAGACCAGACTGACCCAGAAACACCTTGTACTCTGGCATGGCTTCCCCTCCGTCTGCATCTTATCCTCCACCAGACGACAGCCATTACATAACTGACTCCTGGCCTGGTGATGTGTTGTTGTACCAGCACAGAAGCTGGGGGAAAGGGGGAGGGGTCCGCCTCAGAGGTCATACACCAAGAACATCAGAAAGAAAAACCTCATTAAAGGCGCAAAGAGAGCACGGGCCTCAGCAAAGCTCACCAAATTGAACACAGGCTCTTTCATTCCCAGAATTCCTCCGGAAAGTGTGTTTAGGCCTCGCAGTAAATGTGAGCTTGGCGTTCCTCTCCCTTTGCCTAAACAAGGAGCCTGGCGGGGTGGGGGGGGAGCAGGTGTGGCACAGGTTCAAGGAGGGGGAGGCGGTCTTGTGCAAGGAGTGTGATGGAGGGTATGGAGATTGGGGCGGAGCAAGCTGGGCTGGGTGGTGCAAATAGGTAAGGGACGCTGCTAACATGACTGACATAGTGTGACCATCTTGTGGAGCTTATGGCTTCAGCTGTTACTGGCTCCTTATTTTCCTGTTGTCTCACAGAAGAATATTTGATAGCAGCACCCCACCCCCTGCCCACCCACCCGTTCGTCCTAGAATACCTCCTATTCTTTAGATCTGAATGTGTGTGAATGAAGGGCCAGTCCGTTGTTTAGCATTGCAAAGCGGGAGTGTTTGTTTGAGGCACGAGTGTGTATATGTGTGTTTGTGTCTGTTTAGAGTGTTTATTTTCTTCCTCGGCTTCATTCCATCCTGGCGTTGGGGTGGTACCGTCCCGTGCACGAGACCCATGCACAGGCCCAAGGCCGTGTGCAGTAAGGCATGCTTGTTAGCGCACACGCTTTATTTGGGGGGGGGGCGTATTGTCCAGCAGTGCCCACTGTGTTTCTGAGTGTTTTTATTTTTGGCCTAATCAGCACTGCTGAGCTCAGGAATTCCTGCCCTTGCTGCAAAGGGGGCGAGCAGAGAGAGAGAGATTTAATGATTTTTAATTCGCAGTAATTTCACTAATAACATTTACCACAGTCCCTCCTTAAGTATTTGTTAGTAGTGCTTTCTGTCAAACAAAAAACGGAGTCACAAGAGAGCCGGGCTTCAGCAGAAAGAGTCATGGAGAGAGAAGCTAAGAGGGTGATGAAGAAACAGAGATAGAGAGGTAGGAAAAGAGAGAGGGAGAGAGAGAGCTGAGTCAGGCTGTCGGGCACACCCAGCACCTCAGCACCCTGTCATTACTGCACGTTTCACATCGTGCTGAAACAGCCTCTAGACCTGCCTGCCCGTTAACCCCTTCAGCGCCGCGCTCACTGCATCCCCAGCGCTCAAAGGAGCATCCCAGCCCTCTTAAACTGGAATAGAAAACATCACAGACATAAAATGTGACCATCAATCCTGTTCTGAATTTAGCTTGCTTTCAGAAATGACGTTCTCCTGAAAGGAAAACTCGTTCGGAACAAATATGGAGTTTCCGAACTTTGGTTTTCCACCACCACACGCGGGCAGAACCGTAAGAGACGCATCCAAAGTGGAGTGCTGTTTTTGGGTTTGCCGGATGTGGTCGTCAAGTATTTTCCTCCGTCTGCTCCTCTCTCTGGGTTTAGGATCAGACAAATCTGAACAGTATACAGCGCCTTTACCATCCATCGTTTGTGTGATGACTTTAATGGCTCAAAGACAGGGTCCGCAAAGCAGTAAAGGGAGCTGCAACAAGGAGAAGCCTCCATAAAAGCCGCAGGCTCCCCCCCGAAAAACCGCCGCTTGTAAAAAGAGAAAAGACGCGTTTCTGAAGGGCCTGCTGGCACGGTGTGGACTGAGAGTGTGTCTCGGCCCGCGCCCAGCGTGCGCGGGGAGGGGGTCGGGGGTTGGGGGTGTGCTTGGGGCAGCAGTGGGAGGGCAGGGTGCCACAGCTGAGCGGGGCAGAGCGGGGAGCGCCCTGCAATTAGGGTGAGCAGCTCCAGATGTGCGCACCAGTCCTCTCCCTTCTGGCTCGGGGTCGCGGGGTCAGGGGCGGCGCCCGCCGGAAAGGGGGCGGGGTGAGCCGTCGGTGCGTTTTCAGAGAATCTTTCGTGCCATCTGCTTTCACCAGAAGTCTGTCAGACTTTCTGTAGCTTCTTTATGTGTATTTATCTGCATGTGGAAGTCTAGGGCTTTGTAAGGCTTTGTAGCCATGTGTCTTCCGCTACGAAATCCCGACAAAAATCATAAACCACTCATGCGATTGTGTTCCGAAACGTCTTCCCTCCACACTGCAGAAGGGGAGAAGAGCAGTCTGTATATGTGGGAGAAGCGTCGGTTAAGATTTCCACTCGTCTGCAGAGTCATGCCAGGGAGGCATTATTGAACTCAGACTCAGCTGAGAGCGAGAGCGAGGGGGGGAGGGGAGGGGAGGGGGTGACGGACAGAGGCCAGGTCTCCCTATCCAAAGAGATTGGAAAATCCCCACCGTCCAGCAGCGGTGTAATGTCTGGAAATGCAGAGTCTGCTGGCTGGACTCTCTTCTCCCCCTCCTTCTCCCCTCCGCTCCCCCAGCCCCCCACTGACTGTTTTCCTCATTAATCGGGTGATAAAACTCCCAGCGCTCCCCTGAATATCGCCACCATTATCGCTCTCTTCAGCGCTTGCTCTGCCAAGCGCAGGACTCCGTGTTCGGTGCTCAGTTCAGTGATTATCAAATATATTGGCGTTACTTTTGTTTAGTTGAATTATATGGTGCAATTGGACTTGTGAACTGCCAATTTATCACCTACAACTCATATTTCTGTGCACGTCTTGTACAAATCGTACCCTCTCTGTCCTCTCTGCACGTCCTTTGCAAGCAGACTGTGTCCTCTACTTTTTTTCTCCTCTGATATCCTCTCTCCTGCCTTTGCTGGGTCCTGTCCATCAGTCTCGGTCCCCTGTTGACTTGTACGTTCTCTCTCTTAATCTCAGATTCAGTTTTTTCATTTTTTCTCACTCTTGCTCTCTACTCAGTCCTCCCTCTCTCTTTCCTGCTCACCCTCTCACTCTGGCTCTTTAATCCACCGTCTCTCTTTCTTCTCTCCCCTGTTTGCCCGTACGGCCGTCTCTCCCCCCTTTTCCTCCCCCTTGCACCTGTGTCACATTGTAGTCTCGTGCCTCTTTCCCTCCTCTTCTGCCAGAACATACGTCCTGAAAGGAGGTAATCCTCAGCACTGCGTTGTTTGTTCTTTTTTTTTTACCCTTTTATGAGGTCAAGGAGGTGCAATATGATACAGTGTTAAAAGCATGTGAAAGTTACGCAGTGCCTGGCCAAAGTAGCCATATTTGTCCAGCTCATGAGGGGTCTGGTACTGCGTGCGCAGACTCCGGCACAGACAAATACTGCTTAGGACAGCGCTGTAGTGAGTACTTTGTGTTACAGGTTTTTTAGGCATGTTAATTTTTAGGGGCCTTGAAAATTTTGTCACTTATAAGTGTAGCAGGCTTGATGTTAAAGTGAAGTGTATTTGGTGGATGTAAACTGACAAATGTATAATGGACTTGTACTGATGAAATGTTGTTGGTGGACTTTATTGTACATTACTACACATGTCCCCATTGATTTTAGATGCTCACTGTTTTATTGTGTGCTTGTATTCCTGGCTTTGCTCGTGTCAGTCTGTTTAAAGCTCCATTCAAGGTGACATTTTAGTGTTGTGACTGTAAAGTACCTTAGAAATGGAACCGGAGACAGACTTTCCGGTAGCTGCAGCTGTCTTTGTGCGTCCATGTGTGTCTGTGCGTGTCCGTCCGTGTGTGTGTGTGTGTGTGTGTGTGTGTGTGTGTGTGTGTGTATGTCTGTTCAACGTGAGTGTGTGTCTCTGTCTGTGTGTATCCGTGTGTGTGTGTGTGTGTGTCCGTGTCCGTGTGTGAGTGTGTGTGTGTCTGTATGTGTTTTTGTGTGTGTGTGTGTGTGTGTGTGTGTCCGTGCGACTGAGTAACCATCCCTTTGCTTTTCCAGATGAGAAGGCCGCCCAGGAGGAGAAGTGCGTATTGTGTCAGCACCCAGACTGCCCGGAGCGCCGGCACGCCACAAAGGTAAGGGTCAGAGGTCACCGGGGCAGGGCTGAGGGGGGAAACTGCCTAAAAACTGCACCTTAAAGAACAAAAGACTAAAGCGGACGGGGCAGCATGGACCTGCCTGCTCTGCCATGTTCCACACAGACGATCGAAAATAAACTAGGATCATCGTGTCGGACCCATGTGGGCCCATTGCAGCCCTCTGAAAGGCATCTCCCTCTGCAGAAAACAGCAAAAAAAACTTCTCTCCTGGAGAGAAAGGAGAGTGAAAAGCCTGCCTGACCACGGGACTGTGAAATGAATCATTACTTTATTGCCTTTGGTCTTTGAAAAGGAGCACGGCCAGATTAGCCAGAGCCCGGAGTAGTCTCGCCTGGCCCTCCCCACCCCCTCCACCCCCCCCTCTGCTTGACTTTATATTGTCTGAATTTTCCTCTCTAAATCCTGATAGAGCTGAAGGGTTCTCTTTGCACAGATGTAGTGGAAAGAAGCAATGAGAAAGAACTCTGAATAGTCAGAGATTATAGTTGTGGAACATGCAAGTGACATGGTAAGGCTTTGCCGCTGTGATTTACTGTCTAAAAGGAAACCCCAAACGTGAAAAAGACACATTCAGGCTTTGTGTGTCTCTCAGAGCCGTGACGCCAAAGCAGTGGCGTATTCTCATTGGCCTGCGTGGTCGTTATCACTGTGCTGATTGGGTGTATGTGTGGACCGCTTGTGATGTCACAGCAGGGCTTGTTATGCAGGGTCATGCACAGTGCTAGCGACTTGATTGTAGCCGCAGATTACAATAGGAAAGAGTGATGAAACAGAGTACACCATACTTTCGCAAGAGGGAAGGGGGATAATCTATCTATCACTCCTCAATACGGGATTCCGCTCCAAAGCGGGATAACCGCATATGATGGATCTGGCTTTAAAGACAAGCCAGGAATAAAATAAATGGAACCTCTCCTCCTTCCCAGAAACAGCTTTATTTTGTGTGACGTGGCCTTTCTCTGCCTCGGGACAAAACCACCACCACCACCACCACCACCCCCTCTCCTTCTCAGGTCCCCTGTAGGAGAAAAACATTGAGTCTTTGGCCAAAGCCTGTCTCAAACTCCCGATTCTCCCCACAGCTGAAATAAACAGAGGAGACAAGCCTGAATGTGGCAGTGTTTGAGGGTGAGCAGGAGGACAGCCCCTGGGGGGGACACAGCGCTTCGCCTGTCTGGAACTGTTTGACTGACTGTCTGTCTGACTGTCCAGCTGACTACTGCTGACCCTCCGACCAACTGTCTCTGACCATCCTGCCCACCATTGACGATCTAGGCCTCACGGTCCTGTGTTGAGACGCCAGGGAGGGATAAGGATAGGGAGCAGAGTGTGGCATGGTTTGAGGATGTTTAGAACTGCGAGCAGTGTCTCTTTCTCTTCTCTCTCTCTCTCTCTCTCTCTCTCTCTCTCTCTCTCTGCCTTTCCTCTGGACTGGCTCAACCGTGTTTTGCAGTGTGTTCTTTGCGCTGGCGGGACGGGGGCCAGAGTCACGCCCAGCCTCTTCTGCCAGTCCCTGTCAGGCCTTTCTCAGCTCGTCAGAGTGGCCACCATCCTCAACCGCACGAGCCCAGACGGCTTATTCACACTGCACCACATCCACTCATCCTCCCTGCTCTGGGACAGTGTGGTGCAGGGTCTTCTTAACTCGCACCAGCTGCAAGGACTGATCAGGGAACAGTCTCTCATGACCGCAGGAACCGGGTTCATGCGGTCATGCGGTCATGCGGTCGTGCTTAATGTCCCGAGTCAGTGGATACAAGTTGCATTGGGTTTGAATTTAAATTAATCCTGTTCATATTGCATCCTGCCAAATGTGGTGTCTCTTGCTTTATCTGCAATGTTACAGAGATGTTCTCCTTTGTCTTCCTGAGCTCAGGCACCTGTTTCTGCAGCTTTTCTGACACTCCACAGCTTTTGAGGACACAACTAAAAAGGCCACAGCTTGTGTTACTGTGAAGTCTGCTTTGTTTGCCATTTCTGTCCCTCAAAGTTAAGAATTTTGAGTTGGAGTTTGTATTTACAAATGCTCACCAGCAGGGGGAGACAGTGATGCGGAGGACACTGAAACACAGATGCTGCATTGTTTGCTGGAATGCTTTGCAAGACTAATATTGCACTCTCTGATGGGACTGTGGTTAGTGAGCTGTCAAAACACAGGAAGCTGTCAGCCCTTAGGAAGGGGCTCTTTGACACCTGACGGGGTTGTTGGATCTTCACTGAATCTGGCTGAATACCGAATCCACTGTGGGTTCCGGTCTGAAGACGAGACCTCTAACCAGGTCTACGATGTTCCAGACGTTGCGTCAACAGTACAGAAAGTGTGTTCCAGCTCGCCAGATGTCATTTCGGATGCTGCTTCAAGCATGGAGCAGGTCAAGGGGTTTTAGGGGGATGTCTGTAGTGATATGTAGGCACTGAGATTAACGCCACACAGCCAGTCCCAGCAGTGTTAGTGAGGAGCTGGGGGCCAGTCACAGCTCGTTGTGTGAGAGACAGAGCCTGTTACCTCCGTACATCACGGGACAGGACCAGACAGCACCCGTGGGTGTGGCTCTCCTTGGTAATGTGACCTTCCCAGTAGAAACAGAGAAGGGGAGGGGTGTCAGCTGACCTGCCAGAGGCGTTGTTTTTCTTTCTCCTCCTCCCTCTCTCTCGTTCCCTCCTTTTCTCTTTCTCTCACTCCCTCTCTTTTCCCGCTCTCATTCCCTCTCTTTGTCTGTCTCTCTCTCGCTGTCTGTCTTTCTATCTCTCTCTGTGTCTCCCTCCCTCTCTCTTTTTCTCTCTCTCTCTCTCTCTCTCTCTCTCTCTCTCTTAATGATGCACAGAAACGTCAGGTGGCCCTGCCTGTTTCTGCAGCCCTTGTAGCGCATCAGGGCTCCTCTGCTTTCAGAA
Organism: Megalops atlanticus; assembly: GCA_019176425.1. Lineage (NCBI taxonomy): Eukaryota > Metazoa > Chordata > Actinopteri > Elopiformes > Megalopidae > Megalops > Megalops atlanticus. The sequence goes on along the minus strand of CM032882.1, from coordinate 10,138,059 downwards.
CCAGAGATGGGCAGAACTACAACCACAAACTGAGAGCGTGAAACGCCAATCAGACAGGGTCCCCATTCCTGTTTCCTTTGCATTACCTTTCACAGAGCCACACCCAGCCACTCCCCCCAACCACGAGGCCTAGCCAATCAGGGCAGGTTGACAGAAACATCAAGATGGCAGAAAATCCATGGATGCAGAAAGTAGAAAAGTAGATAGTCTTGGAGAAATGCCTGCTTTCAGGTTGCTAACAGTATGGAGTGTTTATCTTTGAACTGACTGCTAGCTATAATATGTGCTTGAACCCTGCAGGAATTGTAAAATAGCCATTCACTATATTCAATGCTTATTATACTGTACATTGCCTGCTGTTTAGCCCCCATTGCCTGTGTTTAAACTGGCTGTGCTTGTACAAGTGGTGAGATAAGAGCTTTTGCTGCTCTGGCCAAACTGCTGGCTAAGCTGCGTTTTTTCCTGGTAAGCTGGCATCAACTAAGTTTTGTCAGAAATGGAAAAAGTGCTTACTCATCGCTCGGGCAAGCAGAGACAATTTAAACACTGGCACTTCAAAAGGATAGACCTATTTAAAAGTTCTAGGGACTGGCCAATCTGACGGTACTTCAAAGTTATTTCTCAAAAAACTCTCCTGACAGGCTTTGCCCGGTGTGGGTTGTGATAAACTCCGCCAATAGCCCTGGTGCCTGTTAGCAAGCACCAGTTCCACTGCAGGGCACTGCAAGTATCACTGAGCTTCATAACCCACCTTGTATTGTTTATGCAAATATTTCTTCCATTTGAGTTTCAATTTAAAGTCACACCAGCTACGAGTGATTCCCTATGACAGCTCATAATTAGTATTTTAGGTGCTGGATACACTGAAAATACAATACAATCAGTCCTGCATGCTAACATTGGCACACTAAACACGGTGACGTCAGATACTCAAGCACTGAAGTACTCAACACAGTAAGCGGCTGAACAAACTGCCAACAGGCATTCTAAATTCAGAGATACTGAGTATATTTAACTCAGGACCATGTGTTCTGGTAATATATTTTTGTATTTTTTATTAGTTGGAATGCCCAGTGGTTTTTTTCTTCCCAATTTGCAATGCCCAACTGTATTGTAGAGCTGCCACTCACTGCCACACATCCCCCACTAACATTCCTCCTTTGAAAGACGTCTTAGCGCCTCTTCTTTTAACATTCGGCCCCCATGCCAGGCATGCAGACGTGAGCCGGGAGGAATACGCTTTGTGTGCGGCTTTATATAGACAGAATGCAGGCACGCGATCGACCAGCTGGGGTCGCTAGTGTGCAATGAAATGGGTGAACCCCTAGCCGACCGACCCGCCCCATCCCCCAACAGAAGCCAGTTTATTCCATGTGTTATCCATGACCACCTTCAGCTGATGATACGGCCAGGATTGAACCCGGACCGTAGAGCTCTGCTGGCATTCAGAGTGAACGCCTTGAACCCTGAGCTGTTTGGGAGCTGATTTCTGCATTAAATATGGAAGTACGTTCAGCTGCTGTGCAGGCTATGGGCAGACACTCTGTCTCTGAACCTTTGAATCCACAGCGGCGCTGAACTCGGCCATCAGGCACACTGCAGGGCTGGAGGCTGCACACCACTGAACACCTGTGTGTCAAGATGGTAGACATGGAGGCACTGAGCACTGAGAGATGCTCAGACACGCGGTTTTATCCGGCTCCCTGCAGGTTTAAGGTGTGTTGTTAGTTAGTTCTGTGTCCCTTTCGTATTCCCTGTCTTGACTCTCCCTTTTTTCCCCTCTGTCTTCTGCTAATAAGGAACATTGACTCCAAGTACTTCACAGCATCCAGCATAGCTGCAGATTTATAGGTGTGCTGTCAATGATGTGGAATTCTTGTCTGAATGCAGGTGCACACGCACATGTGTGTGTGTGTGTGTGTGTGTGTGTGTGTGTGACTGGCCAGAAGGAAAAAGGCATGAATAACACCAGACGTTTTCACACAGATGAGGCCAACCACAGCAATGAGCACCCCCCTACAACGTGGCGCAGAATATACCCGATTATCGTCCAATTCCTCTCTACACCTTCCGTAACACTTATATAATCCACAATAAATACGGCTTAGGATGACAGGTTAATTGCGCGTAGCTAAAATAAGTCCTAACGGAGGCCAGAGTGTCGGTTTCCTGGTAGCAGGCTGGGCTGATGACTGTGCAGTTGCGCAAGGGCTGTGCCGTGCTCGCTGTCTGAACTGACAGAAATCACGGCAGCCCCAGGTTGTGACTCAGTGCTCCGGTTGACCGTTGGGATCGGTAGGGAGAGCTGGCTGATCTCTCTTCAACATAAAATAGAACATTTGTTGCAGTGCTCAGCGTGTACCTCCACACAGAGCGTTACCAGCTCCTGCCTAACAGTGATACCTCAGTCATTATTGCACAGGGAATAGTGACACTAATCTAAGGATGACTTTCAGTTTCGCTCTGAGAGATTTGTGTTTCTTGGAGTGAAATCTCTGGAAAGCACCAAAGACTGGGACAGAAGTCGCAGAGAGGCCACCTTTCCACCTGAGTAGTTCTTTTCATTCCCAAGTCGATTTATAAACATTTCTCTGCTCGTAGCTGAAGTGTTGTCTTATGATTTATTCTCTACACTTGCACCTGTGGACAGAAAAAAGTCTCAGTGTCACAGTTCACAGCAGGAGACAAGACTGTGACAAGCGCCAACAAGTTGTTACGGTAAACTAGGCAGACACCTGGGGGGAAACCCCTCCAGAAGTGACACTCTCTACAGTCACTTCAAAATTTCCATGACTTTTTTTTTTTTTTTTTTAAAGAAGGAAGAAGCTCTGTGCTTTGATGACACACCCAGTTTTGACCTCTTTTTGTGAATGACTGTTGTGGCAGTAAATCCTTATTGAGTTTGTCTTACATGTGGCTTTCCCTGGAATACGTTGACTCCATAGACCATGTAGGTGTGTGTATGTCCGTGTGTGTGTGTGTGTCCTTCCGGTGTGTGGATGCGTGGACGCCTCCTGTCAGCGTGTGGGTCCCTGCACGGCTCCCTGATCTGGTTGGGCTGTCACTCCCACGCCTTTCTCTCGCAGACAAACAAGGCATTCGTTGGAAGCCGGGGCGAGTTGCTTCTTGCTGCTTTCCTCGCTCTCCCTGCCATCTTGGATTATTTTACATATTTCACGTGAAAACATTCTCCAGCCTGGTATTTATGGCAAAATTGCTAATTACAGCCACATACCTGGAAAAAAAAACCCAACTGACATCGCACTTGCACTAGAACTTTCACCTGTGCATCATATTGAGAGAAGGGATGCTAGTCAGAACAGGTTAAAAAAAAACGTAGGTCTGCATGGGCCGCTTTGGCAAGGAGTTTGCAGCCAATAAGATCCTCCGCCACTGTCGACGGTGAGCCTAAAGGTCCAAAAACGTTGAAGTATTGACACACTGAAGGGTTTGCTGGTGACGTCAGCAACGAACCTTGAGATGTGTCACACAGGATACACAAGAAAAACGTACGAAATATCGGAAGGAAACAGGCAACTGACAGGTGGAACTGTCCTCCACTGGGTCAGCTCATGCGGTTTCATTTGGGTTTACGTGGGGTTCGATGGGTTCCTCAAGAAGGATAGATTTCCTAATAGGAGCCTCTTTAACCTAACATACCCCATGTTTGAAATGCCCCTTGATAAGAGCGTCTGCCAAATGCATGCAATGTAATGTAATGTAATGGGGGAAAATGCACACAACCCAGCCCCACCCCCCTTTTTCTGCGAATTCGTAGTCAGATATATAGTTTTGTTGTTATGTCTGTGGGCTTTGCTTTTGCAATCATCCTGCGATTGGATCTCACACGTGTACACTGTACTTGTACTTAGTAAAAAAAATAAATAATAATCAGTCACCAGAAGCAACTGTACATGGAGGAAGATGAAAAACTGATGACTGCGAGGGGGTGAACTGGGGTGGGTTCTGCTAAAGTGCTGTTTAAATCCCACTATTATTACTGTAAACAGATAGGCAAAACTCAGTGTTTTTATTAAGAAATGCACACACATACACATAATGTATGTAGGAAAATATAGGAGCCATATCTGTAGTTTCACCGCAGGACGGGATGAGCAGTGTGAGCTCTTTAATCTGTCTAGTCTGGGAGAATGGCCTTGAAGCAGGCCTGAGTTTGGTAAACAGACTCACGTCCTGAGCTTCAAAGCCCTCGATTCCTAGAGGAAATCCTGCTCTTTCTCCCGCCCTCTCCCTCTCTTTCTCTCTCTCTCTCTCTCTCTCTGTGTTTGGAACAAGAGCTGTCTCTGGGCCCACAGTCGTACCGATGCGTTTGAAGTGCCACTATCCTGGTCGTGGAAGGGTTAAGCCCCGAAGGTCAGGCAGGGTTGCTGGGAGAGAAGGTGAAGGGGGCCCCCCTCCACGCACGCAGCCCCTGCCGTGTAAGACAGTAATCCTTCTGGGTAATTGCATTGTGCCTCTCCCTGCCTTTAAATATAGGCCGCGCTAATTGACACAGGCAATGGGGATCTAGGACCAGATTTGAAGCCTGGTCCTCAGTGACACATGAGGGGGCTTTAAGGGAGAAGGACCTCACCCCCAGCACCGGCCCCCAGCTGTCCCAAACCACACACACACACACCCCCCACACACACCCACATACAAACCTCCCCCTGCTGGGTTTCATAGCAAGCTAATTGCAGGGGATTTAAGCGTGGCTCTTGGGGCCTCAGGTTGAATGACAGAAGAACAGCGTGTCATCCGCCACTGCGGGATGGTTGATGAGAGGAGATGGGGGGTGATGGGGTGGGTGAGTTGGGGGGGCTAGCAAGGAGTCACTCTGAGAGCCGCTGCAGGCAGTGTAAGTAGCAACAGTGCAGGCACTATGAGGCGTCACCCAGAGAAGTGGAGGTTTGCGATTCCGATCCTTGTGGTGGGGCGCTGCTGATGACGTCTTCATCAAGGAGTTTTATGTCATCAGCTAAAGTATTACTACAGCAGCACTTAGATGGAAATACTAGTCATCTGGTTCAGGGTTTATGCCAGGAGATAAACATTACTGACGAACAGGGACTCAAGCTCGGGCTTGTGGATTCCTTTGGACTGTGGATTAATTACCACGTCACGCTGGGGACTGAATCGTCAGATTGTTTTTCGGCATTTTACTTTCAGATGTTTTGGCTCATGAAACACATGTTCCCCACTCGATTCTTTCCCCCTTGGTCCTCGCCCCCTCGATACCTGCCCTCAGTGAAGTGACACAACTTTTTTAGCCAGGCTTTGGTAGAGTCTTACACTGTCAACAGAGTGTCTGGACTCTCGCTGGCCCACCTCCCCTTTTAAATCTCATCTCCCCTGGTATGAGGACCACTCCAGAGGCCCCGCCCCACCACAGGGTCAGACTGCCAGTCGATGACAGTACTCACAGTTTCTGTGGTGACAGTCACCTGTGTCTCTGTGCCTCAGACTGGCTTGACCTACCCAGAGAACCCCTCTGCTCATGGGACTAAACTGAGCTTAATAAACTTAATTTAATGGCAAAATGTAGTTTTTCAGTCATGTCATATCCCAAATGTGGAATAAGTGAATGTGAATGACTGTCTCACCAAAAGTTTAAATTTCGTAAAGGCACTTATTGGAAGACTTTTTGAACGTATGACAGTTTGAAAGTTTTGTGCAAAGTTATTACAAAATTTATTGTTTTTGTGTGCCAGATTGTTAATTCATGAGTAGTCATCTGCAGTGTTCTGTGTCTGAATGAGTCCTTGTGACTTTCTGGGGCAGTTCGGGTGTGCATCATTAGGACTCCGTCTGAGTGCGGTGCTCTTGCACTCTTGAATACATCCAGCGGTATCTTTGCTTGGATCCATTAGAAATTATATTAGGTGAGGGATAAACAGACATGAATAGTGAGCCTGTGAAGAGAAAGAAAAGTGCAAGAGGGAGAAGGAGGAGGGGAAGGGAGAGGGAAGAGAGAGAGAAAACTCAGCAGAGAGGACCTACTGAACAAGATAATCAGGGAAATCCCGAAAAAGGAAATGAGAGAAAGAGTGGAGAGAGAGGGAGAGGAAAAGGGGAAAATGGGAGAAAATGTGCAGAAGCTGAAGGACAGTGGGGAAAGAATGAAGAAAGTAAGTGAAAAATATGAGAGTGGGAATGAGAGGGGGAGACATGGATAGAGAGGTAGACAGCAGGTACATGGGAACTGATCGGTGAGTGAGAGAAAAAGATATGGAGGCAGAGAGAGCGATAGCATGGGAGAAGGCGAGGAAGATAAAGGGAGAGCGATTGTGCGATTTGCTCCACATGTCAAGAGTGACAGCGAGTCTGCCAGGGCAAGGAGCTCCGTGTGTGTGTGTGTGTGTGTGTGTGTGTGTGTGTGTGTGTGTGTGAGAAAGAGAGGGGAAGGGAGGGAGGAAGGGGGGAGGGAGGAGGTGTGGGCGGGGGGTGTTAGAGTAAACACAGCCACTCTCTCTGACTCGCCTCATACTCTTACTCGCTGGCTGCCACTTCAGTATCTCAGCCTACCTGCTCGCTCCGCACACAGAACATCCATGCATTCGCCCAACCTGCCTGTCAGGGCAGGGAAGAAACAGGGGGACCTCCGAATCTCTCCCAGGGGCTACCAGTCCCTCCTGGCTGTCCCTGAGCACTCTCAGGCTTGCTTCCCCAGGTCGCGGGAGGTCTCGCCGACGAGGTCGCCCACAGAGAACGGGGGAGCGCAGGCGCCCGAGTGCTGGCCTCAGGTGAGTGACGGGAAAGCGCGTGAAGCTAGGGCGCAAGAGCGGACTCATCGTCGCGCGTTCCACCAGTAGCGGGGAACGGGGGGGACGTGCTCGAGCTTGACTTTCTGAGCAGGGCTCCAGGCGGGAGCACCGACCCGTGTGAGCTGTTTTAACGGTGAGACTTTCCAGCTGTTGTCTGTGTCCACGCTGTGTGGCGTGTGTATGTGTGCAGTAGGATGTGTGTGTGTGTGTGTGTGTGTGTGTGTGTGTGTGTGTGTGTGTGTGTGAGAGAGAGAGAGAGTGCCTCAGCTGCCCTTCAGAGGCACTGCCACTGCCAGCTTTGTCAGTGTGTAATGTTTTTCCGCCCCACATTTGGAAGCTTGATTTGTTGGAACAGGTATTGCTTTGTAGGGGGGGTGAGTTGCGTAAATATGCAAGTTCAGGCTAGAGCTGACTCCAGGGCTCCACAAATAACTTCTTGCCCTACCGCCGATCACAGCTTCTGTAAGCGATATCATGAGGGGCGTGTGGTCGCAGCTCCCGGGTGCCGTTGCGCCCCTCTCCCCCAAGAGGATGCCATACGGATAGCCATACGCTCTCTCTCCCCGTCCCTGTCTCCCAGACGAGGGATGACACAGGAGGAGAAATCGAATACAGCCCCGACCGGTTCAGGTCTGCTGTTTTTCCTCCATCGTCTGCATATTTCACATCTGCTTCTTATATCAACAACCCACGGCCCGTTCACTAACCCCCCCAGTGCATGCACACACACATCACTCACACACACATGCACACACAGATGCACACGCCGTCGTTTCGTACAGAACCGAAACCAGCTCCAAGAAGATCACTTCACTTTCCCAACTGAAAGTGGAATGACCTTGTTCTAAATCAGGATTTTGAAGAAATTCTGCTGAGTGTTCTGGCTCAGCGACGTTATGCGTTTTTTCCTTTCTTCTTTCTGCGTCCCTCTCCCTCTCTTGCCCCGTTTTCTCCCCTCAAGCCGCAGATAGCAGTCTTTCATTGCAGTATGGCGTTATCTGTGACAGCATTCAGTGCACATATTCGCGGCCGTGCTAAACGAAGCTTCCTGTGGGAGCCAGTTGAGTTGTGCTCTGTTTGTCCGCTTGGCTATATTGATTTGACAGAATTAATTATGTAAGCTTTAAAGGGATGGATTGCTGGGGTCGAAGTGCAAGCAGCTCCTCCTGAGCCAACCAGCTGGTTCCTCTTACGGCATGGATCCAAAGTCTGACGCTATCCTTTCAACTTTTCTGACAGGGCAGGTTTACAGGGTACGAGGGGAGCGGTGTTTGCAGTTTTTTTATTAAAATGGATCAATGATCATGTCTTTATGAGTGAAGCTTTAGCTTCCATAGGTGCATGAAAGTGTGTGTGTGTGTGTGTGTGTGTGTGTGTGTGCACGCGTGGGTGTGCATGTGCACGCAAGTGTGTAGGCTCAGGGCTGGAGCAACAAGTTGAAACACACTCTGCAAGGAATGTCTTAACTACCAGAGAACAACTGTCTCTATTCATCTTTACTGTGCGCTCATGTTGCTGTTCTCAGCTGTTGTCATCATCCACACTGGCTCTCATAGTGCTGGTGCTTTAACCTGCATGACCACAACGCTGGGAGAAAGGTGCGTGCTGATCGGGTCCCTCGCGCCGACCTGCACAGTGCTTCCCTTGCTCTCTTGAAATGTGCCGTCCGGGTAAACTCGCCTCAAAGAGAGCCGCTGCACCAGGGTCAGTCGTTACGAGCCTTTCCATGTGGTTTCCCTCTTGCACCAACAGCATCAGTAATGTTTGCCAGAAGGGCAGGGGATTTCCTGTGGATGGATGGAGGCATTGGTCTCTGCTTTGTCTGTTTGTTTGCTTGTGTTCTCTGCGTCCTTCAGAAGTCGAGACCTTATTGGAGGCTGTTACTTTGACACTCTCTAGGCCAAAGTCAAAGATGAAGCTGAGCTAGCGTGCTAGAACTCAAGTGGCGTGCTAATTCAGTCAGGGATTGAGGTGTACAGGTGTACTGTGAAGCAGGCAGCTTGCATTCCTCTTGGTTGGAAGTTGCAGCCTCTTGACCTGCTGGAGTACAGAACTCTCCACCCTCTGAAGGCTTGTGGTCCTTACCGAAACAATGACCTTGGGCTGACCGGTCACCGAGGTATCACCAAACCTTCGTCTTTTCCTCCCTCATGCACATATCTGCTGGAATGTTACACGTGAGGGCCATACTGCCCGTTGTCAGAGAGTGCCCCGAAGCCTCCACCCGGTTCAAAAAGGCTGACCCACCTAGAGCTTCTGTTTTGAGCCGTCCATGTGCACATGAAAAAGAAACAGGGGAAAAAAACCTGCAAACCTAATAGAAACCAGCCCTCAGTTATATAAAGCTGCGCATAAAAGTCAGGCCCTGGCAGTCAGAGGCCTTCACATGCGCTAGTGGCAGGAGAATAAAGCGCGACGGTTCAGCCTAACTCTCCTCACGACCAGCACGTTCCTCTCCTGAAAAATAAGAGACCTGGCTGGGGCTGCCTTTGATCCGTGTCTCTCTCTCTCTCTCGCCTTTCTTTCCTTCTGTTCTTTGCTTCTGGGCATTTGCGTTTGTGATGCTTTTCCCCCGTTCTTTCCATCTTCTGACCTTCTCCCCCCCACACAGTATCCGATGGCCTCACTCAGCCACCACCATCGCTGGCGTTTTGGCAACGTTAACGGGTCCCCTCCTTGCACACCCCTGGCGGGGTCATGTGTGGGGCTAAACTTTGCTGTCAGGAACAGGGCGCGTGCAGTCTGTGCAGACCGCAGTCCCCCATGGTCACACCCGTGATTTTTCGCACATGTTGCTCAGATTCGTATTGCCATCTTTCAGGTACCGATTCACGCACTGATGCACTGTGGGACTTGTAGTGTGAAAGCAAGCCACAGCTGGAATGCATGTGTGTCGGAGGGTTATATTCACTACACCCTGTGCTGTTGTGTGACTGCAGAGGTTGTCACGATGAGATGAACCTGGTGGGGATAATTTTAAATAACAGGTTTTTTTTCCCAGAATAATGAAAACATTTCATAAGATCTGGTTACATCTAAATTTTAAAAGGTGATTTCAAGTTTTTTGATAAGAATTCTTCACCAAACAGTCCTAGGTGTCCTTTAAGTTCAGAGTTTAAGCTTCAGGAGTTGAGTGCTGCTCCTCTGATTTACTGCATACGTGGCGAGTAGGATGCCCAAACCTGTTACACTTTACTTTATGGCAGCAGCTGCATCATTCACAAGTCACACCTGGGATGGCCTGATAAAAATACCTGGCTTTACGTTCCCTTTGAAACAGTATTACGGGCGCTGATTCTAAAGGCCTGTGCAAAAGTGTCATTTCAGCTCATTCATAAATTACGGGAATGAATTGTCTATTAAATTATTTAGTTTAGGGAATAAGATCTAAGTTAGGAGGAAAAAAGAGAAAGGAGGGGGGTGGAGGGAGTGAAGGATCCGGAGGAGAAAGGCCCTCAAGGTTTGGAACATCTGCTGCGGCAGGACTTGCTGCCTAATTCCTCTAAATCATGATCCCATGATTTCCGGGCAAGCCTTGGACATGTGTGTGTGTGTGTGTGTGTGTGTGTGTGTGTGTGTGTGTGTGTGTGTGTGTTTGTGTACGTGAGGGTGGGGGGTGTGTGTACACGTCTCACAGTGTTTGTTTCTATTGAGGTTTACCTCAGACATTTAGGGATGATACATGTTTGTGTGTGTACGTGCTGGAAGAAGACAGTGCTGAGTGAATGGGAGAGAGAGGCCGGGAGACATTGTGTACATACGTAAATGTGAACACCGCGTGGGTGTGTCTGTGTGATGGTGTGTCAGTGAGAGGAAGTAACAGATTCGCATCACCCACATCAGATATCCTACAGACATATTTTGCAATCGTGGAGTTGTAGTATGTGTCACCACCTCATGATTACTGCTTTCGGCCTTAGTGAGCTTGTTTTAAGCTAGTGGTTTGAAAGTACAATCAATAACTCAACATACAAAGCCGTCCAATCTGCTGCTGCCTTCTGGCTGACTGTTTACTGTTTGCTGTCATCAAATAAGTTCTGTCGTAATTGTGTAAACCAGTGAGTAACTTTTATTCTTGGATTGCTATTCAACCTATCCAAGGGGTATCAAAGGAATTTCTTCAGGTCGATCCCCGTATTTGAACATAAATAGCTTAAAAACCATTTTTCAATTTCAATTTCAAATTCTGTACATCTGAACATTGTGCCATCTTTATTTCTTCAGAAGGCATTTTTAGATTTGCAAGCTAATTTACATTATATGTACTAGTGCAAATATTCCAGGTTCTCCTCTAAAATGTCATATATTAGTGATGTGATACATTTTAATAACCCTCAGAAAACTTGTTTGTGTGAATGAATGTGTGCTCATGACTCAGACCAGGAAGCGTGCTATCTGTTGTGTCCTGGAATGTAACGCTAAATGCGTTTCCAAATGTGGTGTTTCTAAGAACTGAGGAAACGTTACCTGTTTTGCATGGCTACCCTTAGAAAGTTGGTCATGTAGCTTCACATTGACTGAAACTGCTGGTAGATCTCAGTTTTAGTGCTGCGTTACCAGTAAATCTGGCGGTCTGTGTCATCAAGCCCAGGACATGAGGCAGAAGTCTTGAAGCGCTCCTGTCATTATTCCAGAAATTAAAATCAACAAGAAACTTGACCAAGTGCTTGGAATTCACTTTCCAAAGAAGAAGAAAAAATAAATTGGTGACTAAGCTCTCAATAATTAAACCCAGGATTAGTCTTTGGTTTGATGCATCAAAGCTGGAAGAAGATTTTCTGGAATCCATTTCTGCACACATAGACAGATTCTGGGTTCGATCTGAAGGCTCCTGGAAGTGCCTGGGCAGCCCCTGGGATCAGACAGAGGTATTGCGTCTGCCATCCAGACGTTGTTTTCTTGTGTGGGCACCAGCAGACAGGGTGTTGGTTGGGCCCAGCAGTAAACGGTCCAGGTCAGGGCAGGCAGAATTGAGTTTTCTTTCTGGGTGTGGGCACCACTCAGGCTAAATACCATCATGCCCTCTGAGCCGGAGTAATTGGCATTAGGGAAGCGTGACCAAGTGTGGAGTTGCCACACTGGCTGCACAGAGCTGTAAACAAGAGCTACATTGAAGCTGGAACGATAGCTGTCACTTGGATAGTAGTCCAGCCTCTCCATCTCTCTCTCTCCCTCCATCTTCATCTCAAAGGCAAAAGGGAGAACTGGTGAGCCAGCACTGAGGGCAGAAAGGAGCTTTGAGGAGTGTTGACTGTTAATGAGACAGTGCACAACCTGCACACACACACACACACACACACACACACACACACACACACACACTTATTCTTGCAAATGCACATTCACGTAAACAAGGACTCATCACACAGATGCACGGACGTACATATACATATACATACATATTCGTATACGAAAATGAAATGTATTGTAATATACTGAGACATATGTTATGTCCAGTAATACATAGCAAATACATTTCTACATTTAAAATATGAAAATGTAAAGCAAAAATATACTGCAGTATACCAAAACAGTAATATTTTCTATATTTTCTATATATTTACTGAACTAAAATATATTCTGTATATAGGCCTATATTTTTCACATGGTTATGAAAAAACACACCTGCTCATACACTTGAAGAACCAAAATTACACATTGCGCAGACACACACTCACACACACACACACTCAGATTGGGGTTGTGCACGAGAGAGGAGAGTTCTGGCTCTGTAGGCTGTGTCGGCTGGCCGGGTCATGGGCAGAGACGGGGGTCCTGCTCCTTCTCCTCAGACGGCCGTGCCCTTCACATGCTGACACTTTTCCCATGGGGGGCGATGGAGGGGTTAGGCAACCCGTGAATGAAGGGCTTTTCTTCCCAAACAAGCGTACAATTTCCACCTCCATCCTGCTTTGTTTTGTAAGCCGCTCACCGAGCGCCCGGCCCCTTTGAGGCGCGCTGGCGCCTGCACAGCTGCGCAGCTGGACACACATTTGCGTTGTCTGTGCAGAGGTCTTCCTGGTTATGGTGTCCCACATGGGACAAATCTGTGCACGTAGAGTATTATGTACTGTTTGGGGTATGATGGATTCCACCCTAGTGGAATTGGTCAGTGATTGTGTGAGCGTGTGTGTGTGTGTGTGTGTGTGTGTGTGTGTGTGTGTGTGTGTGTGTGTGTGTGTGTGCGTGCGCGTGTCTGTGTACAGTATGTATGTGTGTCCCTGTGTGCCTGCGCGCGTGGCTGCGGAAGCGATAATCTCTCGGGGGCCTCTGAGCGGGGCGGTATGTTTTCACAGCTGCCGGGAGCGCAGCGGCGCACGCCGCTCCATCTCTGCTCGCCGCTCCCGTCCTCCCGGCTCCCGTCCCAGAGCCGCCCGGTAATCCCCTCACCCCCGCCGGGCGTCCGGGACACGCGTACACCCCCCCTGCTGCCCCCACCCCGTGTTCCTTACATCGTCCCCCGCAGAATTCACACCATTTACCCGGCTCTGCCAAACGCACAACGTTCCCTCACGAGGCTCACAATCTGGCACCGTCAGTTCAGGGTTTTGCAAGAATTCTGTGGGTGGTGCTGGGACGGAGCTGTTCAGGCCCATACTGAGCTGCTACACAGCACTGTATGTTCAGCAGGTTAAAGTTCCACTGCCCCTGTGGGCAGTCAGTCTCTTATCTCCCCCACATCCCAGCACCTGGTCCATTCCCCCAGGCAAAAAATACATTCAGGGCATCGCTTCATTTCTTCACAATTATTCAGTCACTTTTACTTAATTTACATTTTTTACAATGTTCTACATGGGACAACATACACTTGCTGAAAAAGGCATAAGAACACGGCGCAACAGGTGAGGGCACATGAAACAGCATGCAAGGTAACGAACACACCCGGTATTTGGTCTTCCATTAAGTAACAGATCAACGCGAATATGTGTAGCAGCACTTTGCCAGTCTTCTTCAGGCTATTTTGGCTGTTGAGTGGGAGTTGGAAATGAATTCTGAAAACGCTGCATTGGAATACGCAGACCTGAATCAGTTGAAAATGATAGGTGTAATTTAGAGGACTACTGACAAGACTACTTTTGAGTCATTTTAGTTTTAATATTTCCGCTGTATTTTGGTTTAAATGGACGTGGCATATTTTAAGGAGTTTGACTGGGTGCGTTTATACGCAGTCAAACAAATTTGTTGGCCCTGCCACTGGAGGAGACGTTCTGTACGCTAGGAAAACGGGGCCTGGAATGCTGACTCCCCGCGTTTGCCTGTCACCGTCCCCAGTCCAGTGTCTAAGCGATTCTCTTCAGTTGTGCTCATTTCACCCATAAAACCTCGTGCTGATCCTGGGCCGGTCTCCTTGTTTCATTAACGCCGCGTCACATCTTTTTGGGGTGCGACGAACCGCAAGCCGCGAGTGGGGTTAGCGTGATCAAAGGGTGCAGCAGCCAGGGTTGCACTTTTAATCACAATTTTACTGGAGCCCTGTTTTGCTGCTCATTTCATGTTGATTTCAGCATGCTCTCAAGCCTTTTTGTGGTAGAAAGAAAGTAGCCACCAGCCACTAAATAAGTTTACAATTTGGTTTAGGGATTAGAACAATCTTTGCTGTGAAAGTAAAATATACATTAACCATGGAATAAAACATAAGAACCAGGCCTTTCCGTGCTGTTTTGTTTTAGTCTCTGAACCAGAAATGGCCTGCTTTGTCTAGCAAACATGAAAGCACACTTAATTTACTGTAGATGACTGGGGGTGGGGGCGTGTTGAGCCTATTACAGCAAACAAGTCTCCTTCTATTTAAAAACGGGCTCATGTGAAACATTAGGAACCTGTGGCTCCTTGTGTTTTCGCCGCGATTCTCTGGAGGGGGAGGAGACCGCGTCCCAGGGCGAAGATCCTGCTCGGCCCGAGGGGTCTTTAATCTTTTCGGGCTCGTTAGATGGCTCTGACAGGACAGGGGTGAACTGTTAAAGCAGAAGATTAGGTGGCTTTGTAGCTTTGGAAGCCGCTCTCTTGTGTCTGTCCTTGTCTCTCTCCCCCCTTCCCCCGTACCCAGTCCCCCTCCCCAAAAGTCAGTGCTTAACCTGGCTAGACGCGTTTGAACCGGTGGATTAATTAGTCAGCTGGTCGTTTCGGGGGAAGGTGAGCTGTTAGATAACACGTGAGGCAGACATCGGAGGGTCGTTTTTATACTGCAGAGCCTCGTTTTTGCACCATGGAAGCTGCAGTGGATAGCACGGAGGACGAGAGGGTTGTACATCCAGCAGGCTGTAGGGTAAGGCTAGACAGTGGCATTCTCTGTACTCCTTTTTAACCTTTCGGTGTGAGTGTGTGGGGGCAGGTTTTCAGGGTCTTGGAGCTCAGAGAGAGCCCCTTGCCTTGGCAGCAGAGGGGGAGGGAATGGCTTTGAAGGGGAAGCTGGGATCCAATGCTACAGGTAGTGTAGAGTCAGAGACAGGCTGGGCGGTGTGCTCAGAAAGGCTGGTGGGTTTAGTGAGCACTATGGGCCTGGCCATAGGCAGAAGATTTGTGTGATTTTGTAAAGGTGACTAGGTATGGGGAGAAGTGCGACTTAGGCTATTCTGAGAGGCTGTGGATATTTGTGTGTGTTGTTGTGTGTCTATTTATAGCTGGGTTGTGGATGTGATGGTATCTGGGTGTAGGGTGTATGATGTTTGGTGTACGGGCTATGGGTATGGTAAGAACTGGATGCTGTGTGTGTGTGTGTGTGTGTGTGTGTGTGTGTGTTGAGGGCATGCTGTGCGAACAAGGGCATGTGTACATATACAAGAGAACACCAGTGCCCCCCTGCAGAGCTTGACCAGCACACAGGGACAATGACAGGAAGTGCATTAGGAGGACTACCATTGTCTCTTTCCGCATATCCTCACTCTTCACTTCCTGCTCGGGAGTTCAGGGGCTCTTTGAAAGGGGGCCCCTGCCATTGCTGTCTGCAGCAGATAGTCTATGTTTCACCCCGTTAACAGGGGTGGGGGGTTTGTGTGTGTGCGGAGGGGGTTAATCCAGCGCCCTTCTGCCGTCTGCTCCTTTAAGACCCCCGCTCACGCCCCCCCCTGGCGGGAGGGGCCTCGGGCGAACGGGGAGGGTCAGAGTCAGATGCCGCTGCGGCCCGACCTGGCCGGAGTCCAGCAGCGTCGCGACCGCTCAAGTGGAACTGTCCCCTTCCACCAGCCGGATTGCGTGTGATGGGGTCGTGACGCTTGGCAAGCCGCCCGGGGGCCCTGCGGAGGCCAGCTGACCACCGCAGTGCTCCGACGCTCTGCCCCTACTGATACACCCCCCCCCCCTTCGCCCGCAGGTCTGCCACCACCCGCGCTGCCAGGACCTGAACAACAGGAGCCCACTCAACCTGTGCGAGTCATGTGACTCCCGCTGCCACCCGGACGAGACAGACAGCATGCACGTCGACCGGCACCCTCGCTTCGACCTGCAGCCGCAGAGTAAGCGTGAGCAGACGCGTCAATCTTACAGCTCAGCTCCAATGACTAACTTGTTTAGTTATGGGATAACGAGGCATTATATAGGGCAGCTGTGTAGCATAGTGGTAGCGAGCAGGGCTTGTAACTGAAAGGTTGCTGCTTCAATTCCCCGTTGGGGCACTGCTGTCGAACCCTTGAACAAGATACTTAACCCACAATTGCCTTTGTAAATGTCCAGCAGAATAAATGGATAAAATTGTAACCTATGTATGCACGTTTTTCATTGGTCCAGGTCAGGTCTGCTTCCCCTGTGACTTTAAGCAGTGTTACGCCGCAGTTCCAGGCTGAGAAGCACACGGTGTGGGATTCTGTACATGAAGGATGTTGTTTACACTGTGCTTAACTCAATGTTTGTTCCTCCACCCCCCCTCCCCCAAACCTCCCAGGTTCCATCCTGTCCCGGAACGTGTCCACGCGCTCCTGT
This sequence comes from Megalops atlanticus, assembly GCA_019176425.1. Lineage (NCBI taxonomy): Eukaryota > Metazoa > Chordata > Actinopteri > Elopiformes > Megalopidae > Megalops > Megalops atlanticus. The sequence goes on along the minus strand of CM032882.1, from coordinate 10,121,380 downwards.
CCCCCCCGCACCAGCCCCCCCTCCGATATGGAGGAGGAGGACGACGGGGGCGGCGACCGGGGGTCAGTCCTCTCTTATCAGTTTGTCCTTCTCTTGCAGTAACAAATGATGTCATTCCCACTGCACTGCATGTCACTGAACCCTTTGCTCGTGAAAAAAAACTCCATATGTGGCAGTACTGTGCTGTACTCTGATGTACTTGTGTAACCACATGGTAGACATTAACGCAGTTGTATGCATTGAATTAAATGGGAAGAAACTGAGAGGATTGTGATGAATGGATACTGCAGACGACAGTGAGTTTCTGACCTGATTTTTTTTTCTGCCTGCTGTCCGTCAGGGATCGTAAAGCAGGTGGAGTGAAACTACCGAAAAAGAAGCCGCGGAGACGCCACACCGATGTGAGTACCTTCCACCGCCAGCAGGGGGAGACAGAGAGGCTTCCTGTGGGGAAACAGAGATGAGGTCGAGCTGTGAACTCAAACAGTGACAGTCCACAATCACATGTCAAGGACCTGAGTGCAGCTGCCATGTCTTTTTGAAATCCCATGAATTGCTCACATTCTATAGATCACAAACCACAATGCATTTCATAATACACAATACCCACTATGTTATTCAAATCCTTTTCTGGTTTCAGCATTAGTTGCCTTGACCAGACTATTATGACAGTCTCTGAGGACTAATGTATATACATATATATACATACACGATACACAACACATAGATATATATAAATATCTATGATATAGATATATATAGATATTTATGATATAGATATATATAGATATATATAGAATACACATTATGGATTCTGTTGATGTTACTGATAGATAAGGTTATTGACAGATAAGGTCACGGTTTAACAGGCTCATTGGTCTGCAGAAACTATGAGCCGAAACTGATAGTTCTGACAGACGTGCATGTCGCGAACGTGACTTACGTTTGGAGGAGTCCTGAACAGGGAACTCCTGGACAGCTGTTCCCTGTTGCCGAGCTGTGTGCCACCCCTGCCCCCCCCCCCCGCGGAATGACTGACAGGTTCTGCCTCGGCTGCTCTAACGCATGTGATCCCGTCGCCCCCCGCAGGACCCCAGCAAAGACTGCTTCAGCCTGAAGTTCGACCTGAACGTGGACATCGACACCGAGATCGTTCCCGCTGCGAAGAAGAAGACCTTGCTGTAAGCTTGGGGGTCAGAGGGCATCCCCAGAAAGGGTGGGGGTGGGTCAAGACCAAGCATTCAGATCGGGATTGGTCAGAATACTTGAATGACACCATACATGTGTCCATATGAGGAGTACCTGTACAAAAACAGCCCAGAAAAAAATCACTTGTATGAGCATAAAAATAGATGCATGCATGTTTGATTCAAATCAAACATGGTTTGATGTTTTCTTTATCACAGTGCTAAAAATATTTTACCTGTGTTATTTTCAGCAGATGTTTATGAAAAGTTGAATAGAAACTGTCCCAGCTGACCCAGCACATTGACAGAATGTGTGTAGTGCACTGAGTGACAGAATCATATGTGTGGGTGAATGAGAGCTATGGAGGAGTAGAGCAACAGTGTGGAGATCTCTAAAATTATAAGCAGCTGTGTATAGGTTTGTGCTTTGCTACAGGGCAAATCCCTTAAATCACTGTGTGTTCAGGTTTAAGCTCTTTACATTACACCCAGGTTATGAATCAAACATTCCTAACTAATACAGGTGGCTCCAGCAGGCATTTTTGATCAAGGAGGTGATATTCTCCTGTTATGGCCTTTAGAAAGGAATTTCACCTGTACTGCTGCAGGAAAAACCCCAAAAGGCCAGTTAGATATCTTGGCACTGTGGAATCTTTGGTATGGTTTCTGCTGAACCAATAAAACTGAAGATGCTGCGTGGATGGTCTCAGTTGTCTCAGTGCTCTTAGGCGAGTCTCCGTGTGTTGCAGGGAGGTTCTGGGACCTGTATTCGAACGTAAGGGGATCGAGCTGTCCAAAGTGGACCTGTTCCTGGATCAGTCTAACACGCCGCTCTCCCTCAGCTTCGAGGCCTATCGCTTTGGGGGTCACTACCTCAAGGTGAAAGGTAAGAGACAGCGAATGCATGCCCACCTGGAAAGCCTGACTGCAGTAAGGCGGCTGGATTCAGAGGGAGGTCTGGACTCTGTGGCTTCCTCCTGTTCATTTGACGGCACAGGCATCCATGTCTGCTCTCTCCATCTATTTCCTGTCTGTCTGGCCATCTACTGTATCTGGTTTCTCAGTGAGTGAGATGGTGTGCAGGTGTTAGGGCACTTTCCAGAGAAAGAGCTATGAGGCTGCGACTGCACATTGTAATGCTTTCAGAGACTGTGACACTGTAGTTGTGCAGCACAGTAAATGAGCTTTGAATCTGCCCTGTGACTGCACAGCGCAGTGCAGTTGGACAGCTGCGGGGGAGAGGGTCCTGTGTTCACGATTGCGCCGCCGTGCAGTGACACGGCTGTGAGTCGACGCTGTGACTGCGCATTGCAGGGCAGTGAGGCAGCGGGCAGCCTCTGACAGCGCAGTTTCTCCTACCCGGAGATGGCTGTCGGGGGCCTGCCCAGGCCCGTTAAATATCAGAACCGTTACCACACCCGAGCCTTCCCTCTCTAGCTGTGAGGCGGTGCGGCGAGGTCGGAGAAGCGTCCAGACGTCACGGCATGTCAAAATAGCCGCAGGGAAGGAGCTGCAGTCTCTTCTTTGCACTGGTACTGGATCTCCCTCCCCCCCCGTGCTGTGCCTCTCTGCCGGCGCTTGTCAGATGCAGGACCTCGCCGTTGCTCTAGCCCGTCCCTCCTGGCGGGGAAGATGCAAGGGGCTGCCCCTCTCTCCGCAGCTCCTGGCAAGACTTCACAGTGAGCTCAAGCAGATAGGCGCCAGGCTGTGAAGCCCTTTGCCAGCGCTTCTCCTGCGTGTCTGATAAGACGCGGCTAACGGCCCCGTGCTTTCCGCTCGAACGCCTGCTGAGCAATCCCGGGCGCGCTGTCAGAAGCTGTCTTAATAACCAGCGTTCGGCTACTTGCTCGGGGCACTGGCGCGGCGAGAGGGAGCTGGCAGGAAGTCCTCAGTTTAAGCTGCTCGGGAGGGAAGGGAGCCGAGGCCAGAGTCGTCCGGGGAAGGACTCTCTTTGGTGTGACAGGAATTCATATGGACAGCTGGGAGGGTCGGGGTATTCCCGAATATGTAATTCCCCTAACAGCATTAGTCATATGCTCTGTCATACATCAGTGTATTGTATTTCAGTATTTCAGTGTCCCTGCTGGTTCTGGCTCCAGACAAAGTTATGATTAATAAGGCCAATAAGGCTGGGGGCTTCTGTTTATTTCTTGTTAATTCCAGTTAATCTGACTTAGCTCTCTGGCGGGCAAAAAGATATCCCTCTCTCACAATTATTTTTAAGGTGTCCTAGCAAATATGGGTGTTTTTTCAACTGAGTGCCTTTGTCCACTCCCAGGATAGAGTTTCTGAGTTGATGTACAGTTTGGTTGAGTAGGTGATATGTGAGAGGCTGGTTTGTAGATAACACTGAGTTCCAGCTGCATCGCGGGACACCTCTCTGGAGTCCTGGGGGGTATGTGGGGATGTGTACTGGAGAGAGAGCGCCTCAGCTGCCGTTAGGACAGCAGAAGCTAACAGGCGGTGCCTCTGTCTCCCTCAGCACGGCCAGGGGACGAGCTGAAGGTGGAGCAGGAGGTGAAGGACCTGCGCTCCCTCAGCCTGCCCAACATGAAGCCCAGCGGGGGTCAGAGCCCCTACATCCTGACCCCCGGGAGCGAGAAGGTGGAGCACGGCTCCCTGGGCCGCAGGGACAGCGTGGACCTGCTGGTGAGTACCGTTCATGTTCATGCCGTCCTGCGGCGATGTCTTCCCCCTCCCTCGCCTACGCGTGTAATTGCCTCGGATTTCAGAGGGGGATTTTTCATGTTTGTTTTCCTACCCCCCATCCTCGCCTTACCTGCATCGTCATGCACCATTTACCTGATATCCCATCATCCCTGTCTGTTATCCTTTGGGAACACTTAAAGCCAGCTTGCGATTGCCTCATAAACACACCCACTCTGATCCTGTTTATAGCATGATGTTGCTCTGAAAAGGTCCTACTGCTCCTTGCTGGAGGTGTAATCCAAGCAGGGGGAGGAGGTGCCACAAGAGGGTCATAAAGTCTCCCCTCTGTGCCTCCGTGCCCCCTGGTGAATATTAACTCTCAGTGAGAATATTCACAGTAAGACAGCTCTCATCGGGCTGCTCTGTAGGCACCTTTGTTTGGGTGTCCATGTGCCTACTCCGTTCTGCGCCCAGAGTTTGGCGAACAAAGATCCCCTGGACCGTCTCATGTTCAAAAACTGCGAGGGAAGAGTCACAGGTGTGTGTCAGGATGTACGGAGAGGGCTGAGAAATCCGTCCCGTGTGCATGCGCGTTGCCCAAGGGGAACAGCCGCCTGCCTGTGCGGGCTGGCCCGCCTGACGATCACAAACAAGATGGGTGATGCACTCTGATTGAGGAGCAAGTCTAGACTGAATCCGGGGGCCGGGGGAGGGCGGGAGCGAGCGGCTGATGTCATCGTGCGAGCGTGGGCAAACAGTCTGAGGGCCCGCACTTCCGCTGCTGCCATCTAAGGGGAAATCAAAAGGCTTAGCGTCATAGCGTGGGTCAGAGTGGAGTACTGTCAGGGCGCGAGCCCCATGTCAGAGCTTCTGCTATCGCCTTATTGCATTTTCACTCGTTTATGTTACGGTCTTGCTTGAATCAGTAGTGTCTCAGCCACTGCGTAGATTGTGTATCTGAACAGTACTGGTCTGCTAACTCCAGCACAGTTTCAAACATGTCTCCATCTTCAGTGTTTTATTAAGAAAGGAAAGTGTACACCTTATCCCACAAAGTGACAGTGAATTAACTTTTGTAGGCCCACCACCCTGGCCTAGTTAAAAACACACCTACTGCCATGTTCAGCAGATACCTCCCTCTCTCCCTTTTGGGAGGGGATTCCCCTCCACTTAACTGCCATTTTGCAGCACAGTGCAAATCAGCTTTCTGAAGTCAAACGTTAACAAATTGTGTCAGGAGATTACGTAAGTGTCTCGGACTCGTGTTTCTGCCTTTTACAATGTTAGTGAAGTGTCACAAGATGCACTTTTATGTGAGCACGAGATCTCTCCCACCATAAACCCTTACAAAAAAGCAGGATAAAGGGACAGTCCTTTGCCTGCACTGAGGGCTGCTTGTGGCCTAGTGCTAACCAATCCACACAGTGAGGTACATCCACACAGGTACATTACTGCTACACGTTCCCCAGAGAACTGGTCACACTATTCAGTATCTCTGAGACTTTCCTTTTCTCCAAAGAGGGCCTGTACCACATCTACAGCAGCCCAGTGCCAGAGTTTAACTGGTTGTGGGAAATACATGCTTCAGTCGACACCAAATAAAAGGGGCATGTCTTTTCATCTAAAGATCTCCAGTTTGAGTCCCAGTTGGGGCACTGCAGATGTACCCTGGACTAAAGCACTTAACCGAGACTGTTGCAGTAAACATCCACCTGTGTTGGGGCGGATATGTAGGCTGCCCCGGATAAGGGAATCTGCTATTAATAATATGGAATAAAAATCTGTAGCGGTACAGTTAGCAAAGCTAACAGCACTGGTAATCATCATTGGTAATGAGCGAGACAAGGGCCGAGAGGAAACTATTAATGTTACAGTTCAGCTTGGGCTGCATGTGACCCATTGTGCAATGGTGAGGTCAGCACTATGTAGGTACTAGATGCACAGAGGCTTACATAAATAACGCTTATATTGGGGCAAGGGAGAGATAAGTGACAGAATGAGGCATATGTGTGGGAAATGGACGGGAGGGGGGGGTTCTGCTGAGTGGTAAAGTCTAGCTCAGCATCAGCTTGGCCCTTCCTCCTCCAGGGTCAAAGGGCAACAGTCATTACAGAGGGAGGAGAAGTAGTACAGAGAGCTTTGCATGTGACAGGGACAGACTGGCAGGTGACGTATTTGTAGCCTGTCCTGTACTGTGTCACAGTCGAGGTGACCATCTGCGGTGAAGCTTCACGGCACCGTTCTGGGGAACGTCGAGCTGGGTTCCAAAAAGCCACGCTTCCTGCGAGATTGGTGAATGGGATTTGTTTTTCATGGTTTCTCCTTCTGCAGTGTCTGAGATCTTAGAAGTACAGTCTGTGATATTCCCTGTGTTAAAAGCTCTGTGTTAAATACAGCGTGATTGGTAGCAGTGCATTGTTCCTTGTTGTTATCCTTAATGAATAATTCAAAGAGGAATCAGGCTGGCATTTTTGGCAACTTATGGAATGGATTAACAGTAAACTTGTGGCTGCCATTGGATGGAACCAACTCTTTGACTCCTTTGCCACACTTCATGTCTGGGTCAATTCTGCTCTGTTAATAAGCCAACAGACAGGAGTCCAGTCCTCCAGAACATCTGACCAGCAGTCACACCTGACCCAGCCTCACAGTGCATTGTCAGCAGGAAAAATATTGCCATGCTTTGCGCTCTTTGAGGAAATATCCCTGCCATTCTTTTTCAACTAAGTTTTTTACCTCCTCTGGTGAGTTTTGCGCTGCGTGCCCTCTGGTGGTTATTTTAAGTACTGCATCTCTGCAGTGGAGTGGGTCACTGTGGCTGTCACTACATGAGAGTGAGCTCATTCCTCCTCCGACTCCACCAGCTGCAGGAAGGCCAGGAAGATTTGCGTGTTTAAGCATATTTAAGAGGGCTCCATCAGTGACCACCTGTGACATTCACAAGGACTGTGTGCCCATATCTGTGCCACCTTCTCCACCCAACCAAGCCTGTCATTCCTGTGGCACCCCTGACAAACCTCGTACGGGACCTTTGACCATTCATCTAAATGGGTTCACATGTGAGGGCCTTCTTTAATAGACTTAAGTAGACTGGTGTTCTAGCTGACCACTTATACAGGAAAGCTCTTCTGAAAGTGCTCGAATCACTGCTGAATTAGAAGGGTCGTTTCCCCGTCTTCTGCATCCTCTGACATTAACAGAACGTGTCAGGACTTTTGCGCCACCCAGCGTTGTGTTGATCCGCGCGTTTCGGGGACAGAATGCTCAGCTTCCGCCAGCGGACGTGGCACGTGCCCAGCACCCCGGATGGCCCCGTCCAGCAGGACCCCAGGGTCCTCCCCCACTACAGCTCCCTGAACGACCTGCACCTGCTGCAGGGCCCGGGGGCCGGCCAGGAGAGCGGGGGGCCCGCGGTGGCCCCTGCATCGGGCCCTGAGGCTGAGGCTCCCCTGACGCCCCGCCCGCCGTCCGACAGCAGCCCCTGCGATCAGGACGGTGACAGGAAGCAGGAGCCCAAGGTACAGGCTGAAGAAGGCTAATGAAGGGAGTATGTTGTATTACAGACCTGCAGCTCTCTAACATGTTACAATATTCATTCAGTTTGTCATAAGGGACCACGTGGTGTGTGGTGATCAGGCTTTCTGGCACAAATGTCTGTGGGATTTGCTCTAAAGTGCTATTACCATTGAGATAATGAGTAGGATTGCCAGTTTTTATATGATTTTTTCATGGTCTTTTTGGTTAAGTTGGTTCACTTTAAATAAGAAAGTTTCATGTTGCTGGTTCTGAGCAGAATACTTGAAGCGGTAAGGTTATACAAAATACGACAGGAGAGGCACCATTATCGTAGTATCTCCAATATGTTGCTGCATTGGGCGTTTATGCTTAGTAGTACATTGTTGTACTGGTGGATTTTAGCTCGCTTGTCCCTGTAAAAGGGTTAAGCTAATTCAACGTATACGTGCAGTATGTACACACACTAATTAATAATAAATTATGTCCGTTATGTAACTTACAATGAAGATAATTGTAAAATGACACAGCATTTCAAACCAAACATCCAAACATTTATTTATTAATCAAAAGGATTATATAAACTAGCTACAGACCAGATGACAGCCATAATTTCTGACTGTCATTATTACAAAAATGTCTTTACTTATAATGTGTGTTCACACAGTACACAATGGGATGACATAAAGGTGCTACTGCTTTTGTGGAGCGTCTCAAGAGATTTGTGTCTCTCTGGACCTTGGTAACGACACCTCCTGTGTCACTTCCCTAAAATACCTCTTACATCGTATGACTGGGTAGTTCATACGACCTCTCTTCATTTACACAACATCGTCAGACAGCACATTCAATCCCTGTTTATCTTTTCCTGATTCATACTGGGCTGAAATTCTATCCAGCGCCTTGTATAGAAGAGCCAACTGCTTGCGTATCTGTTGGGTCACCCAGATGTGTGTGATATTAACCAGAAACCGTTATACAACTTCCGTTATCTCTGGAACTGAAATCACTCAGGGGAAAGGGGATTGGTGACGGACCTCTTGATTTATCAACCCGGGGACAGATAGAGAGAGGAGAAACTGGGTCAGAGGTCCCAATGGGCAGAGGTAGTGTCACAGGTGGGTGCTCTGTGTATTTATGGAGTCTCTATTTGAATGCTGCCATGAAGAGTGAGGCTTTTTGAAAATTTAAAATTTTGTCTTTTCACAAAAAACATACAGTGTGCAGAGTATATTCATAGCTATGTGACACAGGCCTTTTAGACCCACACAAGCACATTATGAATATTGGTGAGGAAACTCTTTTTCAGGCTGGCCAGACTTAAAGGTTACATTTAAAAGCTGTTTTTATGTGTTTGTTTTTGGATTAAATCATAAGAGCTCGATTGTTTTGGTACTGATTATATAAAAGCATTTCTAAAAAGAAAAGGGAAAAATCAAATCACAGCATCCTTAATTGGAGAATTTTACCAGCTCCCCAAATGTACTGTATTTAGAAATGCGTCCTATCTAGAATTGGATTTACCTCTGAAGTTCAACGCCTAAAAAGTCGCACTAACAGACTAACTACACTTGTATCTCTCCTGCTCCGTGTTTGCCAGAGAACATTCAGATACTCTTTTGGATGTGAGTTTTGTAGCCCTCCCTGATCCAGGATCAGCGAGATGGGATTCTGTCCCCCATTCAGGTCAGCACATCTCCCCCGCCACCCTGAACCCGATCCAGCGTTTTCATTCACGGGAGCAGATCGCAGGGACTCGGCGCGGTGTTAGTAGAGAGAGAAAGAGCAGAGCAAACAGAGCCAACAGTCATCATCATTTATTTCCTCCCTGTCTACAAGGCGCTGTCTCCCTCACAAAAGGACCTGCCCACACACAAGGCCTTGGCATTTCCAGCCCCAAACAACAGAGCTGATTAATGAGCTGATATGCATTTGGGTAAATGTAGCCAACACCATTAAAATCCAGTTAGTTTCTGGTCGTAAACACCCCTTCCCCGCACACCTACAATAGGAGGGGGGCACTTTGCGATTGACGAACGTCACTGGTAAATGGTGCACTGTAAAAGGACTCACTCTGTCAGAGAGTTTTTACTTTTGTCACGTTTGTTAATAGGAAATAAGGAAACCTATTTAAATGCTTCAGAATTTAAGACACATCTCCGATAGTCGCAGACATCATATCGACCTCACTGATGTCCTTGACATGTAGCATTTGCAAGAGCTACAAAGCTGTATAAATGCTAATAATGGTAGTGATTGACTAAATATACGGTGGGTGAAAGCTAGTTTAGCGGCTCCTTCACCTATTACGTAGATTTACCTTGTGTCGCCCCTCTACAGCGCGTGCTAATACAGTGACAGCCTACTTTGAGTGTTGGACTATTACTCCGTACTCTGTTATCGTGCATAATGATATGTCACATCGAGTGGTGTCGTAAACGATTCACAGTGGAAACATTACGAGTTTCTCTTTTCTTTGTTTTCTTTGTATCTTTTGGTCTCTATTATTTCGTAGATGCGACTTGCAAGAAGCTAATACGAAGTGCATCTAATAAAGTGGCATGTATAGAACGGTACATACGGGACGCAGGTGACAAACCCGTTCAAACCCGCGTCGGCCCCTTGCACTGTTGTGTGATAACTATTGGCTATACATACGTGCATTCGATACATTCATGCAGTACAGCATAGAGTAAAGCTATAACATACCCAACAGTAAAACTACACATATAAGAGAAGGCAAATTATGCTTGGGTAGGGAAGCCAAGGTGCAGTCTGAAGAGGTGGGCCTCCAGTCTGCGATGGAAGGTAGCCAGCCTCTCCCGGAGACCTGATTGCAACGGGAAGCTCATTCTACCATACTGGGACCGGTACGTGCAGCTACGAGCCTCACCAATGTGTGAAGTAACAACATGAAAGCGTAATGAATGTGTGGACTTATCACAGCTCTTTCCAAAGGGGTACAATCAGTTTAACTAATCGGCTTTATCTATTGGAAGAAGGTCATGTTTGTGTGAATTTATGTGTTTGTTTGTGGAATGACCCTCTGTGGTGTGTTCGTGCTGGGTTTCAGTGTCTTCAAGCGTTTTTGTCTGAAGTGTGGATGCTAAGCGCTGATCGTAAACGGGAACTGGGAACTACCCGAGAAGCGGCAATGTGTGCGTGTGTTTGTGTGTATTCACCGAGTCAGAGAAGGGGAGGGAACTCTAAGGTGTGGAGTGCGCTGAAAACAGACTTCACCTGCAGATGCAACCCGACATCGGACTCGCATTCTCTTGCGCTGTCAGAGTAATCGCAAGCCTTGTGCGGGCTTAACTTCAGTAAAGCACAGCGCTGTCGAGCGCTCATAGATCCGGTGCCCGCTATACTGTAGTGGGGCATTTTGTTTGAGCACAGCTCATTTGGATCCAGGTGAGGGCGGTGGGTGGACCATGGTGCGCTTCGGGCTGCTGTCCTCCTGGCACAGTTGGGACCTGCTCCAGCTCGTCCCGGAGGACCACCCGGACAAAAGCGGGGGACCACAGCTGGCCACGCCTCCCACGCAGTTCCAGGTGAGAGAAGACATTCTAAAATAACTTTGAGTCTGTTTTCGGGCGCACTCCAGTTTTTGGTAGAAAACGATGGTCTCGGACTTTGTATTTAATACACAGACGTCAGCTTTTCACAGCTTTCTTTGCTGCTTATGTACCGATTGTAACACGATCCAGCTGTGATTTGAAAAGCATGTTTTTTCTGGTTCTGGTTCGGCTGTGGCAAAAACGTTCCGGTACGGTGTGTTTGAATGCGGGATTTGTGCGGATGCACTGGATGACTGCATCTCGATCTATGAATATGGGCAAATCTGAGTCATCTTTCGTTGTGAGCTAATTTTAGGTTTCCACTGTAAACGTTCGCAGATCGAGTGGGAGATAGCCCGCCCTGTGCAAACTCGAAACGTCGCTCCATCTTTTCTGGTATTTGTTTGGGATCCTGCTTCACGCCGCAGACTCGGAGTGTAATCTGGGTCAGATAAAACACAGTTCACGTGGGTTTGTTCGATCGCCACTTCCTGCATTCTGAATAGCCCTTTGTTCATCTACCGAGACACTTAGCGCCTGCAGTATGAAATGAGGATTATCACACATTTTAATCCTTGATTTATCTGTAACTCAGGCTTTGTTTGTCAAAAGCAGACTCCTGTGTCGCCCAACAGGTGTCTGAGAGCTAGCCAGCATAACACGACTCTGTGTATGTGTCTGTGTGTGTGCGTGCGTGTGTGCATGCATGCACACACACTTTGGTTAACATGTGACTTGTTCTCCTCCTATCAGTCACCAAGTGTTATCAGATGGGACCCTTATCTTTTGAAGAACAACACTGCAGCCAGCATGAGGGGGTTTCTGTATCTCCCCATAAATTTAGTACAGCCCATACCTGAGAGTGGATTTTACCCTAGGAGGCATCAGAAGGCAGGGTCATCACAGAGATGAAGAACCAGACAATTTATCAAGAATGAATTGTTTTCTATCACTTATTGATTTGCATATCATACCACCGTCAGGGGTGGCTTGTAGATCTTAACTGCTGCTGTGCAAGTGAACAGGTTTACCCTAGAGCAGGGGTGGGCAACTCCAGTCCTGGAGGGCCATGATCCTGCTGTTTTTCTTGTTGACCAACTAAATACAATCTCTGATTGGCTGAAGAGCAAGCACACCTGTTTTCAAGGTGAAAATCAACAGGTAACTAAGAGATGAAAACAAAAACCAGCAGGACACTGGCCCTCCAGGACCGGAATTGCCCACCCCTGCCCTAGAGCCTTGGTGGAGCACAGAGTTCCCTGCTGAAAGAAGGTGTTCCCTGTGGTTCTGTTTTATTTCTGAGAACCTGTAATGATGCTGAATGAAGCTCAGTGGAAACTCCTAGGAAGTTCACAGAAGCAGAGGGAGAAGTCTTTCAGTAATTACACTGGGTGTGAGCAAAACACAATAGGGAATCACAGTGACTTGGAGTGTGACGCCAACAGCCACATGTGCTGCTTACCGGCAGTGCACCTGTAGTCTCTTCCTCCTCTCCTCCTTGTTCTGCGGGTGTCTTTGTTCCCTCTACTCAGAGAGAAGGGTGTGTGTGTGCATGTGTGTGTATGTGACAGACTGTGACCTGCCATTGCTTGCCTGCCTCTTACTGTAAGGCACAGCTGCTCTTGTATGTGTGTCTGTGTTTGTGTCCATCTCTGTGTTATGTGTACATGTTGTTGTGTGTGTGTGTGTGTGTCTCTTTTGTGTGCCTACTGATGTTTGTGTGTGTTTGTGAGCATGTTTTGTGTACATGTTGCTGGGTGTCTGCCCGAGAGAATTCAGGGATTTTGTGCTCTTAGTGACCTGCTGTTATCAGTTTCGGTCGGGACTTTCTGGAAGTGGCTGGAGAATCCAAACCTGCCGGTTGGTTAGGGGAGAAACAGAGTGTTTTAGAAGAAAAGGAAAGGAAAGGCGTGCAGATGGAGGGAGCCCTAGAGGCCCAAACGCAGGGATTATGTGCTGTTTGACACCTGCTGTCATTGGTTTCGGACTGGACTTTCTGGAAAAGGCTGGGGAATTGAAACCAGCCAGACGGTTAGAGCCCTGTTTTATAAGAAAAGGAAAGGCGTGTGGATGGAGGCGGGCATCTGAACAAGGAAACAGGAGGCCAGAAAAGCCAAACAGCCAGTTGGCAGCTGTAACACCAGGATGTCTGCTAAGGCAAAGTTCTGCAAGCTGTTCTCCTGCCCCCCCATGTGGAGTAAGCCCCCCCTCTTCTCCTTCCCTGGCTCCGCCTCCCCCTTCCTCCTCTCACAATGGGTAGGATCCCCCTGTTGCCATGACATCAGGACAGTCCCCCTCAGTAATGCGGGCAGGCAGGCCGGCCGATTTCACCTCACAGCTCCTCGTGATTGATGCAGACATACCGGCAGACTGCAGGGTAGCGCAGGACGCGCCGCCGTGGGTCCGGACACCGCTCCCCACTGCGTTACACAGCGCGCTGACCGCCTCCTTCACCGGGGGGGAGGGGGGGACACACGCCATTATCCGCGCCCCCTGCGTCTCTCTGCAAGCTGCTGATCCCACCGGACCTCTGTGTGATCTGCCTCGAAGGCTCAGGCTGCTCTTGATTGAGCCGCAGCGTGCGTTTAGGAGTGTGTGTGTGAGAGAGACGGAGAGGGCTCTCGAAGGGACACAGCGCAGTGCTACGCTCTCCAGCGCGTAGTGCCCGAGTCCAGCACGGCCCGGGCTCCGTGAATCCGAACTGAAGAATTACAATGGTCTTCATCACCTTAGAGATGCCGCTTGCTTCCATGGTAAGTACGGCGGTGGCGCGTCGTCTTGCTCGCACGTTTCATTCAGATGTGAAATACATCCGTTCTGCATTGTCACACAGATTGTAAGACTTATAAATCACACGGCTCTTAGCATGAGATGTGTCAGAGGGTGTTTGGAGATAATGTTGCATCTCCATGGCGGTTCTAACGATGTTACGTTACAGTGCCAGGTGTCCTGATTCAGCAGTGGTGAAGTTGCATTACTTTTTGTTCTTTGTCATGACTGGTCTTTATGATCCTACATTGCATGGATGTGTCAGTGAATGTGTTCTGCCAGTGTTAGGAAACTTCAGAATGTTAGGTAGATCTGCCGTGTGCCGATGTCACCAAACATGCGTTCGTGTGCCAAGCCGATGGGAATACAGTCCTTCTTGGTGCTTTTTGCGGCACTGTGCCAAGTGAAGAGCTATCTGCAGCCCGACCTCCACGTCCCAACACCCCCCCGGAGCCAGATCACTTCCTCTCGTCTGTGTCCATGTCCATCTGTGGGGAATTCCCAAGAAAGTCCCAGGCCAAGGAGCAGGCTACTTATGGAGTTGTCCAATGAGGCTTCCAGGGAAGCTATGAAATAGCACAAGATGTTTTGGAAGGATACCAGCCTTATAAGCTACCCTTGAAAAATCTGGCACTCTCATGTAACTGGCTGAGCAGGAGATACGGGGCATGAAAGCAGCAGTGATATTCTCTTATGAGGTTTTTTGGCACAGGGTGTGGCATGCATAACCAAAACACAAAGAATTAACGACTGTTAGTTTGTGTAACTGAACTATAACGGACCTAGGAGACAGTATAGTTCAAAAAGCAGAAATTCAAGTAAATCCTCCTTATCAAGTTCAAGTTTTATTCAAATGACATCTGACTTTCATATGTGTTTATAATAGGAGGGTACTTCACCTGGTTTGACTAGGTTGTCACTATCTGCCGTTGCTTTGAGGATTGAAGCCAATGGATGCTGTTTTGAATATGCAGTTTCTCATTAATGCAGGGCCGTTGTTGTTTCTTGTATATCTGTGAGGAAAGAAATCAAGAATTCAGTCACAGAGGTTGCAGCACCCCTACACTCTGTCCAAAAGTCCTAGATATTTAGCATTTTCATACTTTGGTGGATGAATACTAAAACTTTGTGCATAATTTAGTCTTTTCATTTTGTTCCCCTTTCTAATCAGAGGTGTGCTCACTGAAATACTTCCTTGAAGCCCTAATCTCAGGAGTGACCTTCATGGTGTTGATGGATGGGCAGCAACACCTGAGCCCTCTACCAGCTCTGTTATCACTTCAGTGCATGTCCACTTTCTGTTCCTTAATGAGGTTATTCTCAGGTATTGCTCATCCTTCACAGACAGCTTTTGTGTCAGCCAGTCAGCCAGTTTGTTAATGATAGTTGTTGTTGCTCTTGATCGAACTTTGGATACCACAGATTGAAAGCTGTGTGATGCAAGCTGTTTCAGTCTGTGCTTTTCAGCCTTCATGCAGTGAAACATATTCTGTTTCATAGAGACAGATATCTACATATGCATACTTTGGACTGTTTCTAAGCATTGGGAGCTTAGCTGCTTCTACTTCTGTAATGTTTAAATACTCAGTTGGCCCTTTCACCAGTATGGCTTGCATGACCTACATGTGACCCACACACATGTGTAGAGTTTGCTTTGCAGCTAAACAGTTCAGCGCAGCGCGTGAACATGCTGTACTGGGGCGCAGTGGGGCTCTTGGGCATTGATTTTGTGTCCGTGGGTGCTGAGGCCCAATCTCTCCCCCCGCCCTCGCGCTGCTATCTGCAAACATCGCCTGTTCCGCTCTCCCCTCTCCCCCCGGCTCGTTGTTTGCCTTTTCGCCCGCGTGTCCTGCGGTGACCTTGGACTCCCTGTGGAAACCCCCCCCCCATTTGTTTTTTAGCTTGTTCCCTTTTCCTCTTCCCGTACCTACACCAGCACTCCAGCCTCCAGTTTGTGACCCACCGGAGGTGTGGAACATTCTAAAGAACAGCTCAAGAACCTGACAAAGATCTCGGATTAGGTCGAAATGCTCCCTGTTTGCACCAAATGCCTCTTCATGCCTAAATGAAAACATTTATGGGGGGCTGCCTGAAATCAGTATTTGGGTGCTTCTCTTTTGTAAGGTTCTGGATAAAGTCGAATGGATCAGGGGAAGAAGGTCTGTCCCTGCAAATCAGACGGCTGCGTACCCCAACAGCACTGTCCTCAGAGAGGGGTCAGCGCTGTGCACTTCCTGCTTTAGTGACTTCACCCCACACAATTGTTTTGATGACAAAAACAACTGCTTCCTTAGATGCTAAAGTGGGGTTTTCGCTTTTTCTGTCTGCACGTCAGTCCTCTCAGAGTGGAAGCAGATCAAGTGGTACATATGTAAACAGGAGTTTGTGACAGGGGGACAATGTCCGTATGACAGTGGGGTGCTCTGTTGGACTAGGGGGTTTTTCTCCCATTCCCCATGATGTAATAGATGTTCCAACTCAGGAACTCAGGCATCCACTCTTTCGTTTCCCCCTCTCTCTGAGGGTCAGGCTTGGCTTTGATGGTATTTCCATCCGCCCGGTATGCTGTCCTGCCGTGAGCGTGAATGCTCCACGTATCCTCCTGTCTCAAGGCTGGACGACCTTGATGTTTTCTACGGGAAGATTTTTTTCTCCCCATCATAATCTCAGTCTTGTAATCAGGAACTGCTTTCGTTTCCTCTTTTTCTCTGTCCGCTCTGATTTTCTCTCTCTTTCTTCCTCTGGGTCAGGCCTGTCACTTAATGATTTTTTTCCCCTGCTTCTGTTGATGTCATTCAGCTCTCTTGAGCTCAGGAGATCACCCTCTTTCCTTCCCTCAAATTCCATCTCTCATTCTCTTTCTCTTCCCTCAAATTCCATCTCTCATTCTCTTTCTCTTCCCTCAAATTCCATCTCATTCTCTTTCTCTTCCCTCAAATTCCATCTGTCTCTTTCCTTCCCTGAAATTCCATTTCTTTCAGGTTCCGTAAATTTTCATATCTTTAGTTCTCTCTCTTTCTTTCTCCCTTTTTCTTCCCCCTCTCTCTCTCCCTCTCTCTGATGGATACCCATATGATTTGAAGGCTTTTTTCACCTATTCCTCCTGGCATAAAACCTAAAGTAAGTAATTCACCTTGTTTGTCTCTCTCTTGGTCCCGTAGGGTGTTACGCGTCGGAGGAAGAACATGAACGAGTTTCTCGGGGACGCCAGCATCCCGTCCCCGGATTCGCTGGCCCAGCTGGGCAGCTCCTTGCCCAGCGTGGGCGTAACGGGCCCAGACACCTGGAAGAACCGGGCCGCCAGCCGCTTCAGCGTGCTGTTCAGCTCCGGTGCTGGTTCCGGGCCTTTTGTCAAGGTGAGCTTCCTGAGCGGGACGAGAGGGCAAGGGAGTCCTCACGGTCCTACCGTCCCACAGTGAAACCCTCTATTTGCCTGAGTGTGCCAAATGTTCCAGCTCTGTCAAAGGCCAGAGGCCACGTCCGCTCAACTTCCTCTGAGCTCATTTCCTCCAACAGCCTCAGAATAACTTGACACACATCCTTCTAACACAACAATGCCTTCATATTTTTGGTAGACATAAAATGATGCCAAGGCACAAAGCCGTTACTCCATGCATTGCTGCTTGATCCATTCATAAGCTGTCCAACCAAAGCACTACCACTGGGTTTGATTTTTCAAATCCTTTTTAAGGCTGTGTGTGAAATTCGAGCCTTAATTTGTTGCATGTCCTTGAATATCATGTTATAGTGTGCACTGACTTCTTCTTATATTTCAGTTTAGTCTGTAACCGGGACATGCACCGCTTTGAATTGTCCTAGGGACAGCATTATTATTAAAGAGTTATCAGATTTCATTGTAAAATACAGAGTTGAAACTCATCCAATACAGTGCACAGTTCACACGCATTACATTGAATTTGTAATTAATTTATTCCCTTCCTGTCAAACTGGTTTGACAAGCATGAGCAAAACAAAATAACCAACACCCACTGCCGAAACAGTGCAAAAAAGTGGCAAAGGATTTCTTCACACTAAGCAGCATTTTATTTTATCAAAATGTAACAGCTGTATTGTTAAAATATTTGTTGACATAATACATTCTTTAAGGCAATGAGATCAAAAATTCTCTAAAATATCTTGGAGTAACCCACTTCCCTTATAAACACACACATGCACAACTTTTGATGTCGTTTGACTTTCCTCTGTCCCCAGAAATCAATTTCTCACCCCTGCTGACACCCGCGCACAGATGTTTTGGAGACAGTGCCTGTCACCCACCTGTCAGTTTGCGCGTCGGCCCTATTCACACCCCTTGTCTTTATCCTTACTGGAGACGGCACAGGGGAGGGTCTGGCTCCCCAGGGACCTCCCCTCTCCCTCCTCAGCGCAGCCCCTCACAAAGCAGGGGTTAGCTAGGGTCAAGCAGAGACACAGGCCCCCGGAGACACGGTTGCTCCCACGTCCCATCACACAGCACATGGCTTCTCCCTCCTTCCCCCACTGTATGTCAGCTCCTGCACCACACCCTCATGCACAGAAGGACAGTGGGACTCTGTGACTGTGATTCTGTGACTGTGGATAGGAATGGCTGTTGGAGTTAGAGTGGGATTAACTTGTATACTAATTGAAAGATTGCTGCCGCACAGGTTGAATGGGAGAGTGATATCATAACCCCTCCTCTGGCTATGTTTTAGTTAAGTCTGTCTGTTCTGTTGCTCGCCGTCATCGTCTCTGTTCAGTCTCTCACCTTCTGAGGTGCTCTGTTAGTCTGGCCTTAGATTGGGTGGTTGAGAGGCGATTGCTGAGGCGCTGAGTGGTGAGTTCAGTTTGTGAGTGCAGTGCTGAAGGCTGACTCCCTGTCCCTCTCTCTCCCAGGAGGTGGACCGCGTGGAGCAGCTGCAGAATAAGCTGCACTCCTACACCCTGCTGGGCCTGCCCAAGGTGCCCCCGGAGCTTTCCTTTCACCACGACTCCTGGGAGGAGGAGGAGGAGGAGGAGACCAGCCTGGAGCTGGAAGAGAGCTGGCAGCAGCTGCTGGAGAACCCTGAGGTACTGCGGCGTTCACATGCGCACACACTCACACACTCATACACAGTTGCACATACACATAAACACACACACACACACACACACATATACACACATTTACATACACTCACATATTTGCACTCACACATACACACTAGTATACCTGCACAAACAAATGCATTTACATGCATACACACATACAAAGCATATAGACACAAACACACACACACATGCATGTACACACATACACATGCTTTAACAAAAAAAAAAATCTCATGTACACGCACAAACGCCAGACTCTCAGTGTACAGCTCCGAGGAGATTTACCAGGACGCATGGAGAGATTCCAGGCCAAACAAAAGTCTCAATGCATCCATAACCCGCACCCCTCCTTTCTGTAGTCTGTAACACCCTCCGGCTACACCCTGCCAACCACCACAGTGTCCACCATCTTTACAGCCAGCTCGTAATAAAGGCTCCAATCAGAGCGGCCCTGGCGCGTTTTTCCCCGGTGGCGGACAGAGCGAGTGTGTTTACAGCCGTCGTTCGGGTTAATGCGGTGTTATGTAAAGGACTCCAGAACAATGGCTAATGGCTTTCCGCGTGCATCATTGACGCATCTGCAAGGGTGTTACCGAGTAACAGAATTAACCCAACAGCGCCTTTTATAGCGCTCCACAGCCACTTGCATAAGGCACACCGCTCTCTCTGTGCCAGCACAGTCTGGGGAGAAGCAGTCGCAGATCTAGTTAGGGAGGTGCCTCTGGTCCTCAGTTGAGAGATTGTATTAGAGTGTTTAAAGCATTACCCAACTTAACAGTATCTTTATTTGTCGCTTAAATTCAGGCTCACCCAAAAGCTGATACACACAGATTTACATGTGTAAGTGCACAGTTAAGATGCAGCTGCACTGTGTCACTGGTGAGTCTTACACCTATGCATGTGTGCGTTTGCAGTCGTTGACCAGGAGACAGTTCCACCAGCAGGAGGCGATCTGGGAGCTTCTGCAGACGGAGGCCACCTACATCAAGAAGCTGAGAGTCATCACTGATGTACGTCCTCTGAGCTCCTCCCTTTCCCTCTCTGCCCCTCGTGTTAATCACTTTCAGCATTCACACTCACACCAGTTTTCAGCATGTGCTGTTGAAAGACACCAACATCGATGCTGGAAATGACTGTCCTATGACACATTCATGTATTTCTGTTCACATTTGTCTAAACTCTCGACAAATTGACGGTAACCCTTAATTTTAAGAATCTTGAAATGACTCTCCCTGTGTTCTCTCAATTCCTCCCTGTCTCTCTGTTTCCCACTCTACCCCCTCCCTTCCTCCCTCTCTACCCCCTCTCCCTCTCTCTCTGTCTCTCCTTTTCTCTCTCCCTCTCTCCCCATCACCCTCTCTCTCCCATTCTTTCTCTCTCTCTCCCCTTCTATCCCTTCCTTTCTACCTCCCCTCCTCTCTCTCCCCACCTCTCTCCCTCACTCTCCGTATCCCTGCCCTTTCCTTCCCCTCTCTTTCTCTCACTCCCTCTCTCCCTCTCTCTCTCGCTCCCTCTCTCCCTCTCTCCCTCCCTCTCTCCCTCTCCTTCCCTCTCTCCCTCTCTCTCTCTCTCTCACTCCCTCTCCCTCTCTCCCTCCCTCTCTCCCTCCCTCTCTCCCACTCCAGCTCTTCCTGTGCGGGCTGCTGAACCTGCAGGACAGCGGGCTGCTGACCGAGGTGGAGCCGCCGCGCCTCTTCAGCAACATCCAGGACATCGTGCGCCTGCACACGGCGCTGTGGGCCCAGGTCATGCTGCCAGCGCTGGAGAAGGCCCGGGAGAGCCGCACCCTCCTCAACCCCATCGACCTGCACCAGGGCTTCAAGACGGTGAGTCCCCACCCCCCTCCCCGCGCACGCACACGCACACGCACACAGACACACGCTTCATTCACATAAATACATACATACATACGCATACCCCCCCGAGAACATTTACAATAGATCATAGATCATTTTGCCTATCCCGGATCCACACCACAGCCATTGAGTGTAAAGTTTTATGTTGATCGAAGATCAGTTGCTGAGGGGAGAAGATGTCTCTGTCTGATCCATACTGTATATTGACCTCAGCTGCAAATTAAGCAAGGATGTGAAAACACTTGTTTTGTGTTGTAGGGAAAGGGAATCCAAAAATGCCCAAGGACTAGCATTGCTGCCCACTGAAATTAATGTGGGCTACAACCATGGAGTTGAATCATTAGAATCTTATTAACAAGAGGGAATGACTAGCTTTGTAATAACTGCCACCTGCTGGCTAATCCTTTGTAATCACTGCCACCTACTGGCTAAGTCTGGTACTATATCAGAGCCACATTACTCTGATACAGTGTTTCTCAATCCTGCTCCTGGAGGCCCACTGTCCTGCACTTTTTCCATCTTTCCCCGCTCTACCTACCTGACTGAAATCATCAGTGGCACTTTTGATTAGCTGAGCACACCTGTTTTAATCAAGTGCATGTTAATCACACTAAACAGGTGTGTCTGGAGCAAGGATAGATAGAAGATATGCAGGACAGTGGGCCTCCAGGAGCAGGATTGAGAAACGCTGCTCTGATACATTAAGCATCTGATAAGTGCTCCACCCACTCAGTTTATATTTTTATAAATGAATGTCTTGAATGGACCATACCAAAATGTGAACTGGGGTGCAGTTTTCCTTCATGGTGCATGCTCAAAAAGACTATTTCAAAAACTTGTATCTTGTCTTGCCACCCAGATGGTTTGATCTGTGTATGTGTGTCTGTGTGCGTGTGTGTTTTTGCAGATCGGCACCAGGTTCAAGCCCTACATCCGTTACTGTATGGAGGAGGAGGGCTGTATGGAGCACATACGCAGCCTGCTGAGGGACAACGAGCTCTTCAAGATCTATGTGACGGTGAGCAGGACGCTGCACCCGCCTGACCCTCTGCCCTGCACTCTAAACCTCAGGGTCATAGGTTTGAATCCCAGAGCAGCCATTGATGTCATGCCCATGGGTCAAATGGGGAAATGTCTCCACTAAATATCTACCTGTATGATACCTTACATAAAATTGCTAAATTTAATGTAATCTAGAGCGCTTCTATCACAAGAGAACAGAAGTGTATCCATCCTTGTTATATGAGCAACAGTGTAAGACCAGGCTAAAAACACACCTAGATCAGTGAGTGCATGCACAATACCATTCAAGCACAAATTGATATAATCAGCATCAAACTGTACAGAGTATACATGCAGTTACAGCTACCGAGGGTGAGGGTATCTGTTAAGCAATCAGTGATTCACCATTGATTTCACACAATTCGGGTGAATCACCTGGCTTAAGTGTGCACTGACCCCATGGTGTCTGGCAGCGTCTTTCCTGCTGCTGGTCCTGTCGGTGTGTCCTGTTCCCTGAGTGGGCGTGTGACTCCCTCTTCTCTCCTCCCACAGTGGGCGGAGACACACAAGCAGTGCAACCGGCTGAAGCTGACGGACATGCTGGTGAAGCCCCACCAGCGGCTCACCAAGTACCCGCTGCTGCTGAAGAGCGTTCTGAAGAAGACGGACGACCTGGCAGCCCGCGAGGCCCTCAGCAGCATGGTGAGGAGAGAGGGGGAGACAGAGGGAGGGAGGAAGAGAGGGGATAGAGGAGGAGAGACGGAATGAGTGATGGAATGATGCGGTTAGAGGGAGAAAGAGACTGAGAATGGTGAGACGGAAAAGGGAGGGAGAGAAAGGAGGGGAAAGATGGAGAAGAAGAGAGAGGGAGGGAGAGACTGAGGGAATAGATGGGCAGACATGGGAGAAGAAAATGACACAAAGGGAGGAGGACACTGAGAATGGAGGGGCGGGTAAAAAGGGAAAGCGAGAGAGAGAGAGGAGGGGAAATATGGAGAAGAAGAGAGAGGGAGGGAGAGACAGAGAACAGAGGTAAGATGGGATAAGAGATGGGACAGACACTAGGGGCGTATAAGCAAGGCCAAAGGGGTGAGAGGAGGTGGAAGGAGGGAGAGGACGGAGAGGGAAGTGGAGGGTGGGTCAGCAGGAGATGGAAGAGTTGACATCTTTTTCCTATTATCTGAATATCCTTCTGAGATCTCTCTCTGCCTGAGTGCGGTGGCTGTATCAGGATCGGTGTGTATGGTTCTCCCTTCAGGTGGCCTCAGTGGAGGTCTTCATCAACAGTGTGGACTCCCAGATGCGCCAGCGGCAGGACCGGCAGAAGCTGACCGCCATCTCCGGCCGCATTGAGTCCTACGAGGCCGTGGAGGGGAGCAGCGAGGAGGTGGAGAAGGTGAGGGGGACACCATCACTGCATCACATACACACTGGAGGCCAGTCTATGGGGAACACACACCCACACACTCACTCTGAAGCTGTGCACAGTGACAGAGCAATCCAGGCATAATCATTAGCAGTAATTTAAAGGTACTGTAGGTGGGTTATGGAGCAGTAGGAGCAGCTTGCTCAGCCTAATGCTTTGTCCCGTGCGTTCCTCAGATCCTGCGTGAGTACAGCCGCTTCGACCTGATGGCCCCCATGAAAGACATCTCCCCCGACGAGACGCGGCAGCTCCACCTGGAGGGGCCGCTGCGCATGAAGGAGGGCAAGGAGAGCCGGGTGAGACCCACTGCTGCCAGTTTAACCACACATAACCAGCAATGCCCCAGCCCGCTTTGAGTGTCTAGAGCTGCACTTAGGCGTCTATGATGTAACAGCTGCGATCAGCCGCCAGCACATGCGCTGTAGCACTGTATTATTTGTAAATATCTGCCAAGCGTTAGTTTAGATAGCTTGTTGTCAAATTTGTTTCTGGATCGTCAAAGCATTGTTGAGCCAAAGAACAGGACACTCAGGTCAGAAATAGCTTCGATAAAGTTTCTAGAGTTCAAATAGTTTCAAACAAGTTTCTATAAAGCCTTGTTTGCTTTTAGTCATTAAGAAAAATGTGATTAAATACAATTCATGCTGACCAGCACCTGGGAACAGGCTAGGTGCCTTGTTTGATACTGTAGATAAAGAACCTTAGGAGAGAAGAAAAAAGCCCAGAACAGGTGATCTGAATCTGTTGGTGATGATGGTGGATGCCTCACTTTCGCAGATGGACGTGTACTGCTTTCTGTTTACTGACCTGCTGTTGATCACCAAACCGGTGAAGCGTTTGGAAAAGGTCAAGGTGATCCGCCAGCCACTTTTCATCCACAAAGTGGTCTGCAAAGAACTCAAGGACCCTGGTGAGTGCTGTAACCCAGCCCTGAGTGAACTACATCTGTCTACAGCTATGTCCTGCATACTACACCCCAGTCAGTTATTGACTGGTAGTAAGAAAGGTCACAATATAATCAAATCTCATTTCGGTACCTCTTACATGTAATGTAATGTAATGAAGCAGCCCTACCAATTGTTAACATGTCCTC
This sequence comes from Megalops atlanticus, assembly GCA_019176425.1. NCBI lineage: Eukaryota > Metazoa > Chordata > Actinopteri > Elopiformes > Megalopidae > Megalops > Megalops atlanticus. The sequence continues at coordinate 10,097,258 of CM032882.1, read as the reverse complement.
TTAAGCCTTGTGCTTGCATCGCAAACAAAAACAGTGGACCTAATCACACTGAATGAATAGGGTGCCAGACAGAGAGAGATAGGAGTTGGTCTGGATGCATTGTGAAAGGTTAAAGAGCTACTCTGACCTTCTCTTTCCTCATCTCAGGCTCCTTCCTCCTCGTCTACCTCAACGAGTTCCAAAGCGCAGTTGCTGCCTACTCCTTCCAGGCCAACAGCGCCGCCCAGGGGCGCAGCTGGGTAGAGGCCATCTGCAATGTCCAGGTAGAGCTTTCCTCACTCAGACACACAGTGGGCTGTGAACAGGCCCTCACGTACAGTACCAGTCAAAAGTTTGGACAAAACTTTTACTCTTTATTTTTACTATTTTCCACATTTTAAAATAATAGTGAAGAAATCAAAACTATGAAATAACACAAATGGAATTATGTGCTGACCAAATAATTGTTAAAGCAGAACTTAGCACATGTATTCTCTGAAGCAGAAAGTAGTCACTGGCTGTGGCTCAAAAGAAAAGACCCCAGATGGGCCCCCAAGTGACAGCCTGGATGCTGACGATGCGACGCACACACCCGGGTCTGATCAGCCTGTGGTGGGCCTGCCTTGACTGAGGGTGTCTTGTGATAAAAGGCCGAAACACCCAGTGAAGTTAAGCTACACAACTGATGATGTGTGTTGCACTGGCAGCACCTAGTGGGCACCCCTTCCCCACCCAAGTGGCCAGTCTCTGCCCATGGAGAAAGCACTGAGTTGCCCTCAAGAGTATGACAACAGGTCCTGCTATCGAGCCATGCACACTTACTTGTATGCAACTGGTGCTAACAACGAAGACCCTTCCTTCTCTATAAGATCAACCAGTAAGGGTGCAAGTTAGTCATACATGGCCACAACAATGAAGAACATGCCGAAGGTCGCTTCAACAATCCATTTGACCAACTGCTATCCATATTGAGTGTGCTGATTTTCTTTGGGATTGTAACACCAAGTCCTACTATTGAAACCACATTTTAAAATAATAGTGAAGAAATCAAAACTATGAAATAACAAATGGAATTATGTGCTGACCAAAAAATTGTTAAAGCAGAACTTAGTTTAGATTCTTCAAAGTAGCCAAAACTATTATTAAAAAATTGTATTTTTTTTGGAAAGAAATTCATACATAGGCATCAACTTCACTATGTATATTTGTCTATGAAAGAGATTTCAAGCATTTAAGCATAAGTCATTAGATCAAAATGTCTTTGAATGCATGTTTCCCATTATTGTAATCAGGTGTGTCCAAACTTTTGACTGGTACTGTAGCAGTCTGGCCCACATGCCTATATCATCATACTGCCCAGGCACATGTCTTGAGCAGCCTCAATACCATAGCTACAAAGGTGTGAGAGCATTATGAGTAGGTGGGGCAGTGTTCTGACAGGAGATTATAACGTTGCCTTTTGCAGAACCAGCTCAAGAAACTTCGCTCAGAGGAGAGCCACCGGAAGCAGGCGACGCTTCGGCAGCAGACGGAGGAAGAGGAAGAAAGCAGCAACTCTGCCACCAGCTCCCCCTGCCTGCGGCACAAGGAACAGCAGAGTGAAAGGTACCACTCTCCAGGCGCGCACACACACACACACACACACGCCGTATGCTGGCAGCTCTGCAAACACACAGAGCTCTGAGCCAGCACTGATCTGGAGGAATTCTTAGAGGAATCACTGTGCATGCCCTAGCTTTTATTACTACTTGGTTATAATGTTTTTTGATCTTTGTTTTTTTGTCATTGAAAGTGGTGCACAAACTTTACTAGATATTATGTGTTCTTGCCTCTGGGATATACTGGTCACTTAACCCAGCCTTCACCCCTTTCTGTTCCACAAACCCCTCCCTCTTTCTCCAACAGCCAATCAGATGGCTCTACCGAGACACTCTCAGTGGTAGTGATGGAAGAAACGGGAGGAGCCAATGATTCGTCGTCGCTGGAGACGGACCCTGGCGGGTCTTTAGGGGAGAGCTCTGGCTCTGGGATGGAGATCCCTTCCCTCAAAACAGCCCTCCTTTCCCATCCTGCCGGCCACCAGGAGGAGGCGCACTCTGTGGGTATGGGGGTGTCAGGAGATCTGGAGCTGGACCCCCAGTACCGCTCCATGTCCATGGACAGCGCGTACGGAACCCTGTCTCCCGAGTCGCTCCTGAGAGAGCTGGAACTGAGGGGGAGGCGGGACCAAAGCGAGGGGGAGGAGTCCGAAGGGGAAGAGGCGGGGACAGAGGGGGAGGAGGAGGAGCCGGAAGAAGAGGAGGAGCAGGAAGCGGAGGAGGACGCTGCTTCCATTGGCCCCCGGCACACGGTCGCTTACTCCTCCAAGCTTCGCCGCTGCCGCCCGGTGCAGCCCCGCATCCGTCGCCTGCAGGGCTCCTCCTCCATATCGCGCTCGGAGGATAACCTGCTGCAGCGGATCCAGGGACATTGTGGGGCAGACGCTCCTAGTGCTGCCGCCGACCAGCAGCCACAGGGAGCAGGAGAGAGGGCAGATGGACTGGGCCGCAGCAAACGCCTCTCCCAGCTCTGCAGGCAAAGCTCCCAAAGCTCAGAGTCCATATTTCAGGCAGACATTGGGCAGCTTGATGGTGCCAAGGACCGTTTATCACAGAGCGCCCCAGCGTCCAGGTTAAGGGACTCTTTGAGGAGAGCCCAGGCCCAGCAAGTCCAAAGAGCTCTCTCCAGTACCGGCTGCAGCAGGAGCTGTGGGGGAAGCCAGGCCAACAGCAGTGGCTCAGATGGCGAGGCTGCTCCCCCTGCTGCACGGGAGGGGCATTGCACGATGACTGACAGCCTGGAGGGGGAGGAGCAAAGGGGGGTCAGGAAATCCCCCAGCCAGCAGCACAAAAAACTGACCCTGGCTCAGCTGTACCGGATACGCACCACCCTGGTGCTCAACTCCACGCTCACTGCATCGTAAGTGTCCACCTCTTCCTGCATGCTGACATCACTTCCCCAGCAACAGATTCTGTCTGTCTAAACAAATTAGCTTAGATTAGTAAGTAAACACGGGGAATACACAGTGTGTACACTAGTACGTTGGGCAGATATTACAGTTAAAGAGTTAAAGTGATCATTCAGTACAATTCTGCTATGAATTTAGTCTCGGAAATGTGTTGTGTACTTCTGGCTCTAATTCTTTTCCAGTCAGATTCAGGACATTTAAATTTTCTTGGTTTCAAACAGAACACCAATGAATGTTGATGTTATAGTGTTACACTGACTTTTTCCTCTTCACGTCATCCTGATACTGTCATCTGTGTCTTCTGTATGCATCTGCAAAAGCATTTGTTTAATATATGCTGTCTTGTGTTTAATCCTAGGGAAGTGTAGTCACACTGGCAAACAGGCAAACGCCAGTGTCTGGCACTCAGGTGGAACTGCACTTCCAGAGTCCTTGGACGTGATGGGACTGAATTACCCGCAACACAAATGCACTCTCCAGGGAGATCTTGCACCACCCCCTGCCTTCCTATTGGCTAGGACAATGACTGCAGATGGCCTGTTCCCTTGTAAAGCCTCAAGATTATGTCCGTCACAATAGTACTTACTATTATTATTCTGCTGCATGGATATTTTGCAGGGGAAGGGTGGGGGTGGAGAAAAACTGTTTGCACTTTGTAGTATTAAAAGCATTGAAGAGACATGAAGCTGGGGTCTGAAGGAGACTGAAAAAAACAACCTCGATGAGGTGTTGAACCCCAAACAGTGACTGAGCAAACACAGCCTCCAAGTCAAAGCCCTCTGGCCTCAGCAGTGACCTGGACTTGGCCTTTGACCCAGAAGCCACCAGCTGCCCATGGGAAAGAGGACAGGAGAGGGGAGGGGCGGTAAGGAGAAGAAAGGAGAGAGCAGGGTTGGTCACTCTGACTTTGCTGATGTGGACAAGAAGAACCAGACAGGGGAAAAAAAGGACTCACTAAGGTGATGGAAAGAGCAAGTCATTTCATTATTTCTTTTCCTAGTTCTGTTGCAGAGGAAAAAAAAGCATAGCACTGTCTTTGTAAAGTAGAAGAAGGAATTACAAATACCTGGTATACAAATTGACATTGAGAATGTATGGGAGTGTGTGCATGTGTGTTTGCATGTGCTTGTGTGCTTGTGTGTGAGTGAGAGACAGAGAGAGAGTCGAATGTCCCTGACTGAACCAAAAAAATCCATGATGGTGTTGCCTCTTCCATCTTTGTATATACCAATGTGTCCAAAGATATACAAGAAATGTATGATAGCCACTGATAACAAAATAACACCATTCAGGAACCTTACATGAGTGAAGGTTAAAGAAGAACAAGCATTGTACTTCATCTTCTTGCTCAGTTTGTGGCTTACATACTTCCCTCATAATAACGTCAGAAAAAGGCTCTGAACAGGGCTCCTTTTACAGTCAAGATGTAGGTGACTGCAGCGCTTATATTTGAACTGTGGTGTAGATAGACCCTCAGGGCATGCGGTCGACCTGCCCGCTTCTTAAAGCTCACAGTTTAGAGGGAGAGCAGAGGGATGCTGTGATGTAAATGTTCACTCATATGTCGATAAAGAACAGAGGTTGCTCAGACATTACTTCAGCGTTGTCATCCAGCAAGCAGCGCTAGAATGATGTGAGATCCTCTCCCACTCCTCCACTGGTGAGCGGTCATGAACAGGAGAGGACTAGAGCTTGTGGGTGAGCAGTATGGTTTGGGTTCGCAACCCACAAGTGGAGCCGCAGAACAAAAAATACAAAGAGGGGTTCATGTGGGGGGGTTCCTGCTGCCCTCTCTGGTGCTTCTACAGCTGTTTCCAGATTGTGTTCCATATCCTGATGTGCTAATAACAGTATTACCAGTACTGCTCAGCTTCAGCTCCTTGGAAGCCTAAAAACTGTCAGTTTAAATCCGGAGGTTGTGAATAACACAATCAAAGGCTAGTTTTTCCTAGTAAAGTGAACATTACATCTTGAAGCACATTTTAGCTTATTTACAGAAATGGGTTCAAAATCAAAGATATTAGGCACAGGGCCACTAAAGACTGACATGGTCAGATTGAAATATGTTTTGGTAATGTGCAGAAAGGATTGTTCAGCCCCTCCCTGTGTTACTCTGCCCAAAGCTAATAGTTAACATTTTCTCTTTGTTTTGTGTGTCATATTTATTAAGCTTGCTTTGTTTTATGTATAAAATATGGTTTCTATTTGAGTTAATGAATTTGTAATGTTTTTTGAACATTTGTGGTCTGTGTAGTCTTAATGTAAAAATCTTTTGTCTGAAATGTTTGATCATAAATCTGTAACAAAAGTAAAATAACACCCTTACTCATTACAGGAATGTCTCGTTAAGAGTCTTAAGAAAAAGAATAAAGTATCTAGTGTTTTTTTAATGTACTGTACAGTAAATAATTGGGATCCTATAGGTCATACTTCATACAATAAAAATGCATTTCACATGCACTATAGGTTAAAGAACATGTCTTGCAAGGATAGAAAGGTTTTAGCTGTGTTCTGTTATAGTGCCTTCCTAGCAAAACACAACGTGTGTAAATCAATGCAATATGTGTTTTTTAAGTATCACTTTCTGGATAGGAGTAGATAGGAGAACTCACCTTGGTCAAAACGCATCACCATTTGACTGAGTGCTCTGTGAATACTGGACATTTCTGTCGTGGGTTTATGTTTCATTTCTTTGAATGCAACTGAACCATACTTGACCATCATGGTACAAAAGAAGCACTGTGCCACCTTGGAGAAAATAATTGCTTCTACCCAAAGAGTTAAGGTGTGTCTCCTATCTAGATTCCTGCCAAACTAGCATTTTGAGCTTCCAGTGGGACCACATTATCACTACACTTTGAAGGTCCTGGTTCTTTGTTTGTTTTGTCATTGCTTGTTCAGATGAAACGACTGAATTTCAGTAAAAGGTCACTTTAACATTAAAACATTAAAACATCAGTTGCTTTGGCTCTGGGAATTCTGATGCCTGTTTTTATGCTCTTAATCCATTGTAATCACATGTTCTGAAGAACATGTCTTGATGTTCTGATGGTGTGTCTTCAATAGAGTCCAATAACAACTCATTAAACCACTGCCAGAGATTCATCTCCAGTTTTGCCTGCTTTATTCTTTCAGTGGTCTTCCCACACTGCAAAAAATGGTGCTTTTTACAGTAGAACCAAGCTTACAGCAGGTAGAGAAATGACAAAGGAAATGGAATTCTAAATGCCTTGCAGCTGCACTTTGTTTGGAATTGGTGCCAAACAGCACACACTTCCTTCATGCCAGCAATGGACAGTAGAGGGAGTTATTGGAGTCTGTTCCAGTCTCCTGGAGTCTGTTTATATACCTGTTTATATATAGACTCATTTTATTTTTATGCATTCAGTTAAATCTATATGAAAATAATTCAGCCGTAAAAATTATATTATGATGCTTTCATTTCAATTTAAAAGATGTCTATATTATGGAAAATACCATGTAATCTCTGATACAAACATACACCTAGATTTTACATACACATGTACCTTACATACACTGACGGTTTTAAAAAAGCACCTCATAGTGCCTTTAAAAAGCCAAAAGCTATTCTTTTCTCACACTGCACCGAAACAATGAGTGAACGCTTTTCACCATTTTCAAGCTTCTGATTTCAACAATAAACCTCGGCAGTTCACTATATTAGCCAGCCGTTAGCCAGTCTTTACACCTTTACTTTTACATCAGATCCCATGTTGTCAGATGTGCCCTTTGCCACCTACCCAGATGGCACTGCACCAAAGGGACAGATCCAATACCTTGCCTGAGCAACAGTCACCCATGAGGACCTGGAGGCTGCAGCCCATTCTGCAGTGAGAAGGTATGCACCATGGCACATTCCTGCTCCCTTTAAATGGAACCCACAGCTTTATGTTTTAATATGTTTTACATATCAGTGTTCTCAGTTGTGTGTCTTACTGAAGGCTGAAATTGGATGTAATTGTGCTAGAAAAAAAATGCGTAGGTATTTGGTTCCCCCCAAAATCAGATGAACAAACGCTTTGTCCTTTGCGTTCAACAGAACACTTTATCTGGGTTTTATTTCTGAAGCGCACACACGGACACATTTTTTTTTAATACATCATTTAATTCAGGCTTTCAGAGGCACTCTGATTTATGCTTGTAGTTACGCAAAGTTTTCTTTTTAAAATGGATTGTAAGAAGGGGACTGTTTATATTTGATCTGAACATATGATATAATGAATGGACCACTAACAGTCGTTTCTCAGCCTTGCCCTGCCCTTCTCCTTGGCTGAGTTACCAAGGTTACAGTAGAGCAGCTGGAGCACATGCAGCAGCAAGCCTCCCAGTGTCTGATGTCATTTGCTCTATGGTCAGTGCACAAAGTTACGAAACTATGGGAAATGGAGATTGTTCAGAGTCACCCCTATGGTTTCGTAAGTTGTTTCGCAACTGAGTATTACACACTACCATCATTCGTGTTCCACAAACAACACTTTTTGCTAGACTTTCAAAACTCCATTAGAAATGTACAAAAACTTTTTGGCTCATGGCAGTCAGCCAGTGACTCCATTTGAAACCTGTGTTATGATATTGCTGGTGAGTAGTGTCTGCATTTTGTGTATCGTTCTAGATGTCATGTAAAATGCAAGGTTCGTTGTGTGTGCGCTCATACATCTAAACTGTACTTGTAGAATGAGGAAGGTTGGTTACACTGTTGAAGAGTGATAAAAGGCAGGAGGAACACCACACGGATGGCTCACGAGTTGTAGACGGTGAGCAGTATGATTATGTGGATTAGAATGTCCTAACAAAGATGAATCAGTTTCATGTAGATACATTCTTAGTTTTGATTACGTAAAAGCAACTGTTTCAAATATCAACTGGTTGATGATTACTGTTTGTGGTACTACTGACCCAGGTCAACTGCTGCCTGAGATCAGGCGGAAACTTTGTTGCTCTGAATTGACACTTGAATCCTGACTGGAAACCCCCTGCTAGACTTTCATGCAGGAAAAATCTGGTTTTTCTACTTTGGATCTTCATGTGTTGACGTTAGTTCAAATGGCACAGAGGGAAAGGGAAAGGGAGCAGGCAGAAAGCCAAAACCCCTGCAGAACGATCTACAAGAGCCGGCTATCGCCAGGGCAATAACTGCAGGGTCCGGCCTAGGCGCTGAGTGAGGTGTATTTACAGGTGATTATATCAGCTAATCGGAGGATTACAGCATGTTGTGTGTTGACTCTACACTGGCCCCTAATCTGCATGGAAAGCCAGCGCTGCATTCTGGGATTTGTCTCTTAATCTGATCCCGACTCGGGAGTCCTGGTTCCCCACATCTGGCCCTGCGGGGCTTGCCGTTGTAATCCCGCATTTTAAAACAATTTGGTTATGCTTTAGCGCTGATACTCTGGACATTAATTATAAAAATGCAGCTTTGGCATTTAAGCGTAAAGTAATTACAGAATCTGATTCGATTAGCTCCCAGTGGGGGTAATGTGGCATTAGTGTAGATGCAGAGTGCACGCCCTCTCGCTGCTGGTTGTCAGGGCGCTGAAACATATTTGTATGAACACGCCGCTTAAAGCCCGGATTGTTTTACAGATTTACAGGAAATTCAGAAACACTTTACATACCCTCAATCAGATGTCATTAGTAGCTCTGTGTTTTTATGTAAGACATTAGTAGTAATAGCACTGTTGCAGTGACAGTATGTTAAGAGACCCATAGTGACTTTGAGTGCATGCAATAATGATTGTGGAATACAAAGATATGATTTCAAAATGCATCTGAATGTATTCAGGTGTTACAACAGAGCTACAAGATAAACAGGTAAATTCATTCAAATTAAAAACAAACTGAATAACACTATCTACAAGGGGATGAAGTACGGAATTATCATGTAAAAAAAGTTCACAACAAGGAAAAAAGAATGTGAATATGGATAGGAATTTCATATAACTTAGTTTCTAGAAATAACCTTGACACCCCTTAAACTTTACAGAAATAACTTAGACATTCCAAAAACTAATAATAAACTAATAATAAAATAACCATGACATCCCACAAACCATACTGAAACTTGGAGGGAGGTCCAACTTGAGTTTTAACCATTCTTCCAAAAAAAGGAGAAGTATGTCTTTGTTTGGTATTGGAATTATTAATTAGGCATGCAGTAAGGGAAGTTAATGCTGAGGGGCCCTCTGTGTCTAATATTTATACTCAAACTGGGAGCAGCCCTTTGATACTATGTCTCCGTGTTTATAACTGAAGTGTCCTGTGCAGACAGGATAGTTTCTCTATGCACTAAGTGGGCTTTTAAGAACATGGGATAATGCACACAAAACAGTAGCCATTATTTTTGTGGATTTTCTTTGTTGCAAAGGAAGCATTGCTTATCTGCCTACCCTGGCTGCTTACGTGTGGTGCTGGATTGATTAATATGATGACATGTTGCGTTGTGAGTGGAGAAGAGCAAGGAGCGCATGGGTTATGGCTGTCTATTAGGCACCTTTTCAAACAGTAAACGCTACATGCCCCTCTCGTGACACCTCTCAGTATATGGAGCTACAAGGGCACGGAAGGGTTAACTGTCCTTCCTGTGACAGATGTCAAAAAGCGTCCTGTAAAAAATATCAGATTAACACAAAGGGCACTTTTGCAAATCCTGATTACGGGAGCACTTTCGATTATTAAACTCTGTGAATCCCTCCGGCCTTTGGAGCGGGGGGATTAAAATCAGGTAGACACCATTGTCTGTCCAAACAATCCCTCTTTAAGCCCCGTTGCCCGTTTCCGTAGCAAAGGGCCGCGGGTTGTCTGTAATAGCGGCGTAGGCTTACGTTTTTTTGCGACTTTCACCGCTGATTCTGTTTAATCAACATCATCCCTTTTAGGGGCTAGGTGATTGGATTTAGCACATGTTTTAAAAAAAAGGAGAACATAGAATGAGAGCGTGATTACAAGCGGCGCGCTGTCAAAAGGGGCTGCTCGTGAGGCGCGGCCATATGGACTGGATCACAAAGAAAGCTGCCTTTTATCATCACCACCGCGCCATTAACGACTGACTGACCGGCGCGGTGACAAGGGGGCCGCCGCCGGAACATCTGGCTCCATTCGCGGGGTCGGTTTGTCTGAAACGGCCCAGAGCGGATGGGGGTTCGTTGCTTGTATGGTTACAGGCTTTTTTGTGCTTTGACATGGCTATCTCTGTGTCTATTAGGCATAAGCTTGTCATTGGCTAATAATGCAATACAGATCTGTGTACCTGTTTCATGCAGTGCATAACCCATGTATTTATTGAATAGTATAGTGCATATATTGTAACTTATGTATGCACCGAGAATATTTCTCTTGATGTTTGGCATGCCGTTATTTCTGAAGGCTTAGTACCCACCTGTGCACAAACACACTTGAAAATGAAGGATAGCTAGCACTAGGTTATCATATCAAGACAGATTTAAAAACGTGCAATATTTACAGCTAGCATTGCTAACTTGCTAATTTCATAGGATCTTTTGTTGTACAACTTTTGAAATGTAGATAAGTCACTCCCTAGAACAGCAGAGTAATACTAAAAAGTAAAAAAAATACATGAGGTATATGTACATGAAGTAACCTGTCTGCCTCAGCATAGGGCACAGTATGGTGTAGGCTAATAGTTAAGGGACTGGATTTTGTCACCAGAAGGTTATTGGGTCTAACCCACTGCTGTTGTGATGAAAATAAAATGAACGTAATGTAATGTCGTGCCCTACAGCAATGTACTCAACGTCAATTCTTTCACTAAAAATCCAGCTTTGAAAATGAATGAAATGTAGAAGATAAGCTTTGCAAGTCACCCTGGATAAGGACATCTGCTAAGCACATGAAAAATAGCGTAAAACATTGTATGAATGCAATGCAATTTACAAATGTATTTGCAGAACTCAGTCCAGGTGGTTATGGAATTGCCTGTGCAGTGAACATAGGATGCACCTTGCATGTCTGTAAAAGATTTCCACATTGTCATATTGTCACAAGCTCGCATGCTTATACATTAAAGGGAACTTTTTTCTTATCTGTTCGATCTCATTTCTCGTTATGTTTCGATACTTAAAATGATCTGTTTCAGAGTGGATGCCTTTGCCAGGTGTACCCCAGCTGTGGTGTGGGAGTGCAGAGATCCAATAGGTTATTCATCTTATTTAAACCAGAAGCACACAGCGCTGGGGGGTGAAACTAAATTGGTTCAGTTAAGAGGATGATTCGTTTAATCAGGTGGTGCAGCATCTGGCTGGGGGACAGCCCTTCTCCCTTCAGCACCAGGGTTGGGCCAGGGTTTTTGCCCTCTTCCATATTATGTTTTTCATTGCATTTATTACCCCTCACAGACTCCCCTCCTGAAACTGAGATGTTCCATTTCTATGGGTTTTATATTACTGAATGAAAAAAACAAATAATAGAATGTCAAGGATCTTCAGCACTTGTCTCATGTGTGGGTTTGTTGTTGTGTCCGTTGTTTACCTCTTCAACTTTGTTTTAGAAAAGTTCAAAATGAACCAAAACTTCTTGACAGTTCTATTCTATTTCACATATGCTGGTAAACATATTGAAAGGAGCCTTCTAAACCACTGAAAGTGATCTGAACTATGTAAGAATGTGCACACATTAAAATGTAAAAATATGTATACATTTACTCAATATGATGCGCCTTTTCTTATCAGTCTTAGACGATGGCTTAATATCCTCACTTCCTGTATTTTATTCTTATTAATCATTTTAATACTTAATTTCTGTTATTTTAAAGTACAGTATGTCTGTTGGACTTGACTTTCAACAGAGTTATAAATGGTTTCATGGTTTCATGATGATTATCTGCAGTCGATTCTCAGTCTGGATATACTTATACCCGAAAGCCGGTCAAAAACCATTGGTGGTGGACCTTTGTCTGTAGTCATAATGGTGTGTCCTACATGTAGTCTGTGGACACTCGCCATTAATGGCTGTCATTCCTAATTCAGCTTGCAAAGGCAGCATCAACCACTGGTGAGAGTACTTGTCAAAGATTGTTGGCTGACCCTGACCAGCTAAGCCATCACAGCACCTTGACCGACCGTGAGGTGTGTGTATCCCCAGCTTTACACTGCAGCCGGATCACTCTGTCCTGCAACCTCAGGCCACCTGGCTGTTCTTTCCCTTCCTGGAAACACATCCTAATCATCACAATCGTCCTCTGTCTGTTTGGCCCCGGTGTGATGGAACAAGCTTCCCATAGCAGCCAGAACAGCAGGGTCATGGGCCATCTTCCGTCACAGATTTCCTTCACAGCCATCGCTCCAGACTGAATCTTGGCTCCCCTACCCAGGCATAACTCACCTTTTCTTATTTGTATAATCTCACTCCAAGACATGTTGTAGTGCACTTGTGAACTATTGCGAATTTATTGAAGCATGTATGCTATTAATCCTTTTCTCATGACCATTTATCACTGCTCTGTGTGAGGGGCTGATGCCCGTAGGGACATGGTCAGTTGTGTGTTTTATGAAACCCCTTTCATGCAACTTTATTACATTTACTTGTTCTCTTTGAGTGTGTCTGCTAACTGAAAAAAGGCCAATTTAAATGTAAATGATGGTCCTGTTCTCATCGATTTGTGGGTGATCAATAATTAACACAGCAAATCATATCTTTAAGTATAATGTTTTCTTGTGGAATCATTGTGGAAACACCAGAGAGTTTTCCTGAAAGTAACAAATTACAGACATATTTTATGGTGAAACATGCTGTGTATTGGTTGGGGATTTTGACTCAAAAACAAGAGCTGGTACATTTAAGAGTGACAATCCTGAATGATTATTCCCCACTGTAATTGTATCAGCATGTAAGAAGATTATTGTAATTTCAATATTGTATTTTTAGGGGTTTAAAACCATATGAAAATGAAATCAGAGGCATATTTTTTAATCAAAGGGGAATTCATTTAGATAGCAGCCAGTTATGACAGAAAGCCATGGGATTATTCATGGTTTTAATATTTACAATGCTTTGACACAATTAAGATGACATATTGCTAGTAGGATAGCAGTTCAGCTGTCGCTGGTTCTCTATAGGGCATTCAGAGAGGTTCACACCCCCTTGCCTTGCTTCTCAGGCGTGCGTCAGGCCTGCCTCTGTCAGCAAAAGATACTTATGCTTGTTGACAGCCTTGTGCTTTATAGGTACATACGCACATTATGTTCCTAATCGCGGAGGGGACCATTGTTAGTTATTATGCGTCCTTATTTACCCAAACAATCACAATTCAATCAACAAACCTAACATAAATGAGAAACATTCATTTGTTTTAACTTCTGTTTGAACTACTCAAAATCCTTGTATAGTTTCTCGTTGGTACAATACAATTTTTTAGCTATATAAAAAACTCAAACGCTTGTGCACTTGTCCCCACCCAAAGTAATATCATTTTTACTGAGACAACAAAGGGTTAAACTGTAGGAGGCGCGATGACTGGCTCTGGGGTGGAGTAAAGTTGGACAGTTGCTAGTAGAAACTTTTAATTAGCGAATGAAAAGCCCAAATGGTGTAGCTATAGCTCCGCTATTACTGACTCTAGAATGTGGGGAGAAATAAATTAGCTCTGATTAACCGCTCGCTTTTGAACTCCGGGAGACAATGGGAGATGTCAGTGAAGAGTCGTTGCTGGATTACATCTTCACAGCGGGGGGGAAAGTTAAGAACGCAGATTTACTGAAAACATACAAACATTTTGTCAATCATAACGACAAGCAACTACGTGGTAAGTAGTCAGAAACAGTTAGTGTAAAGTTCGCAGGTAACGACACAATCAAACAGCAGCAGTTCATCTCTACATGATGCCGCAGCGCGCTCTTTGACGTTTCGTCTCGTCCTGGCTGGCACTCGTGTGGCGCTCACGATGGTACCTAACTAGTTCCTTTAAATTTTGTAGTATCATGAGTTAGTCTAATTCTTAATATTTTTCAGTGAAAGTGACATTCATTTTCTCTCAAACTGCATTTAATACAACTCCGTCGTCTTGATTTGGCCAGTTTCAGAACTTGTTCTTAAAGTTTGTTTTGTTAGCCCTCTAGCAGAAACATCTGTTTCTCGTTTGGTGAAAAAAAAGATACAGTTACATTTGGAATACAGTCATTTCCTTTACGCTGCCATGTGCTTTGCCTGGGAGTGTCTCTCAAATTCCTACAAGCGTGTTCGCAAGGCAAACCAGATAAACGCTAGCCATCTATCTGGAGCATTGTGAAATTCCCTGGGATGGATTCCTACCCCAACGTTCTGTTTTTGTAGCGATAGGCTTTCCATCATACACCCAAAATGTCAACACTGTCTACACATTCTATAAATTTTAAACCCTGTTGTGATATACTTGCACGAAACCACAGCTTAAGCTGCTGTGTGCACTGGCTCCGTGTTTCCCAAAAGATGCTTAGATAGCAATAAGCTACCCCTTGTCCACATTTTTAGAGGCTTGTTGATTCTTGTCTGTGTGTTTTACCCTCTGACCTTTGAAAGGCAGCTCTCTGCATAAGGGATCCCAGGAATTAGGAATTAGGACATGTAGTCCTGTGGAACTTCCATAGTTGCCCAGTCTCAGAGGTGACCAAAGTTTCTTATATTCTGTCAATGACTTTGACAGATATAGTACTCATTGTCACCTCAATATTCCAAACCTTCAGACCAATTACCAGTGTCCCCAGTACAGCACAGATCTATTGTGCACTTCTTTAATTAAGCCCACTACTGGTTACGAAATAAATAACATGTTTTAGGGGCTTTCAAAGCTTGAAATTATTATCCAATTTGACCTTGGCCCAATGGCTTGGGTGAGGACAGTCCAGATGTATTATCTCTGATATTAGAACTGCTGTGTGAGTACAGAGACTGCCAGCTGCTTTGAGACTCTGCCATCTGACATGGCTGTCCAATAAAGATGATTATTTCCTTACACCCTAAGCAGCTCTCAATAGCATGTGTTTCAGTGTCCAGCTGCAGTATTTGGGGTTATTTATTTATTATTTTCTGTATGATTGGGATAGTCTTGTCATGCCTGCTTTGCAGTAGGTAATACACTTTGAAACTTTGTGTTTTAAAGTGCATCAGTGTCTTGCTTGAGGTAATGAATAACTGAAATGCAAACTGTGTTGTCCCTTCTGACAAGCCAGGAATTCTCTTGTTGGTGTTGTGAGTGGGTGGCATCCTTTGAATTTCCTGTTTGCTGTGGATGTGTTGCAGCTAACTGTCCCCAGTCTAAATTTCTCTCTTCCCTGGACAGGAAACAGGAAGTAGCCAATTGTGTTGTCAAGGGAATATATACGTGCCTGCAACCTGTACCTACAGTTGTGGTGTACACCCCAAGGAGAACCATTTAACACACTAGACTTGTACCAGTCTTCATTTTTTTAAGCGGACTGTCAAAATACCAGTTGTAATATTGTGCTGATGAACAGCTCTAGCCAATGAATTAGACCTAATGATTTGACTTTTAGCAGGACACAGGATATACTAGCAATGTAAGAGTCTTTACCTGATATTAGGACACTTGAAAAGATATAAAGCTCAAAAGAGATACAGACATTAACTGTTAACTGTCAGATAAACAACTGAGAAGTTTGTAGACTGTAGCCCTAAGCACTCTTTAAGGCTGACCTCAGCATTCCTTGACTTCAGCTTTGGTTAATAAGTTAATGAGTGAAACAGGGGTACAGTGTAATCTCTGGGTGGGAGAGTAGGAGCTGCAGGTTTCACACAAACAGCCAGCTGGACTCTGTTTGGCTTCTAAAGGAAAACGCTGCTCCGGAAACGGAGAGACAGCAAGCCGTCATTTGATATATGTGTTGTTTTAGGTTGGCTTCCCGTGTGTGTGTGTGTGTGTGTGGTGGTCAGGGGGCTGGTTTCCTTTCTTTACTCTCCCTGGCTGTTTTGGTACAGTTGTTTTGTAATGGGAGTTGCTTTGGGGACCTGTGTGGAATCCCCTTCCGTTTATCACTGGCCTAGAAGCAAGGGGGATGGGTACTTACTGCAGATTACTGATCAGCCCCGAGGCTCCTCCCAGGAATCCTGAACCGTCATGAGGCTTAACCATAAGACACACAGCTTGGGTTGCAAGTTGCTTTGGGGTCCAGCTCAGTAAACAGCTTCGGTTGCAAGAAGAGCCCACCTCTGGGGAGATCGACTTGACCAATCACGCCAGTCCTCGACTCTAAATTCAGACGTATTTGAGAGACGACATTACGGACTTGGGACCGTCAAACTCACTGTGTGTGTTGCTTTCTCAGGCTACGCGTTTGTTTGACCAAGATATCACACCAAAGACTTTCTTGTCTCTCTATGTATCTGTCCTGACAAATATTCTGGCACAATGTATTGTTGATTCAAATGTGATACATTTGGTGGAACTGAAGCCTATAATCTTAAGAAGTATGCTGATGGTCTTGAGTTTCGGAGAGTGCATTTGTATTCACACCAACTTTCTGTTTTTCTCTCTCACCAGCTAAATACAGAGAAGAGTTCAAACTGGTAATTGACAAGATCGCTGTGGTGAAGTCAGAGAATGTAAGTGAAAGAGGTGTTTATCTCAAGCCTGGGACGCTGGTTTTTCATCCGAACTGGACTGAAATATTTCTGTTGTGCTAGCCTGATGTTCCCTGTATAGCTCTGGTATAAGTGTATTTACTTCTTTGCTGTCTATCATTGTATCCTTATGTCTCACAGGGGGAGAAGTACCTGGTCCTGAAGAAGAAGTACAAACAGCTGATGCAGGAGAGAGAGGCGGAGAAGGGGATGCCCAGACAGAGGCAGGCGAGCCCACCCAGACCTGCTGCCATGGTGCAGTGGGAAGGGGGGGAGGTCCGCGCCCCGGATAAGTCCCAGAAGAGCCCCAGGCAGGACACCTACCCCTTCACCAGCGCCCCCGTGGAGAGGACGGAGGTTAAGAAACCTGCCGTGGTGTCCTGGTGCGGAGCGCCTGCCATCACGGTCACTGAGGCCCCAGAACAGGAAGCTGAGGAGGGGGTGAGGGCCTTTTTTCCACTTGATGTGCTCCCAGGTTTTACCCTGGCCTAGCTCTTTGATTTGACTTGAGTCCATCCATATACCTTATGATAAAGGGACATGGTGAAGGCCTGGTCGCACAGAGAATGTCAGCCATGAACAATAATGATTGCAATCTTTGGGATCACTTTTAGAGCAATCTTTATACAGATTCCTAACAATAAACTGCTTATAATATGTTCTATTTTAAAACATGATGCAGAGGTCATGACAGTGTGAGTGTCCCTGGGAGGAAGTGCTTGATACGTGTGATCAGTTAGCATATACTCCCTGGTGCGACTGCTGGAAAATGACATGATGTTATCATCATGTTATAGTTCCTTTCAACTTGTACGGTGGGAGGGAGTATTCTCAAACTGTAGATCATCCCAAACACACAGGCTGGATTCAGTCAACATTCATCCTTAACTCTGACACACCATTAAATAAAACCGTTACTTTTGTTCTTCATACAGTTTGCCAAGTACAGCAATCCACAAACTAATAAAAATGAACTGCTTTTGTATTGAAAAAAAGTAAAACTTGCTTTTATTTGTTGGTCAGAGTCATGGACAAATGTTGATTGAATCCAGGCCCTGGTCTATAAAAAGCCATACTGACATGTGTAGTGAAATAAGGGGAGCTGTTCTGGACCATAGCCCTGACTCCGGCCATTCTGTCATTCTTTACTGATGGATGAACAATGAAGCAGCAATAAGCAAGGAATAAATGTGCAATACTTCACAAGGCCATATATTTGTCCTTATTATGGCAAATATAGGTGCCATTACTTGTACTCAAGTCCACTGAGAAAACGCTGAATCTATATATATTATACAGAATAACTTTCTGTATACTTCTGATAAATACGAATTGAACTATCGTTTGTTACAATGAAGCACAAGTCATGGTGGTGGGGGCGTGGGCATGTGTATAACTGCTGTTGTTTTTGGAACATAGGCTGCTGGGTATCTGGATTGTTCAACAGCCAGCACTGTTGTGGCCTTGATGAAATTTTAATGACAACTACAGCAGGTCGCCTAACGGCAGTTTGTCACACTTACACACAGGAAGCCCTCTAAGGCCTGGTGTCGCATGCAACACCCAGCTTGAGTGTGGGAGCGTTTGGAGATAAGAGAGGAAAAACTAAACAGGCAGGGTGATTCCGTTGCCTTATCTCAGCTGAGGGAGGCACAGCTGGCCGCTTCTTTGTTTTTAAGTCCGGTTGTCAGTGAAGATTTCCGGGTGAATGTTAGTAGGCACTTTGATCCTCATTGACGTGGTTTGCATCATGAAAAGCTGACTCCATCAGGTACACGTGTTAAATGATCTATGTAAGGTACACAATAGATTATTGCAGAGAAATTTTTTAAAGGATGGAGAGGACAGTCCCTAGCTACTCAAGGGGCTTCAGAAATAGATGTTTACACTTTGCATGAAAAAGCACAAAGCAGTATGCCGATTTCTGTGTAATGAAACCACAGTGGTTAGTGAACATGTCTAATTTTAAACTTACAGATGTGGCGACACAGTGCCGAAAGCCAGCATAGACTGTGAGGACGCTGTCGTTAGGCTTGAGCATCACAGAGCTGCTGTGTCCTGTGTTGTCCACTAGGGGCAGCAGATAGATGAGGCACCCTCGCTCTCTGCAGCAGAGGAAACGTCAGACACAGAAACTGAGGAGCGCTCCACTTCCCAAGATGATGATTCCCCTGCCCCCATCAACGGGGAAGACCAGTTGGACAGAGACACGGAGTCAAAGGTGAGAGGTCAGACCACATCAGTCTAAACAGGTGTGGCACTGAAACACAGGCTTGAGTGCACAGGCTTTTGGCACAGTGTTTCTGACTGCTAACCATATTCTGCCACTTTACTTTCCCCCTCATATTCCATTTTGTTTGTGCAATTGGCCTTCTTTTTTGCTATCCCCTGAGCATAGCCAGATATCACCATCTCTAAATCTCCAGCCCTGAGGTAGTCATTCTTTAGTACTGTTTTACTATAAGTAGCCACTAGATGGCATGCAAAAAAGTACCTTGGTTAAGAAGATACACCTTTTGATGAGACTTAACAGGAGTTGGAAAAAAGGAACATGACAGTATCGTTTGCATTTCTGTATCATTGTTATTCTATGGGTGGGAAATTTTAGAGCACTCAATAAAAGTGAAATAGAAGTCTGTCATTCATGGTCATAAAAACTAAATGTGTTGAAATTGAAAACTGAAATTGAAAGCAGAGTCATTTATTATCTGAATATTTTGGGTATAATCCCAGGGCCATTATCCTTTCAAGGCAGTACTTGAAGCTACATCTCCATATATCAAATAGCACTCTTCTGGTTTGCCTAGTGTATTAGTTGGGTAACTAAAAGACCTCATGCAGATTTAGGCTAACAAAATGCATTAGAAGATATTCAGAAACAATTTTCAGTCTTTCTGTTGTTTATAGAGTAAACATATATGTGTGTATTTTGGTGTTGTAGAGGGGAAAGTATTTATTTCTTTTTTACCCAGCTGAACATGCACAGCAAGGATGTGCCCTGCACATTGTAGATAGCTGATAGCTATGTTCAATGTTCATGTTCAATATGTCTCTCCTGGTGCTTTGGAGCTAAGCAGATTACAGCCATTACTAAATTATTCTGCCCGCATGTAAATCGCTAGAACCATGTCCCTGTTTAATACTTGCATCTTGACATTTTCAGATGGCAGATTAGAATGTGCATATTCCTGTTCAACTTTATGTAATAGACCTGTACTTTGCAAAGTTCCTGTTTTCTGTCCTGTTGTTCCATCTTACGGCATGTAAGAATCTTGGGAAAGGAATCATTATGATGCATGTTTGTAAGATAATATTTTATTTTATATTTTAGATTTATTATGTCTGAAGACTGATTACAGATAGCCATGTCAGTGTCTGTGCTTTTAGCCTGGTTGTAAGATATAATGGTGTGTCACAGCCAGTGTCTGTCCCCAGAAATCCCTGTTAGAATTAGGCTGTAAAGGTATGGCACATCAGAGATTCTTATACAGAGAAACACAGATAGACTGCTCTAAACCCAATGGACTGAAATCTGCACACAGATGATGTGGGCCATCCCATTCAGCCACTTCACTTCAGGTTGTGAAAATATTGTCAGCTTTCCTCTTTTTCTCTTGACCTATGACATGTATTGCTGCTGCTGTGGTTTAACTGGTAGCGTCGTCTGTGTTCCCCAGAAGTGTCATCGGTGATTCAGAGACTGTCGCACTGTGATGTTTTTTCGATTTCCTAACTTCCCCTTTGGAGGTGGTATTTTCTGTTCTTAACTGTGATTGTCTAGGAATTTATTGCTGCGGTAAGGGTGTTGAGATGTCATCATCTGCATCTGTAAAGGTCTGTTGTCTTTACTCAAGAGATGTACTATTTTCTAGGCTGTTACCTTGACACAGTGAAATTCACTTTCAGAGTAGAGCCACAGCCATAATGGTCCCGTTCATTTGCTAGTTAAGACATGAGCCCCTTTCCATGAACAAGGTAAGAGGTCTTTTTGTTATATCAGCAGTTAGCATGTCTCGATTAGCAGCACAGCGCAGCCAAAGGTCACATCTCAACAGTAACTCAACAGTAACTCCCAAGACACGCTCCCTGCGCTATGATGTTGCTTCTCGTTTTTTTGCCCGCTTGTGGTTTTTTCTGTCTACAGGAGAAAAAGGTCTGAGTCTGGGTGGAATTATCTGTGTAAATATCAGCCCGCTTTTTGTGTAAAAAGGAGTGTGTTTGATTGTCAGCTCAGGCAACATGAAAGAGCCGCGTGTTTGCCCGTCGCGTTCCAGAGCGGCCTCGCCGATCTGAGAACAATTAGCAATCAAGTGCGTTGGCCCCCCACATTAATCAGCGCTAATGACTCTTTGATATGCACTGAGACGTGGGGCCTCGCTTTTTTTAATCGCGCTGACCCCTCGCAAAAGTAAAACTGAGCCGGGTTAAGAAAAAAAGGACAACTGAAGAGCCCTCGGCGGTTTGGTAAACAGACCCCGTGTCCCACAAATTGCGAGCAATTATCTTTTCTGCCCTGGAGGCTGTCAGGGGTTCGTGGTTTTGGGAGTGAGGACGGCCCGTTCCAGCCAGCCTCAAGAAGTGCGGGGGGGGATTGGAACACCCCCCAGCACGCGGTCCTCTCATGCTTGCCCGCCAACCCGGATCGGCCCAGCTGTGCAGCAGGGCCTCGCTGCTCATGGATTTGTGTTGGCAATGTTTGTACCAGGTGGCACTCCCTGTTCCCAGGTCGGTAAACACTGTGCCAGCCTGTGCTCTCTTGCTTTTATGTAACAAATTAAATGCGCTTACAGCAGTATTACATAAATATAAGTATTAATCAGTTTATTGCATTATCGCATTGTTTTTATGTTGAAAATGTGGTTGTCTGGTGTCTGGGACAAATCCCCTTTGTACGTAAGTGTGTATTATGAGTGCAGCACAATAATCATGGATTTTCTCATTGGTGGGGATGTGGAGGACATACCTCCTGCTGATGGCAGGGGTCACCTGTTCTTCCTCTCTTGGATTTGAACCGTGGAGGGAAAAGGGGCAGGCCGGTTTACCTTGCAGTCTTATCAGGACTTTCTCTCTGCCTCCAGTGCATTGCTTTTATCTGCCATTGGAAAGTCAGATGGGGCTGAATTTCTGATCTCTGTTTGATATCTGGACAGAGGGTTAGCGTCTTCTCTGGGAGCAGACATTTAGCTGTCTGTCAAAGGCGTAGGAATACAACAGACTCTCTTCATTGCTACAGTTTACATCATCCTTTTCATTAAAAATATGAATGGAATTATTTTGGAGTATAATAAAGCCTGCCAAAAAGTCTGTGAAATTACAAATTTCAAAGGACTATGTACCACCATTGTATTCATCACAGTTTCTCACAGTTATGTAAATCAGTGTATTGAAAGAAATTCTTCCTTTTGAAAACACAGGCAGACCAGCATTTTCCAAAAAGCAGCTGCTCGCTATGTTAGTAGATGCACATAAAAATGCACATATTGAATGTAGCTTGCAAGGTAGAGCCTTTACCCATATGTTGATGGCTCTGTATCTTGACACACCAAGCCTTTTTTAACAGTCAGAAGGTGTCAAACAGCACTGGTTAAGTCTCAGAGCAGCTCAACGAGGACTCTGCTGTTTTTCAGGGCGAGGCGGAGCAGGAGGCGGAGCCAGAACAGGAAGACGAGGGAACAGGAAGCATTGGATCCAACTCAGTGGCTGTGAGTGACAGTGTCCTCGGCAGATAATGGGTAGCAGGGACGCGCTGGTCCCCATGACAGCGCTGGGTCTGACCTGATTTGGGGGGGGTGGGGATGGGGGTCATGCGACTGCCACAGCGAAGGTGTCATTGTGTGCCTCGTCAGTGTGACTATGGGTGATTGGTGTCTGTGCTGTGGTTCGCTGTGGGGGACTGTCACGTGGTGCTGTGGATGTGTGCTGTTCAGTGTGAGCACAGTGCAGTGTGCATTTGTATACCGAGCCTTGAGTCAGTGTGAAAATGTATGTGTGAGAGTGTCTGTGTGATATGAATACTTGCACTGTTCATGGATTGGTGCAATGGTTTTGCACATGCATATACTATGTATGTGTGTATGAGAATCTTTGTGTGTGCATCTGTATAAGAGGCTAAGTGCGAGTGTGTAATATATGTTCATATGTCAGTAGTATGCATGAGAGGAAATTTTGTTCTTTCGAATATCACGAAATCAGAAAATGATTAAATGTTTTGTGGCCCTGACAACATACCTCAAAATCAACTTACCATGTGACTTATATTAAAACTGGCTGGAATGCAATTTACATTTTTTCCCAAAAATTAAATGGAAGTGGAATTTTTACTTGCTTTACTCATTCTGTCCATCCAGTGACAACAACTACTTCAAAAAACAATTTGTTCCGATTAATTATTCTTATTACTCAGTTTACATTTCAGTTGTGACAATATTCACTAATGTACCAATTGTAAATGGAACTTTCGTACATTGTTTTTATACCATTGTGCACCGACAAACATAAATATTGTAACTGATCCTAATTTTATATCATGAGTTCCATTTTGGGAAATGTGTTGTGAGCTGAATGTATGGTCTCATGGCTATTCAGCAGTGTTTGAGGCATGTGTTATACACATGATGTGAAGAACATGCGGTGTGCTGCCTGCAGTATGTGCTGTTGAACATGTGTGCATGGTTGTGTGTGCTTCCTCCTCCAGCTGGATCCTCTGGAGAAAGAGTGGATGCACTCTGCAGCCTGCGGGCGCCTTGCCCACCTAACACAGCTGCTCAAGCAAGAGCCCTCCCTGGCCTGCAAAAAGGTATCCCACACACTCTCACACGCACATGCACACTCACACACAGAAACACACAGAACCACACACATGTGCGCACACACACACACACACACACACACACACAGAAACACACACACTCACGCACAGAAACACACACAGAACCACACACACATGCACGCACACACACACACACACACACACACAAACACACACACTCACACACAGAAACACACAGAACCACACACACTTGCACACACACACACACACACACACACACACACACACACACACACACACACACACACACACACACACGTTCATACTCACACACAGAAATTGTCTCACACACACATATTTCCCAGTAGGGCGCTGCTGTTAGGCAGCTGTTAGAGCCCTGTTCCCAATAGAGGGGGCCATAGAGGTCTTTTACAGCACCCAATGTGGGTGAAAATATGATACAATGTGCTCAGTCATATGGTGGAGTAGTTCTGTCCTGAAGCTGTAACTCAGTGACTCCATGACACAATAAACTTGTTACTTTGCAACATATATGTTATATTAATATATACAAATGTTATATTAATATTATAATTTTATTAGGTTCTGAATAGATTTGATCGGTACTATCTTTTAGTACAGTTTCCCCAAATGTACCAAATCAGTTTTATTACAATAGTGCCATATTATTTTATTTACCAATCACGTTATGATTAATTTTTCATTTTGTACTGGAGACCTAATGTGTTGTTGTCTTGTATTTCAAAACAGGATTTCACCTCTGTAAGTATACATTTCACCTGCTGGCATTGCTTTATGCTGCCAGTCTCTGAGACAGTGTTACAATTCAGCTAATGATGTGTGTGTGTGTGTGTGTGTGTGTGTGTGTCTGTGTGTGTTTGTGTGTGTGTGAAAGAGAGAGAGGGGGAGAGATAAGGGTAGGTTTAACAGTATGTGGTAAATAGAGTGGGTAAATAGAGTTTAACAGTATGTGGTTTCAGTACAGAGCCTCATATTTGCAATAGGCTAATTTTTTTCCTCTTCTTCCTCGGGTGGAATTTTTGACTGTGACCACGGCTGTCTTTCCTAGGGGGTGAGTGATACTCATATTATATGTTCCTGTACCTCCAGAGATCTGAATATTATGACTCTTTGTACCACTTTCTAGGGACTGTGGGAAAGAATAGCCAAATTAACAGGGTTGACGTGATGATACAAATATGTTGATAGTCATGCTACACTTTAATTACATTTAAATACAAACTGTAGGAGTTAAGGGATGGTATTGTCATAATGCAGGTCCAGTATGGTGGAGAATGACTGTGTTTTGCTGCATCTGTGTGGCAAAGAACATTTTTAGGACTGTTTTTAAATCCTGCTCACTGCAGACTTACTGCACACATAGACAGCTTGTTCACTGTGGGGCAATTTTCTCATCTAAAGTCAAGTGGCTAAACCCCTCTTGTGTCGACAGGGGAGTTTCTCACAGGATAGGTTTGAAAGCATAGCAGTAAAAACCACCCGGTGCAGAGTGTGAGAGTGTGACTGTTCTCTCAGATACCGAGCGCTTGTACAACAAGTTGAACTTGGATTGAGATAAGTTGGCGTACCCTTCTGGATTTGAAGTGGGCTGTCATTTTACTGAATGATGCATGCTGCTAGATATACAAAGATTATTTGAGGTTTTCCGTTAAAACGTGGCATTGAAACGTTACAGCTAACACAAGGAAGTAAGATATTCAAGAGTTATTTCCTTACTGATGAAAGGAAAACAATGTTGGAGTGATACATTTCAAAGGCCCATGTGTCAAAGGATCACAAAAGTTTGGTTTTAGCTCTTGCCCCCCCCCCCCCAAACGAATCTCAGTCCTTTTATTTGTTCCTTGTGCGCTTAAGAGATTTTGGTGGTGTTTGTCATTCCTCCCTGTATCGGAGTTCTCACACCGTCCTCTGTCGGACCACCTTCTAAGACCACCTAAGCCCCTGTCCTCTCCACCCGGACAAGATACACGGTGGCCATTGAAGTGCAGGGGGATTAGGGGGGGGGGACCAGAGGCCAGGGCCACTTAAAGATAATCTGAAAGTAATAGAAGTAGGGCTGGATGGATCGGGGGAACAATGGCCGCCACGTCCCCTGGAGGGTGCCGGATCCTCTGCAGAGTGCTTTGATGTGCTTCCCGCTCTGAGGATGCCAGTGCGGTGAAGTCACGCGTGGGAATCCTTGGCCTTCGTTCAGATCTGTGCACTTGGTGTCCCGGCTTCGCCCGTATGGCCGACGCCTCAGCAAAGGCTATTAAAAGACATAAATGCAAATGCAATGTAAATGTTCTGTCTCTTATGTGTGTAAAAGCATGTGTGTTATTTTTACCTGGTTAAAGTCAGCTACAAAATAGTGGTGAAGGAGTAAAGCCTGCATCTTCACTTACTTCTGTTTTTTTTCTTCTCTCTATGACATTGGGACCCCGCTCCCATTCCTGTGCTGGTCTCCTGCCTGCAGTTTGTAAGTATATCTTTTAACCATCAATTTCTGCCTCTTTTACTGAAAGCCCTGATCAGGAAATGGGCTGGCGGCTTTGTCATTGAGGCAGGCTGTTGAAGCTGGCCTCAGCCCTTCACTCATTCAGCCTCACAGGTTTAGAGGAAGCAGTCTTGACAAAGGGTAGCCGTCTAGTGACAGAGTGAGTCGGGGGCCTGATTTTTTAGCTGGGGGGTCACGTTGATGAGCCCGAACGGGGCCCGCAAAGGGCCAGCCCCCTGCCACGGCGAGAGGCAATACCGCATCCTGTTCGGCCTCGTCCGTCAACCCCGACCTCCAGGAAGCCCATCAGCCTGCCAGTCACCCGGCTGGCCGTCCAATCCGTCAGTCTGAGGGTGTGACAAGCGCAGACAAAAGACATGCAAGTAGCAGAGCCAGACACAATCTATCGCACTCTCAGTCCATCAGTCTTCCCCCAGACATCCAGAGGAAGACCCCCCTCCACTGACCTGTCCGAGTGCTAAGATGCACGTGCGAATCGAGTTAATTGTTCTTCAATAACGTGAGAACCCACATTGTTTTTTTTCCTGTTCTCTGGTAAACCCCTCCTTGATAAATAAAGGGCCATAGACAGTCATCTTGAGCTTTCATTCCATTGCTGACCTGTATTGATCAAATAACCCTTTTTCTTGGGTTCAGGAATGTGCGCTCTCTTAAAATACACTCTGTGTGGATTACTGTGTTTTTCCAATATGTCCCCTAGTTGTTCTCGCCATTTCAAGATGCTTGTTCATAGTTCGGGGTTAGACCCCAAGGTTGGTCTTTGAAGTTAAATGAGCCATCATCAGTTCACAGGTAGGCTAATCCACACTCAAGCACTCGCATGTTGACACTACAGCTGTCATTCTGTGGAGCTGACGACTCACTGTAATATCGCTACCAGTGTAGTACCATGCCGCAAAGAGGGGCTTGTGGGACAGAGATGGTGTATTGCACAGAGAACCGCTGGTGAGGATCAAAATGGCTGACTTTGCTCAATCAGTTTCCAGCAATCAGGTGTAGAAACTCTGCCAGTGCTCATGTATATATATGTGCGTGCGTGTGTGTGACAGTGAGAGAGAGCGGGCCCCTCGCCTGTCTGACAGGGTCTGACAGCGGGCCGATGGCTGGGCGGGTCCTCCCATCTGCAGGTCACACCAACATCATCAATCTTCTGCCTGCTGACAGCACACCCCTCCCTGAATCCCCCCACCATGGGCACACTGGTTTGTTGTTTTGTAATTAGCCTGCCGTTAAATGGCAGGAAGCCGTCCCTCGGCTCCCCCCGTGCACAGCTGGCCGGCCCTGTCAGCCAGCCAATGGCGGCCTCTGGCCGAGGCAGGAGGAGGGGCAGGCCGGGGGGGCTCTGGGGGGGTCCAAGCACACCCACAGGTGGCGCGTCACAGATTCCAGCTCTAATGGTTATTTTCTCTTTGGGGGGTCATGTTTTCCTTCAGCGGGTAATAATTTTGGTCCAGCATTAACGGTCTGTCTCAAAGTCCTTGCAAATGGATTAGTCTATCAGTTATATGGCGCCCAGCATCTTTTCCTCTTCTCTCATTGGCTGCAGACTGCCCTGCATTGGGCCGCCAAACATGGCAAAGGCGACATGGCTGCCCTCATAGCCAACGCTGGGGCCGATGTCAACATAAAGGCAGTGAGTATTCCAAGGGCACTCAGATGAACTGCACTGACCATTTAAGAAATCTAATCAACTCTTATTTGACATTTGGCTAATAAAGAGGTACCATGCTCTTTATTTCTGGCTTTGATGTGCACAAAGTGTCAAAGTCTGAGTTAATGTTTTTGCTGCTACAGCAAACTGAAATTTACTTTTTTATCTTTTTTGTGTGTTTTCTACCGGTACCCTGAAGCATGTAAGTACCTCCTCTTTTCTTATTCTACACACTAACATGAAATGATAAATTATGTGTTTGTATGTGGGGGTGCATTGTTGAGCAGTTGTTAGGGTGCCACACTGGATCCGAGCTCTTTGGGTAAATCGGGGGTGGGTGGCTGCTTTTCAACCACTGATCAAGGTACTTTACCTTACTTGTTCCAGTAAGACTCCAGCTGTGTAAATCAATGACGGCATGCACAAGATAAAGCAGAGTGTAATCCATTCTTGATAAGGGTGTCAGCTTGTCAGCTAGGAAAACAAATAATGGAATGTATTGCCAATCGCTTTCCCATAATTTTGTTCTTAATGAGCTGTATTCCAATGACAAACCTGTTGCTGTTTCTCTCCAAAAAGTTTCCAGCCAATTACACTTGGCATCGTGTGTTGTTTCTATAACCCTCGTTCACTTGTAAACTCTCTTTTCCTTTTAATTTTTCTTCTGTTCCTGTGTTGGTGGGACATGGGATTCATTAGGGAGTAAGTATAAAGAAACTTATTTTATTTTCCAGAATTGTCCAGTGAGCTCTAAACACAGTGCAGGTGTCAATCATGATTCTAGGGTGTCCTGCTTGGTTCCCTTCAGTCCAACACAGCATCTTGCCGACCAGCTGGCTAAGAATTTAGGCCTGACACTCATTTTATACTCATTTATACATTGTATCATTTAGTCATTGTTGTTGCACAGACATATTAGAATATTGGAATGAAACAATTCTTTCCACAGAAAGCATATCTGAGGTATCAGGCTTTAAAGTTTTCAAACCAATGCAATAGCGTTGTATTGTACTGCATTGCCAAATATTTTTACATGGTCCAGAAAACAATTTCAGGTGTATGACTTATTGTGCAGCAAAATTACTTCACAAAGAGTCTTCTTATTTTAACAAATTCTAAGTCCAACAGAACCCCATAATTGTAAGCCTTCCTTACTCCAGGAGCTTCTTTTACAGTAGATTTGCCTGCCTGTGTGGTGTCTAACATGTCTGTTGTTTTGTTGTGTAGGGCTACACTCCCCTGCATATTGCTGCTCTACATGGGCATCAGCACATCATGGACCTGCTCATTGGAACTTACGGTAAGTGAAGAAGAGGAAACACACGTATATGACACGGCTGACTCTTCAGCGTGCGGTTCGCTTACGAGATGTGTAGGGCAGGGGAGGGGGTTGGGGATGGGGTCTGTCCGTCCTTTTGGTTTGGGATGGCTAGCGACCGGTTGGGCGTTGGCTGGGTTCATTTATGGGGACCCTTGTTGGGTCGTTTTGACAGAGCATTCCCGTGCTTGTCTCCTCAGGGGCTAAAGAGAACGTGCGTGATTACAGCGGACACCTGGCGTGCCATTACCTCAGCACGAGGGAGTCACCTGCAGAGTACACCCAGCTAGGTGAGTTTCAGTGCTGGCAGCTCCATTTTCTGTTACACCTCATGGAGAAGTGATAAGCACAGGTGAGACCCTCAAGCCTTAATGCTATTATAAATACAGCTGATTTATTATGTGGGAAATAGCCAAATCTGTGTGTGTGTGTGTGTGTGTGTGTGTGTGTGTGTGTGTGTGTGTGTGGGGGGGTGAATGACACATAACAATCACACATCACATTTTTTCTGTAGTTAGTAAATGAAGTTAGTAAATCTTTGGATAACACTGGTCAAACTCACACTCAAAAACCCGAAAAGAAAACAGACAGTTTTATTATTCCTCAGTTCTTACACCACTAACAACATTTGGGAACTGATTTCCTATTTATTTTTGTTGGCCTCTGTCACTTCAAACAGCCAAAGGTCCTTCCCTTAACTCACCCCCAGAATATTTCAGAAATAAGTTTTTTAAATCCTCTTTACTCAAGAAATGTCAGATGAGCTTCATAAACAAATTACACATGTATGCCATATGTCTAAAAAAAACGGATTCCAGACTTAATTCGGTGAGTGTGGTGTTAAAGAAAGCGTAGTGTTAAAGACGTTTGTTCCCCCAGATTAGCCGTCAGATGGGGCAGCAATAATCTGCAAATGATTAAAGGTATTTCTAAAGAAGACGGTGACTTATATTGAATCCTGGTGAATCCACAAATCCCATAAGGTCCCTTAGATTTGCATCAAATGAGGTTAGGCTCTTAGAATGACCTTTTTCACCCTCTCTAGCACCTTCTCTTTAATGTGATGCAAACATGTCCAAATGTCTCATATCACTTAAAAGTAGATACATCTAATTCATGTGAAACACTAAACATGAGTTGCCTCAAAGTGTAAAACATCCATTGTAAGAGACATTTGGAAAATTATGAAAATGATATAGTAAATATTCTATGACAAGATGCTGTAAGATGTAGAACAAATTCAGCTAGCTGTAAATGAAACCATGTTAAACAATTTAGCCTCCAAATGGTTACTTTACATTTAGCAGATGCTTTTATTCAGAGCAACTTACATAGGTTACAATTTTATCCATTTACAGAGCTGTATAATTACTGAGGTAATTGTGATTTGAGTACCTTGCCCAAGGGTACAACAGCAGTTCCCTAGGAGGGAATTGAACCAGCCACCCTTTTGGTTACAAGCCCTGCTCCCTACCACTACACCACACTGCTGGTTGAAAACGTGTCTTGTGTTGTTTTTGCATGTCATAGTCATAATGTAGCAGGTATAGCTTTATTTGTCCTTTATTCGTCTGCCCTCTAGTGTAGGGGCTGCTGAAAATGGCGTGAGAAATGAAACACAGCTTTGCAGAAAGCAGATTCATAGTGGCCTGTCTCCGTGTTTGCTTTGTTTGTGGCACGCAAACCTCAGACCTCCAGGTGGCCCAGGCCGGCGAGCGCAGGAACAGGAAGCTGGGGGGGCTCTTCCACCCCAAGAGCTCCTGGAATTCCAGGAAGAAGTGGGGCTCCATGGAGGACCTCGCACCGGTGGTGGAGGAGAGGGCGGCGGCCACCCATCAGCTCAGCATTCCGGCTTTCAGACCCAGGAAGTTCTCCCGCTAACAAACTGAGGCTCCATTCCCCCAAAACTAAGGACCCCTCACCTGTAATAATAATAATGGATGGCATTTAAACTGCACCTTTCAGCCTTTCAAGGTTCTCAAAAGTGCTTCACAGTGAAGGTGGGGGGTGACTCACCTCACCTCTCCTGATGTGTAGCACCCATTTGGGTGATGCATGGCATTTTGCGCCAGAACGCTCACCACACATGAACTGAAGTGGAGAGGGAGAGAACCTGGCCTGGTCCTGGTAATCTCTTTGATGGGTCAGTAGTGAATCTGGAACCCTCTACCAATGCACCTTGGAGAAAAAGCAAATGCTCAGTGTCTTATCCCTGCAGCTTGCTTGCAAGAGGGTTTTTGCAGTTTCCTGTTTGGCTGCTACGTAAAAAAGGCTGAAACAAAACAAACTATACCAACATGTAACTACAACTACAAAAAAACAACAATAACCAGTGGAAGGGCTCTATTTGAATTGTTGCTGTTTTGCTTTGCAAATGGGGTAAAAAAAAGGCACCTCAATTTAATGAAAGTGTTCTATGTCCCATGTCGCACTATACACAAGACAGAGCCTGCAGCCCTAGTTTCTGACAATTAGAATATCAGTAATTTCATAGAGACTAATTGAACAATAATACTTTAGTATTATTTATATATCGTTACAAGAATACCAAAGTCGACCCTTTTTCATGGACATTGCTTGCTTTACTTATGTAAGGTGCACTGTATAGCAGAAGAAGTTTTTGGACCAAGTAATAGCTCCTCGGAGCAATTTTTCCATAATGAAATCAGTGTTGTGATGTCCTCAGTATTGTCTTTTTTAGTGTTGAACACTTGCTATAGCCTTAATTATCTTAGGGACTGTCAGCATGTATTTTCAGGTTCTGAAAGAAAAAGGAAGTGTTTGACAGGCAGGCCAGTGCTGCTTTCCACAGCGCGTCTCCTGTGTGTCTGTTTCTGCGGTCGCTTTTTTAAAAGTGACAGCATTCATGTAGAAAAACCTTTTCATGAAATGACCTAAACAGTGTAAGAAGCTAAAAAAAAACTTCTAAACCTCCTTAAATTTGTCATTCCAACTGAATGAACAAAGCGCACTGCAGATTTAATGGAGGTGTTACTGGCATTCTGCATTTCATAATTGTTCCTCGTTTTGCATTTTATGATGTACATTTCAAATCAATGCAATGTTTGCACTGTTAGCTTTTAAAATGTCCTCAATCTAGCTCTTGTTTCCTCCTTTATCAGAATACCAAAGATCGTTGCAAAAAGCTTGTTTTGCACAGCTGTGTTTAATATGTCAGTTGTAGATAGAATTTATTTTAATATGTCAGAATTTAACCACATCGACTTGTGAATTTTTTACTCCTCTTTTCCCCTTGCATTACTTGCGGGCTAAAGGTTTACCAAGATTCTAGATTTGGTACCTGATGAATAAAGAGCCAAAGGTCTTTCTTTGCTACAGAAACTGGTGTTTTTTGTCATGGAGTGGGGACTCGAACAGGGGAGGTGTCATTTATGCGAATGGTGTAGTGATGCTTTTGTCATGCAGCACATTTCAGTCCTAGTAATGTGTTAAAGAAGATAAACACTGGAGTAAGACCATCACAGATCTGCTCCCAGCAGGCTAGGCTTCGGGCTCAAGTTCTGGGGGACCTTAATTAATAAACCGAGACTTTTTTACGCCCAGGGGTGATCTAACAAGATTAGGCCTTATCAGATCCTCTGCTCTAAACACCGTCATATGGCTTCCCTCCCCCTCCTACAAAAAAAGGCAAGAAATCTCATTTCTTTTCAAACTGCCTTTGATCTACCCTGACTGGTTTACTTTGAGAGACACAGATGGAGCAAATATGGCACCCAGTGGCTCTCCATACGGCTTTGGCCCCTAATTCCAGATTAGCCGAAAAGGGCAGCACTTGTTTTCAGTTTTAGATATCAGACCAAGAGGGGGAGCAGAGGCAAGTGTTTTGTGTTTTATTTTCGGGGACCTGGAGAAGGGGGGTGTAAGAGGGAGTTTCTGTAATAGATACTTATCTTGCCGCCCTCAAGCTCTCAAACAAAGCCCCCTCTGAAGAGATTATAAACCCAGGGAGGCACATTAACTCTAATCCCATGCTTTGAGGCCTAGCCTCCCCCCTCCCTGCCCCACTTATTTCTCCCCTTCTGTTGTACAGGCTACCTTATATCTGATCCCAGTGAAAGAAGAGCCTCTGGCAACACATTAGGAGGGTTGGGTTTGGGGAGGGGGGGCTTCAATGGGAAGCTGGTTATAATGAAAAGCACTGCGGAGCACAAACTGCTGTGTAACCGATTCCCCCTCTCTGAAGAGATTAGGACCCACATTGTTGGTGTGGTTGCTCATTTCCATGAAAGCCCTGCCTTCCCACCAGCCGTGTTTGCTATTGTGCCGAGACACAGAGCCAAATGCCTCTGGCTTCCTTGTAGCTTTTGTTTAACAAATGGCTTGAAATGTAGATGTCATGTTACAGATACCGTACAAGTAAATTAGGTATTCGCCGCGAGGCTGCATTAACAAAACAAGAAAAGTGGTGATGAATGTGAAAGGAAGGTTCTTGTCTTTTTTAACTGGTTTCCAACACTTCTGGATGGGATATCTTTTAAGTGAATGTGTGTGAATAAAATTTACCTGTCTGCAGCGAGCACAGATAAAAACAATGCAATGTGTTATTTTCTAGTCAGGTCCATCTGTGCAGCCATTATAAATTTGACTGAAACTTGGCCACCACCCTCTCTTAGAATTGGATCAGTACTGTTGTGCAATAGACTGTCACCCAGTTTGTAAGTGAGAAAATATAGTACCTTGGAATTCTCAGCTGTCAAAGATGAAGATAAAATACTTTATGTGGTATGTATGGGTTTTTTTAGTGTGTCTTTTAGTGTATATGTATATATCACACACACACACACACACACACACGTACACCAGTCTGTCTGTCTGGGTATCTATGGTAGGATAATTCTGGTTTGTGAACATGTCACATAACTTACGCCATAAGCAAACCCCAACACACCGCTACTGTACCCTGTGTTGTTCCAGCTGAACTGATGTACAACATGTCTCTGGGTAACGGTGCATGGCGTGGCTGTTGGCGGAGGGTAATTCAGCTCAGACTGAATGTAACGCTGCGCAGGTTTGCAGATGAGGGCAGGCCGCTGAGCGGGTCGGGGTGCACGGCGGCTCTGCTCTCTCCATTAGCGGCCGCATGCTCCGGGAGGGGGCCACCCGCCTCTGACGCCGTCCGTCACCTCCTCTCCCTCTGGGGAGGAGGGGCATGGGGCTAACGAGGTGCTCTGCTACGGCGGATCCCCTGTGGAGGTGGTGGTGGGGGGGGCGAGCCAGGCAGCCACCCCAGCTGTCACGCTGCCCATCGCAGGCTAACGAACGCAACCCGTCAGTCACTCAGCGGTGGGTCGTCAATCAGGCCGGGCCCGGGCCAGAGCCTCAGACAAAGACACGCTCCAATCTGCTCCAGCGCCACCTCTCTGATAAACGACACGACAAGCACGGGGGGCGGGGTGGGTAGAGAGAAGGTGGGACTGACTGATAATACACACACCTGAATGACACCGTTTCATTCGTGTTTGTCGCGCCAGCATAATCCTGTTAGTGTCTAAGGGGTGGCTTTGTTGATAAGGGCTATATCCTGGATGTTGGAAGTGGTCTCTTACTATCTTCAAGCTTACTGTGTATTTTTATTTTATTGTTTCCTTTCAGTGGCCTGCCTACCTATTCCTCATTAAAGGTGGGACATTACTGCTGCTTCCTCTTCTGTCTTCTAGACAGCTCCTGTTGTTTTTGCTGTGGTCATGCAATGTGATGTCACTGCACAGTACTTCACAGCACCAAGAACATACTTGGCGGTTCAGACCCAGGAGTTTGTTTTCTCTCTCAGCCTTGGGGTTTTATTAATTTGTCCCAGGTGGGGGTGGGGTTGTTCTTGTGGAAACACATTTCACAGAGCAAAAGGTATGCAATGATTTCCTTCAAAGGGCTAACAGACGCAAACACTGGAGCTAAACGCTCCAGGTATTACCAGGTATTTACTTACGGTATCTACTGAATGAAGGACCCTAGAGTGTTTAAAGACTGTAACATACCCACTAACTCAATAAATAGTGTGTAAGACAAACATATAAAAAGATGATCCTGTGTGATCTGACAGAACACTGCCACTCTCTATATGTATGTATTAACACAAGCAACTTAAATAGACCTTGAAGTATTTTATTAAGTGTGTCACTTTATCTTTGCTGCTTTGATATTTAACTCCCTAAATACTTGGAGTGGATATGATACTTCTAGATTATCATCTCTGTTTATTGTCTTCAAGACATACATTACGAATCCCTCTTCTTCACACTTAGTCATAACTAAAATAACACAGACTATGGCTATTGTTACACAAATACAGGGCCTACTTGAGCCTTTTGTCAGTGCAATTGCAGGTGATGGCTGGCAAATGACATCACACCTTGAGTCATTATCATTACAGGCTCGTTAGGGCATGTGCTGTCATCCACACCGGGACCTGCTTAGGACACGTCTCGCAACTCAATTTGAGGCGTCCCAAAGTGTGTTCTTGTCACATTCACTTTACTCACCACCACTTGAAGTGGAACCTAATACTGTGCTGTTAATTTCCTTGACTCGTTATCTGTTTAGTTGGATGCAATACCAGTGTTGTCACTGTATTTTTATATGCCATGGCTAATCAGGGAATTCATGTGTCCTGGGAGAACAGGATAGAAAAGTTCTGCTTTGGAAATGTGTATCAGTCCCAGTCAGGGTGAGTGGATTACTCACCAATATCTAGGTAAACCCTGAAGACATTCCTCACTTCACCCAACTCTGTGTGCAAACAAGCAATGTCCCAGGAGCAAACGGCACCAGTTGAACCTGTCAGGACGTAACCAACACCTGTATTGTAGCATAGTAGAAAAGAGGGAAATGGGGTCTGTTTATGGACAATAGCTACAGCCTTGAGCTGTTTGTCTACAGGGACGTACAATCCCCCTGTTCTCTGTGGTAGGTCACCTCTGCTACAAGCTGAACAAACTCCCTCTGCAGCTGAGGGTCCCCTGTCTTTCTGTGCCCCCCAAATACATTCACACACACCTGCTGTGCTTGAGCTCCTCTCTGTCACTTAACCCTTATCGATCATCTGCAGGAGAGATTGAGACAACCTAGTGCAACGCTAGTGGTCACTTACCTTCACAGAGGCACAGTAACCCTGGCCTATTCAACACTGCACAAGATAGCAAATGCCAGCATATATTAGATGTGGAGGTGTGGATACTGATGGATACTGGAATCATTTCATTCCACAACAGAGAGCCTGGATGAGTACAACCTCCAAATACTTCATAAAAGTGATAGTGACATTAGATTTTAAAAAAATGAACGTCAGTACAGGTCACATCCTCCTTAATATTGAAATAATGTGAACCTATCCCTACCAGGTTTAAGATTAAAGATTCAACGGCCTTAACTTCGATCGGTACAGTCTTAATTAATCAACAGAAAAAAATAACTGGTTGTGTGGTTCAAATACAATTCCTAATTGATTTTAATGTGTTCCGAGCGCCATTAGTAATGTAAATTCAAGTAACTTATTATCATTAATGTAACGTCCGGACAACAGTTAAGAATAACGACGTGTTTTAATACAAACCATCTGACAATACAAATGTTTCCATCTTTGCTATAGCTATTCACCTTTATCGGTTCATCAGTGAAATGCCTCGTTTACTCACCTGATCTTTCAAAATCACTGTAAATAAGCAACAAAATCTGTGACCAGAAGCACATCCTACGTAACACCTTGGACTCCATACATACAGAATTTGGAATAATTGTAAATATGTAATTTTCCACGAAGCTCGACTGTTCCGTTTCTTGGGCTGTGGTAACTTAAGCATCCCGCAAACCATACACGACGCCTTCGGTGACAGAACAATTGGTAACTTTATACCTTGCTGAGACAAGAATATACACAAAAACTGAAACAGTTCACTTTTTTGTAACATGTGTTATCATCATTAGTGACACTGCTCCCACTTTCAAATGATGTTGTTTATGTTAAGAGTGTCCAAGTATTTGTCATATTAATGCAATATTTCCAGCATTTTTAAACTCGAAACATTCCGTTCTCTTTGGCGATGCTATTGCGTTGACAGTGTCCTCTTTGCCGGGGGGAGTGGGAGAAAGGCATTCGTATGTATGGGGGAAATACTAATCTTATCTCAGTATCTTTAACAATTCACCACCTCCCCTACATTAGCATCTGTTATCTAGTCATTATCATATACATTAGTCAACACCTGTTTCGCTAAAACATCTTTAATTAGGGCCATTGAAAGATACGTGATAAAAACGAAACTATTTTACACTCAAAATGCAGCACTGTGGCTATAACCCAATTACATAAATGAACTTCTTGAAATGGATTTCTTTAGTAGAAAAACATTAGAAAACATTAAAACTATCGTAACCGGTTTTCGAATTTACATTTTCAGTTTCGATTTTTGTCATCCTGTCTACGAGATAGAATGACTGTTAATTAAACAGCCACACGGAAATATCTGAAACAGTTACCATTAATGTCCACGCAGCAATTTTATCGTATAAATGCAAACGACTGTAAATACTTCGAATAACAACCCCCCTGTAAATCAAATTAACTCATTAAAAAAATCAACATTACCGAATGTAGCAACTGTAAATATTTCCGTTTCTGATTGAATTGAAAATTACACCGCGCAATCCGAGTCTTGTACGATCATATAGGCCTACTGTAGGCCTTAAAACTGTGAGTGGCAATAAGGAGGTCAGACAACCAACCTGCCACAAATTCGAATAAAACATTAAACCAGTTTTTATTACAGCAGACCAGATAGGCCCGTTCAAAATTATTCAGATGAAGTTGTAGCAACCCATACTTGTTATATTTGTGACAATACACATAATTTACTCTGATATAGTTAATTCAATTTGCAATTATGTTTCAGACTTCAATCACAAACACATAGGCCTACACAAAGCGTCAGACTAATGATATCCTGTGACGCTCTCAATCTAATTCTTATTATCAGCCTCATCTAAGATGCAAATTGGCTGTCACTCTTTTAAACCCATTTCATGTGAAGTAAAATTTAATATTAAACGTTTCAAGGTAGGATTTCAAGATAGGATTCCTTAAAAACGTGGGCGTTAATTTCACATACACTTTATAATGTATGAATGCGCTGCAAGAAATTAAATTTCTGCACTTGTGAACTGCAATTAAGTAGGCTATATGTAATTTTATTTTGTATAATTTGTCGAACTAATTATTTTCAGGCAACGTCGTTACTATGAAACAACTGAATGACTAACATAACTAATGATTCAAGGTGGCAGTGAAATTTCGGTCATGATTTGTTTTTGTAAATGTAAAATAAAACGTGATCCCTTTTATACATAAGGGTATGAGCGGTAGATTTGCCATACAGAAATAAATTGTTTCGCTATGTTGCGTTAATTGCTAAATTTTATGTGACTGTTAGCTGAGCAGCAACCAGTAAATTATTTCTCTTTGTTTCGACCCTCGTGAGCGAAAACATTCTATCAATATCATTTTAAGATGTTTTGTTATCTTTTTTCATTATAATACATATAGGGGCGAAAGACGATTATCGTGTAATTAGCGCCTTTAAAGAAATCGTTAAAAGGAACAGCGGACACCGCCTTTGAAGGGATTTGGTACGAGTGAACGCAACACCTTTTGATTTTACCTGTCAATCACCGCGATAAGCCCGCCCACATCTGGGGGGGATCAGTATATGAGGTGATCCAGAGAGCGTGTCTGTTACTGACACTGTGGAAGTCGAGAGGAGAGGATGCCTGCATCGCAAACTGGATTTGGAGATTTCTTTCTTGGGAGAAACGTCAGTATGCCGCCCGGATATCAGATACCAGTTCTGGGGTGCCCACCGGGGGTACAGCCACCCCCTCATCTAGCAGCTATCGCTGGGGTCCCTGTGACATATCCAGGACTACAGGGGTACAGTTTTATCCCCTATCCTCAGTCCAGACACTTGGGACACTTGGTAAGTTATAGTTTGTTACTGTTTGCGAGCATGTAATAATTAAATAATCCTTAAATGTCATTGATCTGGCCTTAGATGTTTCTTTTTTTTTTTTTTTCATAAAAATGTAAAAAATGTAGAATTATCCGAGCCTCTTTTAATTATGCCTTGTACCTTTTCTCCGTAAACATGGAGACAGTTTTAACAGTTACTACTTTTAAAAATTTAATTTAAATTTAATTTTCCAAATTGAAGGCTGAATGTGAACCGTCAAGCATTAACGTTGTCGTGTCGTGTTTGTTTCAGAACGGCTCTTTTGATCTGAAGGCTGCTTCCCCATACCACCCGGCAATGCTCACCAGAGGAGGGTCATTCTACTCACCATACCGGCCAATGGCAGCGGAAGACCCCAGCAGAGTCGCCAAGGTGGCGACCCGCGAGAGCACCAGCGCACTCAAGGCCTGGCTCAACGAACACCTGAAAAACCCATACCCTACAAAAGGCGAAAAGATCATGCTCGCTATCGTCACGAAGATGAGCCTCACGCAGGTGTCCACCTGGTTTGCCAACGCCCGTCGGCGTCTGAAGAAGGAGAACCGGGTGAGCTGGGCGTCCAAAGGGAAGTCCGACGAGGAAGAGGATGATGAAAGCGAAGAGGAAGGTTCGCTCCAGAAAGGTCCGGGGGACGAAGACGAAATTGAGGACGAAATTGACCCACAGACCGTAGATGAAGAGGTGGAGGTGGGGGACGCTGGAGGTGTAGAGGCACAGTCCGTGGATCTACGTTTGTCACAGCCAGTGAATGACAGGCCTGGGGAAAGTAATTCAACGAGCACCGCGCCTGCAACGGAAGAGCAGAACAAAGTAGACTGTGTCGCATCTAAGGCAGAGTGTAAGGGAAACGTCGACCATCAAAAACCTAAAATTTGGTCCCTGGCGGAAACTGCAACCTCGGACAGTGGGACAAAGTCCCGCGAAGGGAATGACAGTCAACAAAACAACGCCAAGTGGTGGGTGCATTGGGCGCATAGAAACGGACAGTTCTTTCCTACCGGCCACCTTGCACAAGACCTTTTGAGGCATGGCGGTTGCAATGAGTTGAACTGTTAACCAGCAATTGGATCAACATCGCACTTTCTCTTCCTAAACGTTGGAAGACTGTGGGGGTAATGCATACACTCTGGTCACATTTGTGTTTATAAATCTCATGCAATGTCTGGTTTAAAACCAAAGATTATAAGGGGAACGTTCAGGTTTGTGTAAATATTTGTAAATATGGTCTAATTTGTTGGACACTTTGTAAGTTATAAACCGATTTCGCATAACACGCGCAGGCATATTTTCTTAAATAAAGTGCTTCGATCTATACAAAGTCGTTTGTCTTGTAATCCCTCATAAAATGTAGTTTAGTGCAGTTTTTTTCAATGAGAGGAATTTAATTCCGTCCTTATAAGGCCATTTGGTGTAGGTGGTAGTCAAGTAGCTCAGATAAAGCTCAGCGAAGCGGCTAAATTCACATATAAACAAATAGAAAAGATACAAAGAGAGAAAAGAAAAAAGTGATCAAGTGTAATGTGGAGTCTGGTTGGACTCTGGTTCTGTCCAGCGCTTGTTTCTTTGCAGTTTTAAGTAACGCACGTGCTAACGCTTCAGTCGAATTTTTTTTACCTTTAAATTTTTAGTTTTATTAGCAAGTTTTATTAGCAATTTTTAGTTATTGTTTACATTCAAATAATAAAAACCTTATCTTGCATTCAGATAAACTGTTGGTTACTTTATTTGTAACAATTGGCAGCACTGTGGATATTATGAGAAGTGTAGTCTTTTCCGTCGCACCAAATCGGCATTTTGCTGTCATTCGTTTTTGTTTTCTCTGACTCTTCATCCCCAGGTGACCTCTCTGTTCTATTTTTGATATCTGTAGCCAAAGGAATTTCACATTAGAAAGCTTGAAGCCTTTTGATGGCGAGGAAGCTGGGAACGCCAGAGTAGGATCCATGTGAATAAGTCCCATCTCTTTGTCACTCTTTTAGTGAAGCTCTTATCATCTTAAAATCTTTCGAATAACTACCATTAGAGGATTTGCATATCAGACGCTGGGCCGTCAAATCTCCTAAAACTATCGGGGATTAAGAGCTCAGATTGTTCTTTGTTGGTGAGTAGTAATCAATCCTATTAACTCTTGCTAGTGACATTAGATGAAACTAATTGGCCAGAGGAGTGTCTCTTGGCGGTCCAAAGCTTCCAAATTACACTCTCGCATCTGTCCACAGCAAAACTATGACGTCGTTCAATCTAACTCTCCACCAGTAAGTATAAGCCCTTGTGTGCAAATTAATGTATGCACAGATTTTCAGGTTTATTTGCCCACCAGACATTTAAATTAAATAAAATCATAATACTTCTTTCAAGACTAATTGCATATTTAATACTTACTTCCTCCCACACAAAGACAAGACCAGGGCCTTTGTCAGAGAGGACCTTCACTGGAGTTTGTGTGTTACTTTGTTTTCAATTTCACAATGTGTTCAGATCTAGATTTCTGATCTAGATTTCTGAGTGTCATTGTTTTTGGACACATGCATTTTACATCAGATAATTCATGAGCTTCGAGTTAAATGTCATGTTCCTTAGACTGATCAAACCTTTCACAATCACCTTTGTAATACATGGACAGAACTGACTTTTCTGAACTCGTATCAAAGCTTTGCACATTTTAAAAAACAGCACACATATTTGCCCCAAATCTAACGATCTTCATTTGAAATTAAAATTCCCATTATGACAAACACTTTTGTGACTTACTCTCATTTTATCCACTTGCGTCTGTATATTTTGTGAACTATATCAAGGGAGGATGTGAAGCCTAGCACAAGAATCAGCCAGTACCTGTATCACTGTGATACCTGTGCAGTCAGTCATCTCTGATCATTGTGACATAGTGTCGTCACTGGTAAGTGTAAGTGCAGCATAGTGAGTGTGACTGCACAAAGCCTTCCTCCTTTTGTCACAGGTAAACTGACATACAGTTACAGTGTGGGGATGCAGAGGGGGCGTGGTCCCCCCGGCTCTTGGGACATCTGCATACGCCCCATCCAGACAAGGGGGATTAGGCCTGGGGGGGCTGCTCTGTTTCAGAGGAGATGAAAGGGGGCCTCTCCCTTGCTGATCACCCAGGTTTCCATGTAAATTCAAAGGTCCATTCCGCTGTTAATCCGTGGATAATGAGAAAGCCCCTGTGAGCATGGGGGTTGGGGTGGTGGTGGGGGGTTCC
This sequence comes from Megalops atlanticus, assembly GCA_019176425.1. Lineage (NCBI taxonomy): Eukaryota > Metazoa > Chordata > Actinopteri > Elopiformes > Megalopidae > Megalops > Megalops atlanticus. The sequence continues at coordinate 10,055,169 of CM032882.1, read as the reverse complement.
CCTGGGCCAGCCCATTCTTCCCCAGTCCAGTAAAGCAAACACAGAAGGGGTGGATTAAACCCCCTGTGCACTCACCCCCACCACCCCCGGCCCCTTTTTATACAGGTGGTCAAAATGATGTGTAATCCCCAGGAAAAACAGGGAGGATCTCACAGCGGGAGGACATGGAGGTGTCCAGAGGAAGGTCTGCTGTGTTAGAGCGACACATCAACATGTACACACGCACACAGATGTGCACATGCAAGCACGAGCAGGCGCACAAGCCAGACACACCTGCACACACACACACACACACACACACACACACACACACACACACACACACACTTGAATGTACTCAAACGCAAGGATATTATTGAAAGGTCATAATGACACACAGATCAGTATGAACGATGCAGCACTGTGGCAGTGCAAACTCTGGCTGGATGCAGGTTCAGATCCTGGGAATGACTGCTGAGCAAGTTTCCTGACCTGTTTTTTTTTGTGCATCTCTAGCCTCACTTACTCGCCATGCGACAGACACATGCTGGTAAGCGAGGCTAATGCATATTCAACTATATAAAAGGATAACCCAGAAGAATATGCATGCTGCTCAGCAGATCAGCAGATAATATAGGCATTTGTCAAACAGCATATATTGTTACATGCTGAGCTCTCATGAGTACATTTTTGCAACAGAGGTTTTTTGTTGAAATATTTTTCAGTCTTATAAACATCAAAAAGACAAATCCTCACCATTAGAAAGTATTAATATAGCATGTATTTTGTTCGATAGTAATGAACAAAATAAAAACTACAAACGCAAACAGCCAAGTATGCATGCAAAAATATCTGATTTTTCATTCTGTAACACACCACACGTATCTATTAGCTAGTAAAGAATTAACAAGTCTTCATATTTTAGGAATATTGTTAATTTTATGCCATATTTATTCTCTCGTGTATGGTTCATGCATTTTATTTTCTATTAAAATAATTGTTAAAGCTGATACAAGGGCTAACCCACAAGAGAACAAACTAAGCTAAACAATGGCGCCCTCGTGTGTACCATCTTAACTTCCCAATTTAGCACTGCCCCCACTTCAAACTTCTGTACGCAATGTAGTTTCCCCATGCAAGTATTAGCATACAATACAAATGCAGTTATAATACATATGAATACATATGAATCACTGTTTATTTTCCCCTTGCTCTGACCTGACTGAATGCAAGCTTGCGACCTAAAGCGTACATGCAAAATCTGCGCTGAATGTCTGTTTCATGCAAATGAAATGAAAGCTAATGGACTGCATGAAGTCGGATTTCTCAATCCCAATGACTTCAACCACTTAAAACAACCCTATAGCTGTCACAATTGCCATAGTGCACGTGATTATGTCTGAGTGAAAACATGGTCACAAGCACAGGGTTTCATTATATTTGATGAAGAATAGTGCACTGTCAAATTAAGACTGTACTTGTTTGCATCTCCACAGCCCGCAAAAATCGCAGGTTACTCGCAAGTACTTATTCACTGAGTCTGTGCTGACACTTGCAAAAATAAATTTGCCATTAAAAGTATATCAAAATGGAGTCATATCAAAATGGAGTCAGTGAAATCAGTGAATACAGACCACCACCTAACATATTTACCTTCCTTCCTTGTAATGTCCCACAAGACGCAACTGCCGAGAATCAGTTCCGCGACTCAGAATTCCATCCACAGGACAAGGTTTCGAAATGAATGTACAGTATCAAAACCCACGTTTCCAGATGTTCTGACCACGAAGTAGGCCTACTACCTAAGACGACAAGCAGAATCTCATTCTGCATTTAAACGTTGTACAAAACATGAGTGGCCTGCCTACTTAGCTAGCTATCCTTGTTTAGGTTTAATTGCAGTAACAGCGTTATAATCTTTTGGTGCAGTGCTTTTGGTGAAGTTAGCTAGAGTAGTAAGTTAGCTAGTTAGCATTCACGCTTCTTTTTATGCCAAGGACAGTGATATTGGTTCCAATGATATGAAAATTGGCTAAATATGGGGAGGGAGCAATTTTGAGAAGCGTAAATTGGGAATCTGGGGAATTAAAGATGATGTAGCTAATGCAGCAAAATAGGGAAGTAAGACAGGGAAAAACAGGAAGATAATGAATCAACTAAGAAAGGTCAAAGTTTGGGAATTTACTGTATAGCCGAGTGAGACTGTTGGCAAATTCTGCAAATGTTGAAATGAGGTATCATAGAAGTCAATTTCTGTAATGAGTCAGACCTCAGGGTAATTGTAGTTATTTCTGTACGAAACCCCACAAAAGGTCAAAGTCTCGGTGGTAGTTATGTGGTATGCCATGTCAACACGTAACTTGCCAGATGGCATCTGCTGTCCCAACAGGATTGGCTTTCTTCTCTACATGCATGAAAGACATTATTTTAGCACCACAAAACAATATTAGTTAATGGAAATTCAGTTAAAAATATTTAGTTCTAATGCTTATGTTTCTTTATCTTCACAACACATTCAAATTATTACATAGTTTTAGCAAAGTATTTGCATTTTCAAAGCGACTAAATACACTCTACAACCAAAATTCCATTACATGTGTATATGGAGCCCAAGTCCAGCATTTCGTCATCTGGTGGTTGGAAAATGATGGTGGGAACCTCAAAAAAAAGTCTTTTCCCTTTTTCAGGGAGAAAACCAATAGCCATCGCTCAGACTGACCTATGGCGCCATCATGTGGACATCAACATACAAAACCACAATTCCATTGCGCCACACATAATTTTCCATCAGGTATTACAATCGTCACAATCTGGTATGACAATCTCATAAACTGAAAATGAAGAGCAGCTATATTACAATATACTCTACAACACACCCACACTACTAAACTTACTCATTATGACACAATTACTTTAATACAAACGCAAATAATACAAAACACACCACAAAGGACAACAAAGACAAAAAACTGATGACAAAACAATTAAACTGATGTAACCACTTACAGACAAATGGAATGTCAGTCTGCTAGCAACATGCATGTTGTGAATGTTTTCTTTCAGTACCACTAAAGTGAAAAGCATTCTCTGCAGAAAGAGATGGGTAACTGCTGTGAGTAGAGGCAGAGCTCTTGATGTCAGGAATGCACAGAAAGCTTTGGGAGATATACAGATTGACAGATCTGAACCAGATGTAATGAGCCTGTTTGTGAAATCACATATGCAGAAGCCTGCATACGGCCAGCAAGTTCAAGTGTGTTTCATATTTATGAGAGTTCACTAAGTGGTATGAAGTATCGCTTTCTCTGCAGGGTGGTTTAAAAAATGAACCCATAAACAGTTCAGTATGAAAAAAGCAAGTTACAAAGACAGAGGTGTGTAGCTGCTGACCATGCAACTGTTTGCAGAGAATTTTAACAGAGTAGACTTAATTACACAGATTTAAATCTTGTAAACTATGTGCATCAAAGAGTCTGAAAGGCCCAGACAACATCCATTTAAGGGCATCAGTTGCTTGCTTATGGTACAGTTGAATTCTCAGAGACCCTCTTATTAGTAATGCTGGGGGTGAGGGGTAAGGAGGGTCTGACCATCCAGTCCAGACAATCTGGCTCTTTTTCCCAGCCAAATTAAAAAAATCAATTTCTTAATTTGTTTTATTTTTTGGTCATCTTTTCTGTTTTCAGCCCAATACAGCCAGATGCCCAATACCACAGGCCAGAGAAAAGGACCAAACCCAGTCCCATTAAATGTACCACAGGATTTCCCTGCCTTCCTGTAGCTGTGTCCTGCATGCTGACAGAGGGTCATAACTAGCGGTGTCAACACGGCTGTCGTCTACAAGCACATCTTTGAGGTTCCTTGGGTTTCGGGCGACGGAGCATGGTCCTCTTTGCTCTCCTCCTGCCTCACTGGGTTGTAGTTCTCCGTCACGCCTGCAGCCTGAATGGGATAAGGCAGGGAGGCCCCCAGGAACGCTGTGCCCTCTGCGGCCTCCATGCACTCCTCGTTCTCTTCAGGCCTGTGGTCTTTTGGCGGAGCCTCAACGTCCTGTGGCCCAACGTCTGGGACTAATGGCTGGTCCGGTTTGTTGGGTTTTTTGCACTTGTTGAGACAAAAAACAAAGATAAAGGGGACATGAGCTCAAGCCAGACAGAAAGAATAGTACACCTTTGCAATTCACTAAATCCATACTTTGCCAGTGTCGCTTGTCTGATCTTGGCAATGGTGGTGGCACAAACTGTGTCGGGTTGCATTTTTTTGCAAGTGGCTGCTTCTTAGATTCACTTCGGGGTGTAGAGCACCTCAGCAAAACAACTGTGTGCCGTATCACACACAAAGTATACCTGGCATTAAAGGCATTGCTGCATTCATTAATGCAATTCAGTGGGCATGCAAATGTACATTTAATCAAAGAAGGTTTTCACACTATCGCAAGTAATCTGTACATTCTAATCTGCATTGCTCACTTCATGCCTTCAGGAACACTGTACAGCAATAAAACAGGAAACATAATGCATTAAAAAGTTTCCCAGCTCCTGCTAATGGCACGAACTTCTAAACATTTTTTCCACAGTTTCCTAAGGTCATCAACAATGAGGATGCCATGTTGTTCTTGTATTTGGTCCCAGATCCAGACCTCTGGATATAAAACGAACATCCAAGTACATGTAATGTTTGTCTTTAAAGGCCAGAAACAATATTTTTTATGACTACATGAGTGCCCTAATGGCCTACTTGCATTTGAATACATCATGCCATGAACCCACATTTGTGTTGATCTGCAAATTTAATGTAGAGGAACACATGTTGCAGCCTTTCATTGTGGTTGTTTAGAAAATTAGCTATGCAGAACTATGCAGATGTTTTCCCCCTCCGTAGATCCTAGTAGCAGAGGCTGTATTACTTTTTACATTTATGGTGGATTTATGCTATTCATAGAGCTCCACGTTTTGTGTTCACCCACACTGAACTGTGGGGCCTATCTAATGATCTCAGTTACAGGTGGAGGATTCGACTAGCAGCACTCACACCTTTTGAAGTCATACCAGCATGTGCAGTTGGTCTTCAAGTCAGACTTGAGTTAACAAGATAAGCCAGAATTCCTCTTTTGTGAAAAGGAAATTACCTGAACTCAGTTAGCGTGCTAACTTAAACTGGCTAACTTGAGAAAAGCTAGACTTAGTTTAGCTTGCTTCTTAAAATAGACCCCTGGTGGTACAGGTTTGATCATTCATGTAGAGTGCAGACAGTTTATTATAATGAGGTAATAATGAAAAGTGAGAACAGATCTCTGTGGTGATGAAAATATGATGGTTATGTGGAATAGTTAAGGTATGGTGTTGCATTCTCATTGAGCTTTATGTATGCATGGTGGGATAATTATTGTGGGTAGGTTCGATGACCTCATTCAATGCCATTATGTAATCTTTATGAGGAAAAGGAATATATAAATTGGTTGTCTTTTCAGTAAATGTCATAACTTACTTAACCTCAACACTTTAAATGGCATACACAATGTACTGTATAAGCAGCAGGTTAACTATTCCAGAAAACATGTTTGCATCAGAGGGGACCATAAGAGAACCATTCAAAGATAGATCTGCCCTTACCACGTTGACGTGATTGTTGAGCTTACAGATGACAGCACGACAGCTTTCTGTAAATCAAAACAATGTTGTGTCATTACAGGTTTGAACTTTAATGACTCTATGCTTCTGCCAATGAAACTGTGTCTTAATTTAAAATACATGAAACAGACAGCTGAGAGTTGATAAAATGGGAGTCCTGAACTGAGACAGTAGAGTTCTGCATTGCAAGGTTAATTGTATTGCTGGGAAACAAACAAACAAACAAACCACCAGCAATAACAAAAACAGCAGACAATACATTACCTTGCTTTGCACACAAAAGCCCCAGAGCAACTGCAACTGCTGCCACAATCACTATGACCACAATGGCGATCAAACTGCCATTGGTTTGTTCCGCTGAAAAAGAATAAAACCTCTTCAGTTGTTTTTGTATTAAACATGTTTCATGCTTGAATGTACGTTATTCACCAGATACAATAACAAGGTGGAGGAAGTCAAATGGAGAAGCAACAAACAGCTCTGGCTTTTCCTTCCCCTAAGGCTGTGCTGTAGGTTCATCTGGCCTTTGTTAACAAATACACGTGGCCAAAGTCTGTCGCAACTTGAACAAAAACACCTTTGTCAGTACCCAAGTTACCTTTCCAGGAGAGCTGAAATTACAGGTTAAGTCACCCTACCAAAGACTCTAGCCTACTGACACATTCATCCCTCAGCCTAACACACACACACACACACACACACACACACACACACACACACACACACACACACACACACACACACACACACACACACATTACAGGAAACCGCACATCGTATTGTCCCTTCCATTCCCACACAATTCTCTTTTCGGAGGAAGTTTCGACAACGTGATGCGACCGCCTACTCCTAGGCCCACTGCTGTGGCCCAACACCGAGGCCTCACTTCCTCCCAGGGGTGCCTGACAGACAGACCGTGACTCCTGGCCACCTGTCTCAGCCTCTACTCTCATCTCTGCCTACCCTAACGTCAGCCACAGGGACAGAATGGAATCTGCTGTCTTTTAGTGGGTGAATGACTCAGTCTGTCTCACTGCTACTACTACTTCTACTACTACTACCACTAATAGTAATAATAATAACCATCATAATCATCATCATGGCTTTTCATGTCACTAGTTCCATGTGTTTTTCAGTAAAGAATGAGATTTACCAATTTTTTTATCAGTTTATTAATATACTTGCACCTGTTACCTTTCTTTTAAGCAATTATTTAAAGACTCCATGTGAATATTATAGATGGATGTTTACTGAGGCAGTTAAGTTTAAGTGGTTAAGTTCCTCAATGGCACAAGTTTTCCCAGATGTAATTCAACCCTGCAACATTCCAGCAAGGAACCCAATTCACAAACCACTACTCCACACTACCGCCTGATTGTAGGAAACCAATGATCCTGTATCACAGAGCGATTGTAACTCCATCACTTGCAAATCTGCATCAGCCATTGGGATTATTAGCGTGGTTGAGGAGTTAAACTGTGCACTGACACAGTAAGGCAGTCAGCGATTAACACAGGAAGTGGCTTGTGGGCTTATTTCAGCAGGCCGTAGAGGGTGGAGACCGAAAGGTGGAATGAGTTATAATGAATGGCGAACCACTCACAACCAAGCAAGGACCACATTTTCACATTTTCTTTTTGAGCGATATTGACATTTACTCACCGCACACCACGTCTGATGTGGACGTCCCGCTCTCTGTTTCCACGAATCCTGGTCCACACCTGCGTTTGACAGAAAAATGTGATTTCGTCTTTTGTATTGACACCAAAGAAAACACATGCCTTAACCACTTCTGCTTTGGTTCATATGGGAGACAATGTCCAAGTGTCCAAATGTCGTGCTTTTTTCTGCTTTAGGCAACCTTGTTTGGAATAGAAAGTTGTATATCAGGCTTATCTTACCACGGCAACCTCTGTAGTCATGCAGGTGTGAAACTAAATATAGTTCCTCCAATACACACTGGTGTGCCACCAACAGCTATGTTTCACAGTACAAGTCTCACAGTGTAGTAGAGTGAAGTGGGTGTCAGTTGGAGGACAGATGCTATTCCACTGACGTCATTTGAGCAACTTGCAGGTGCTTGACAAAATGCAGGGTCCATGAAAGCGGTGGGACAAGAAACCCTGGCCAACCTATCTACCGCTAGCCCTGTTGTGGGCTGCCGGTCATTGTCGGCTGAGTACACGGCCAGCTTAGAATACGAACCACAAGGTTCAGCCTCGAAGGCTTTGAATACTGATCCACTCTTCCATTCATCATAAAGAAAATTACATCTACATCAAAGAGAAACATACTTGTATGAATGGACTGCTATGGATGTTCTATGAGACAATTTTTAGGAACACTCACTTTGTCCATGGACGGCATCTGAAAACTGCAGAGCTCTCATTGGAGAAAGTTCCAGGGGGGCACACTTCACAGACAGTGTCATTTTCCTGAGTACCTGAGGAGGCATACACATAGATGCAATCACCTCCTTGTCTGCTCTTACATTCTGAGTTAGAAAACACACATATCCATCTGGAGGAAAGTGGTACCACAAATATTATATCATGACTAGACATCCAGCTGTGCTTCAAATTAAAACTTAAGTCTCTACTATCATCAAAAGCTATAAGAGTTCTGAACTGCCGGCTATTCATGAATATCTTTGCAAGGGTACCATCTTAACAAAACATGCATAGCTGGCACAAAAATGCAGACAGCACTGGTACCTCCCGTCACCAACTGGTACCTCCTAGAAAGAGGACAGAATCATGCAGCAGCTAAGTATCTAGTCATGACAGAATATCTGTGGTGAAACTTCAGACACCATTAATACCATTCACTTGAGCCTGACTCCATAAGAATGCAGCTAAAGCTAACTGGCATTCTCAATTAAGCATTAAGGTTTACCCATTTTAAGGACTCCATGTCCTTCTTCACACTCTGTGTTCTTAATGCATTTGTGGCACCCATTCCCGGCACAGTGGAACCCCTTCTTGCACCTACAGGGTCTTTTGATGGTGCGATCCAATGGCTCCTGCTCAAAATTCAAATCTGTGTGTGGGAGAGAAGAAACAACGATGTTGGTGGGCCACTTGCGTTACGAGATAGGACGATCAAAGAGGGGGGCACAGCACACGCAAACTCACTTTCGTCACAGTTGGGCTGCAGTTTGCATTTCATTTCCTTGGTGTAGCCTTCCTGATACTCGTTCTTCTCACAGGGGCTGCACACTGGATCATTGCAGTTTGCATCGGAGCTCATTCGGGTCCCTGCAATGTAGAGGAATCACAGTGGGTCATAGAAGGATCTCATTTCTGATCATCCGCATTCAGCATTTGCACAGTTTCCTGGGTCCTTTCATTCACTTTCTTGATCACTCCAAAGTAAAACTAGTACAACTTGTGACATCTTTTTTCCATTTACTATCACTTTATTTGACAGGTCACTCAATGAACCATTAATTAGCACTCTATAAAAACATTAACATTTATTGCACTGCCCATTCTTAGGCTGGCATCTTTCACTCCTCAGTCCCCAACAGTTTTGGTTAATATTGGATACAATCCCAAAAAGAGCCACGAATACTGATTACATTTTGCCTGCAAAACAAATAATCATGGTTGTATCCATGTGAAAAAAATGTAAGCAATCAATAAAATGTAATGGTCCTTTTGGTCCATCCAAAATGCAAGACAAAACCAAAAAATGTGAATGCGAAGGTCCAAAACCCACCCGGTCCACACATTTTACAGCACTCCCCATCCTTCTCATATTGTGTCTCGGGATCACATGCATGCAAATATACTGGCAACAGCTGTGGAAAAAAGAGAAGCAAATGGGACATTAGCACTGCATATTACCAAGTTCGTTTTACATGTGTTAGCCTTTTTGACACGTACACAATGACATGCACAATAAGAAATGTCCTTGTGTGACCCTGTGTGTGTCTCCTACAGTATTACAGGGCTGGCGGCACTGCTAGGCTTAGAAGTATGGTATGACTTGCAAAAATGTGTGCCAATTGGTCAGTGCTGAGCTCAGAAGTTCAAGTTGAAGACAACCCCCCAATTTTCAAAGCAAACCATGACTGGTTGTAATCATGGGAAAAAACATAATGCACAGCCCCCTTATTGTTTTTATATTGCTTTCAAATCAATAATTAAATAAAAACTTGGTTTAAATAGAAATAAATAATCGCAAACACTGGAATTTTTATCATTCACTTGATGGCTTGTTAGCTAGCTACTTATGCAGAAATCCCTTGAAATAAAAGTGGGCTAGTTAACTTGCTAGGGCACCACAAAGTCTTAGATAGCTGAAATATATTGACCACCAGGTTGGGATTTGTTCTGTTTTGTGTTCCAATATTGAATTCAGAGAGCTAAGGTGTTTGAAGGCAGTTACCATTAAGCATCACACTACCTAGAAAGCATGGGGGCCTGCCTCTTTCACTACTCCATCAGGCGGGGCATACAACTGCTCGATACGCAAAGTCCTCTTTGGGAGGAGTAGTAATGACCAAACTCATGTCATGAATAGCTTGTTAGAGAACAGGAGTCACAAACTTTACACGTTATCTGTACTTCTTCTTTCAGAGCAATAGCCTTCCTTCTGTGACCTACAACTGAAAGCAAAATTTTGGAGGTTTTTGAAATTCCCCTGAGAGCACAACAAAGGGGATTCTCCCATAGACTGCTGTAGCCAATCACCACATCATAAAAGCCCAGCAACACTTACAAGACTAACAGTTAATTTAATGCAATAAAAATGGCACCATGGATTGATGTATGGTCTGGGATAAAAGTGGTAGAGTGGAGCAGTGAATGGGTAATCAGACTCTTAAGAGAAAAGGAGAACCAACACACAGCCAAAGACTTCACTAGGTGGCGGGTGATATCAAATAACTTAGCTACCTAAATGAATATACATGAACATCGTTGTAATGCTTTGAAGTGAAGACTTTATTAAATGGTGCAATGTATGCATTATGAAATTAATGTAATGTTTAATTCTGTGTATTTTAAGCATATCTATGGCAACTGTCCTATTTGGAGTGCAACTGCAAACAATTTATCAACTTTTAATACCTTATTTAAAAAAAAAAAAACTAATTCACACCAACAGAATTGTGTAAACACAGGTCTGTTGGTAATAGCCTCTAACTATTAACCTGAGAGCTGTAGATCTACATCTGCGATGAAAAAAAGAGAAGAACATCTTAACTCTTGGAGCGGAAATGTGAAGAATACCCCGCAGCTGGCATTCTGTAGAAATGGACATGTAATAAGTAAAGTTTCAGAATGGGTATGCGAAATCACAGATGACATGACGGAGTCACGGCGTTTCACCGTATGGTGGTTAGGTGGCAAATGCATAATGTTATTTTCAGAAAATGAAGTGAACAAAATCTGATCTGAAAAGCTTCAAAAGAGACGAGACGGACAAGTATAGGCTTTGGAATCTCCGCAAGACACTGGTATCACCAATTTACTTAAATTGCTTAGAGAGAATCATGCATGTACTGTTGCTATTTCCTCTCAACACCGTAAACACTGGCTGCTGCTGCCAGTGCAGAAAGTCCCTAAGATACCTTTCGTTCAATGCAGACAGTAGACTACTCGTATTACTGACATAGCGTACTGCGAATTCACAGAAAGAAAAGTAAACGTCAATTGGAATTTTACAAGCAAAATCTGCTACCCGACAAAGGTGTCTTTTCTATCGCCGCTCTATGTGCGCATTTTATTGATCAAAATGAAAGTGAAAGTCACCGAAACTAGCAATACGCCCTTGCGATTCAGTGGCTACAACCATACGGTTACACAAATAGTTCAAAATACGGCACACCCGTAAATTCAAACGTAACAATTGTAAGTAAGCTGTCAGACTTGAAAAATAGACGTTTGCAAGGTCCTAACTGCTCACAAGATGGTGGACATCCACTTACCAATAGAATGCAAACTATCCACTGTTTGAAAATATTTCCCATTTCTCTCAGATCGTGTGGTCTTAGCTCCAATAATATCAGCTTCGTGCGAACGACCGGCAAAACTAAGCGCGACTGTTAGACTGCTGCTGTTCAGCGCAGCCCAACTATAAGAAGCCAGGTCGCAGCCAATCACTAGCTACGAAAAGGGGATTTCCACAGCTTGAACGCTATTTCCTCCCTGAGCTCGGATGTTTTCTATCCTCATTATTATCAATTAGGTTTAACATCTTTAAGCCTCCTTGGTATTACCGATACAAACGATGAACTATGTTGTATGGAGGATGAAACCTGTCAAAATTAAATAAATAAATAAATAAATAAATAAATAAATAAATAAATAAATATCCAAAACATAAACATGTTATTGAATGTCAAAATAAACAACCATACAAAGAAATTAGGTAATTATACACATAATTAAACAAATTCATAAATAAATAGTAAATGGGTTGCCTACCAAATAGATTGCACATTAGTGTATAGTTTAATATGCAATAAAGATATTAATATAATGGACACTGGGCATCTATAGCCTTTTCATGTCTTGTAATTCTGTTACCAGTGAAGGAGTTACAAATGTTCATAAGAATGTGGATAGGCTTAATATATTTGCCTTCTGCAAATGAAATCTTTGATCATTTTAACTGAAGTGATTTAATTCTTATGTCAGATAATATATGTTTGATTGGTGATTTTGCCTGCCTGTCCAGACCTGAGAGTGACTAGACCTAATACTCACCTCAGATACTGCTTCTGGGTTACAGAAGCCTAGTGATGATTGGTGTCCAGATAAATAAAACCAATTAACTGTATTTTAGCCATTGTCTTAATAAGAATTCATATATTCATATATAATTCTTAATATATTGAGAGAAATGTCCTCAATAGTGATTAAAATTCCCCCCAAATTAATCTGATTTGTCTTGATCATAAGTTACTAAGTTGTCACAAGCTAAGTCTGCAATGTTTAGTCAAACACCGAAAATTCAAGATTTCTCACAAACAGAATTATACATAATTCTAATGCATTTTTACTCCTGTGTGGCTGCATTGTGTGTATGTGTGCGTGTATATATATATATATATATATATGTGTATATATATATACTTATATATATACTTATTACACACTAAGTTTTTCTGAGGGATATTTAAGGATATATTTGGACAACTACTTGTCACTACTACATAAAAACAAATATCTATGCACGCGCCTGCACACACAGACACGCACACACACAGAGCATGCATAGTATTAAAGTTTGGCCTTGTTTGTTTGTAAAATTGATAAGGCCATTTAAGTGGGAGTGTGACTCCCATACTCTGTGGCTTTGCCCAAATGAATCTCCTTGTTTCATAATAGCACTCTCCACCAGGCCTTGTGCATTTATTAATTTCACTCGTTAATTTCTTATTTGGACTTCAAATAGTACATGTGTTCATATGTAATCATGGAAAAATATGCCTAATTGGAGTTACATAATTAAATACTGAACAGGACAAGAAAACAGAGAAACACACACACACACACACACACACACACACACACACACACACACACACACACACACACACACACACACACACACACACACACACAACCACAGCGAGGCAATTATGGCCTTACATTGACAATAGCCTATTTTCAACAGGTTTGTGCTACAGAACGAAATCTCCGCTACTATCTGTACGTCATAAGGTGATGTAAAGCATTTTGACAGGTTTTGAGGGAAAGACCACGAACTCTGTAAATCACCCCGTGATCCGAGAATTGTTCCAAACCCTTCCTCATTTTAGCGTCCTAATGTGTCAACACGCAGGCGTTTCAACAGTTGGTAATTTCGTTTGACAGCAGTCCCATTGTCTTCCTCTGAAAAATCAGGCACACCGGGGATTTTTGCCAAAATGTTCAGTGCTTTTTTTCAGTACGTACACCAAATGAGTGTGTAGATCATACCAAGTCGTGTTCTTCCTTGCCAGGAAACACAGGAAGAAACTGGCCACAGAAATACATATCCCGCTTCTAAATTGCACGTACGCTTGCGCGAGATTCTTGCCACTGGATTTTTATGGCATGTCACATGATTTCAGGGAATCACAAGCATAGGCTACACCATAGTAGTTACAAGGCGAAGCTCTGAGCTGCGACGAATAATGAAAAAGAGGGAGAACGGGCAATTTAAGAGACGGCGGTGTAATCAATTCACAGATTGCCCACTTCTCCTTATTGCCTTATGTCGAGCGAGAGAGAGAGAGAAAGAGAGAGAGAGAGAGAGAGAGAGAGAGAGAGAGAGAGAGAGAGAGAGAGAGAGAGAGAGAGAGAGAGAGAGAGAGAGAGAGAGAGAGAGAGAGAGGCTTCTAGGGTTTCCCTGGCGTGTCACATGATTTCAAGGAAGCGGTTTTCCTTTCTGGAAAAGAATAACTGCTGTATGACTTCAGATTGTTTTTGATGCATTAATATGCAGGTTTCCTTTAAAGCGTGAATGTCAGTAACTCTGAGAGCTTGAGAAAACGTTATGACCCAAGCAATATTCTGTTCTTCAAATAAATGTATTTGTTTATTTATTAGTAGATCAAATTGAGATTTTGACATATTCAGTTGTGTCCTGCAGAAGTGATGGCATGAATACTGTCCCTAAGATAAATGTCATGTGTTCATTATGCCAAAATTGGAATGCAAGAAAAGAGAGGAACTGAGAGTGAGAGAATTTTTTTTTGTCCTGAGTCACATATATTGTAAGATGTAGTATTCACCTGGAAATGGAAAATTAGGGACTTTTATTGCTTTTGACGGAATCATCAAAATGTGAACCGCTATTAGTTAGAGACTTGGATTCCTGAAATGGATTTTGATTGGTCAATTTCTATGAAACATAAAGGAGCACATTTTTTTCATCTTATTTTCCCCTCTCTGTTTTATTTTCATATTTTCTTTACTTTTCTAAGACATACTTATTAGAACAAATATTTGCACTTGCCATTACTGAAAGACAACAAGGTGCATTTCTCTGAATACAGAACTTGGGTGTTTCTTTATGACTCAATTATTAACATTTTTGAACTTTTTTTTTTTTTTACTAATTAACTGCATGATTCAATCTCTAAAGATGTTTAGCTCATGATTCCAAGGATATGACCTACACTTTTTTTCTATCACCTGTAGGTGATATAACACATTCTATATCAGTTTTGCTCAGTTTAACACCATTAAAACTTTTTACTTAGGAAGTTAGGTAGTCAAAGTGTGGCTTGTATCCAAACCTTTTCAGAGCACACAGGAAAAGCGTGAAGATTTTAAGTGTATACTCTTTAAGATTGTGCACACTCTGCCAGTGTAATAGAATTGTGCAGATGACAATCACACAAACCATTTAGGTTCAACTCTGAATGACAGTGGGGAGCAACGACAGCATAGCGTAGCTCTTTCTCGGCCAATGCCGTGTTATCTAAGTTTCCACACTGCTGACAGAGAGATATCAAACAGTGCAGCTCAAAGCTAATCAAAGTTTGGGGGGTTTCCTTGATCCCCCGAGGCCGAGACTAAAGACACTTGGTCCAAAGCTCGAGTTTCTAGACCCATTGGAAATCCCCCGTAGTGAGAACTTGTAGAGGCCAAAGTCACGTGGTTCCCATTGCACCTGTTGTTCCATCGGACAAGACGCGGACTTCATGTTTTTACTAATCACACCATGAGCAACAGTGCCCGACTTTTGAGTTTTAACTGTAAACTGCCTGTAAAATCTGACAACATCGTAACATTATATTTACCACGAATGGTATCCTCTTTCGATGTTAACTTTTTACAATTGGCCATTTTAGTAATATTTAATTATATATATATATATATATATATATATATATATATATATATATATATATATATATATATATATATATATATAGGTGGTCGTAAAGTTATGAAATACTCTCTAATAATGTAATTCCATAGTTAATGTGGACTTCGTAAGAGTGACATGGAACTACTTCTTTAAAAAAAAAAAAAAAAAAACAAAAATAAACAAAAAGGCAACACTTTGGGTAAATTCTAGATATGGATTTCTCCGTGCTTTCCAAAAAAGTTTCCAGCACACCTTAGAATGCGTGTTTGGTAACATTCCTAATGATATCATTACATGGTGACAGGGTTGCGTGTTGGCATATTGCCTAATTTCTCCAGCCAATAAAAATAAGCAAAACAGCTACAAACTTCAGATGGACACATTAGCATAAACAATTCAGGAAGGATCACATAATAGCACTTACAGTGAATGCTCTGTATCTGCATTTATCTTGACCCTGCTATATACATTCGCCTTGTTTTGATGGCCTTGCGACTTTGGATGGGATAATTACACAAGCAGACAAAATATAATTTATTACACTATTTTTATGAACCATATATTTGCAATTGTTAGGCCCTTTAAAAATATCCATAGTGGGATCAAAGTGACCTTTTTAGTACAACACTGACCTCTGCTGGACAAAATTTGAAAACCGAGCAAAGTATATTAAGCCTATAGTATATCAGCATTCACTATTAATATTTATTGCCAAAGTGGCTTGGAATTAATGCAACATAATCACGCCATAACATTCACACAATGTTACAATTACGTTGCAGCAACAATTTTACAGGAACGGTGAGAGAATATTATGGGTCAAAACTGGCATGAATCGGACTGAAATTTGATCGCTTTTGCCTTTTGTGGTGCGTTACGTGAGGCCAGGTAGCTCCTGGGAGGTCCTTTTCGGTTCCAGTATTTCTGTTTACTAGATTAAGGAAGTTGATTGACTAAGGTGTGTTCTGCCGACGCGGGTGGATAACAAACCTATGGCGTTCAAACATCACGTTTCAGGAACCGGGACTCTTACAGTTGAGAAACAAAAGTGGCTTCTGGATTCAGTAAAAAGTGGAAAATTGACGTTTGGTCAGGCTGTAGACGCAATGAATGAGAGCTCCAAAAACATGGATAAACTCCCCACAAACATACCCCAGGTAGGAGTCGGATATTGACTGTCGTTTAATAGCCTATCATACTAACGAGGTTTTCTGAAATAAGATAACAAGTGGTGATGTAAACAATTTACTTACTTTAAAAGCAGTTATATTTTCGAACATTAACGTTCTTCGAATCCAAACTAGAAAAATATATTTACGTTTCATGTAATAATGAAACACAACACGGAGATTTATACAACTGTGGTGCCCGTCACTCACAATATGACACACGACATATCTATTCTGCAGTGTGTAAGTCTGAACTGTTTTTTGTGTGTCTGTTTATAACTTCCAGTCATAATTGCTTTCTACTGACCGTATGAATTTCCATTATGAATCTGTAGCTTCAGCTGGGTGAGAGTATTGACGTAAATGCAACCCGGGTAAAATCACAGTGGTTTCACACTCAGCTCCACACTCGTGTGGTCTCCAGGGCTTAGGCCGTATCTTGCCTGCTGGACTTCCAAACAAATCAAACGGCTTCTTTTAATGCATGTCATCATCATACCGAATATTTTTACATTCTCATTTTAGAACTTTTTTTCCTTACGAATGACACATTATTTAACGCCATATTTTCCTGTTCTGATTCTGCATTAGATATCCCTGAACAGCTGCTGAGTTCTTTTCCGTGTTTGACATCTGTAGAGATTCCTGGATTGATTGCGGGCCTAGAAGTCAGAAATGTGTTGTTGGACATGTATTTGTGCTATAAAATCATCGTAAACTTCCTTCTTAAACATCTCTTGAACTTGCAGTTGATTAAACACTAGTTATTCAGTGAACTAATAGCTGTCAACCCTTTTAAAATGAATTAAAAAACACTAAATGTGCTTCATAAGAACAATAAAGAAAATTTCCTTTTATTTAGCAAAAACACACCCTCTGCTGCCCATTCCTCATTCAAGCATTTAAAGCAGATAAGTGCAGCTGGAAAATGCAGAAAAGAGTTCAATTAACAGTTCTATCAAACCCTTAAGAGCTTGGCTGTGACTAACAACAACATACACAGTGAAACACTGTTGTAAATACCAAGTGCATTACAGGGTGTAACGAAAACACTCCTTTGTAGATTCACTGGAACAGTACTGTGACAGCCTTAGTAAAAACTGGATATTCTGCTGAGGTCATTGATTTCCTAAATTAGAAGTCAATATAACTATTGTTTCGTAATCAAAAGAGGAACTTGATGAAATAGTCTTGCACTGGAAAAACAAACAAGCTGTGTAGTCTGTTTTCAGTAACAAGCTGAACAATGAGTTCCCGTTAGCAACTCTGTGCTGGAAGCTAGCACAGATTTCCAGCCACTTTGGGTCACGTGAAACCTGAGTGAGGCCTCAGTACAGCAAAGTTAGCAACTTTGCTGTACTGAGGCCAACCCACCTGCAAACCCACCTATTAAGGGAACATCCAACTGACCTGGGACCTGTCAATGGGTTAAACTGACCTCCTGCTATGCCTTTTGTGCCCTGCCTCAGCTCAGCAACGAGATGCAGCTGAGCATCATGAACAAGGTAAAGAGTGGAGAGCTGACCATTGAGGATGCTCTGAACCAAGCCAGGAGAAAGACAGCCGAGCTGCAGAGGACAGAGGTACCAGTCACCATGCGCAGCCTACCGCACCGCCATTAGGATAATACTGTGCACCCTGTGTATCTGAGCATCCAGAGCAAGTGGCTAAGCCAGAGCTGAGCACAGCCCCGTGTAATGCTCAGCTGAGTGCTCAGTTGCATTACCTGTACAATGATGCCACAATCATGGGCGCTGCCACCCAATGTTGAGACTATAGGATGGCCTGGTATACGGGATCTTGTTAGGCCAATGGCAGCAGGAGTTAGTGATACGGGAGGGAGGCGTTGAGGATATCGTCATGGGTGGAGTTAACATGTGCTGCCACTCACTGAATTGCTTGAACCAATGGAAAAACTGTGCTGTCCATAGCCCAAACAGTATGGTTGGTCCAAATCAGAGATTCATTGATAACATTTTGGGGTTCATCAGTCCTCATTCTCATCACTTAGTGGCAGCATCCATCAAACTATGTGTGTTGACTATTTACACAACATTTAGTGAACTGTTTGTTTTATTTGTGATATTTCACGTCATCTTTGTCAATACTGTTAAGAATTGGACCTAGCAGAACCAAGCAAAAAAAATGTTGCAAGTTGTAGTAGCTACAATGCACATGTCCAGTGAGCCTTGTGGAGTTTATGAAAATAAAGTGTGGTCCCCCATTTGCTCAGTACAGTAATGCTCATCAGTGAATGAAACAAAATGGCTGCTAATTTAGGCTTCACATAACACTGTATCAGTGTGATGCGTGCAGAGCCTGCCACCGTGGATCAGTGATCACATGTTTCACATCTGTGCTGAAGATCGCTCCGTCACACAGGCCTGAGCTGGCGAGAGCTATCAAAGAACGGCCCCTGTTCCATCCTTCACTCTGCCACATTTAACAAACCGATTCTTTCGGGGAAAAGGAGTTTGCGTGATCTGAATGAGGAAGTATGAGCCTTGTATCAATAGAACAATAACTAGGTGGGTTGGTATTAAAAACAAAGCACGCATTTTAGCAGTGTAATGCTGTTTACCATATACCAGTGGTGATGTTGTATGAGTGTGTCTGACAATGGTGTGTTTATGTACCTGTGATAAGGCATATGATAGTTCTTTGTTTCATGTTAGTTCTCTGTTGCATTATTAGACATCATTTTTCTGGATTTACCACAAAATTACCCTTGACTTTTAATTACGCTCAAAATTCTACCCTGGCCTTATTGAGGAACGTAGTGTCATGAATAATAGATGGAAATCCAAACAGCAGAGACAGCGAGTTTTTGGGGAGCACCGCATAGGTACATTAGGTGTAGATGGCCATCTTATATTTGTAAAGCGTTGGACATGTATTCCCAGTTTGGAGTGACTAGATAAGTTGCTTGTAGTTTTCCTTACAGTTACATGTTGAGCAGCAGTTATGTGTGGTTAACTCTTATTTTGCACCCTCTATTTTACACATAAAATCAAATACATTCTTTCATTTCATTAATTCAACTCATGCTTTGGTCAACTTTTCAGGAGGAAAATTCCTCACAGTGCAACTTCAGTGTCTACAAGTACAACCGCTACAGATGGCAGAAGCGTATCTTGCAGGTAAGAAAGAGTCATTGTTGCACTTCAGGATTCTGTACTGATCTTTCATACACAAAAGGAAGGGGGTGACCAGTTCTGCTCACTCCCCTCCAGACCTTGTGATGTAAAAAAATGAGTGAGTGAATGTGTAGGCTAACACAGTTGAGGACAGGCATGTTTCTTTGGAGAGGTATATTAGCCTGGACCTAATTCATCTGACTGTCTGAAAATGAGAATAAAACAAGACTGGCATGAATAGATGTAGCACTTTAATATCACCAAATAAGTTACATTTGTGTTTGATGAATTCTGAATTTGACTGGGTGTGAAAAAAGGCAGGGTAAAAGTATTTGTTGAAAGGAAGAGCCATTTCCCAGAATTGCTCACTTGCAAACCATTTCATTTTAGGTGTCTGAAAAGTTGGGGGCCCATTAAAGTGGGGTGACAGGGTTTCAGGTGTCGGTGCTTAACTGAAAAATCAATAACCCATTTGAAGTGGGGGAAAAAGCTGGGTGGGAAATAAGAGCAGCACTCCAGAAACCTCAGAGTGAAAAGGACACCAGCATCCGTTTCAGCATTTTCTCTCAGCCTTATGAAATCAGTAGCCTTTATCAGGGCCAGCTCGAGATTAACCTTGGTGATACATGTATCTTTGATGGTGTAATTAATGATCTATCACACATAATGTAATGGAATACTTGGTGTGCGAGTCCCTTACAGTAGGTGACATCTGTGAAAAGAGTTTGTTTAATTCCCCCACGTTAGGGAATTGAAGCCATAAGTTCTTTGTGTGCTAGGCAGTTGTAAACGTTACTGTTGTGCACTTCCATGGATACAAATGCCGTATCCCTAAAAACAAAAAAAGCAAAAAACAAAATCCTCCTTCTTTGTCTGATGTTCTGTGAAGTGAAGTGTAATATGCTGTTCATCACATGAGGTGTAGAAAACATTAATGAACAAATGTATTCTGTGTGAAGAAATTGTGTCAGAATTCAGTCACCTAGTAACAGTGCTACAACTACCTGTGTGGATATCCCACAATGCAGTATGTCTCTGTGTTCTTTCAGATTGACTTCAACACGAACATGGTGTGCAGCATTGAGAAGGGAATAATTAAAAGGCAGCTCCCCTTCTCCAGTGTTAAAAGCTGCGACGACGGCGTGGGCGCTAAGTTTTCCGTGTCGTTCCGCGGACGGCACGACTATGAGCTTGAAGCGGCCTCTCTGGAGGACAAACAGAAGGTGAGTGTGTGTGTGTGTGTGTGTGTGTGTCCGTGTGTGTGTGTGTGGTATACCAGGCAGGCTGTTGAGTGAGTGTGTGTGAGTGTGTGTGTGTGTGTATGTGTGAGTAAGAGAGTGTGTGTGTGTGTGTGTATGTGTGAGTAAGAGAGAGTGTGTGTGTGTGTGTGTGTGTGTGTGTGTCTGAGTGAGAGTGTATCTGTGTGTCTGTGTATGGAATACCAGGCAGGCTGTTGAGTGAGTGTGTGCACGTGTGTATGTGTATGTGTGAGTAAGAGAGTGAGTGTGTGTGTGTATGGGTGGGGTTGGGGGTAGGTGTTTTCATGCTGTAGTCTGAAACAGGTCAGGTTAATCTCCACCATTGGTAGGCCTGAGCATGGAGCAGATTAGAGGAGAAGTATTGAAGACTGAGAGCCAAAAAACAGTCAGGTGAAATAATTGAAATCCTGCTGTAGCCTGCTCTCTGATCTGCCCTGTATCTTTGCTTTGGCATATTTTGAGGGATGTTGTGTAGTGGCTAGAGAACTGGATTTGTACACCGAATGGTTACAGAATCATGTCCTAGGTGGGGTACTGGGTGGGTACCTTTTAGTAAAGGGATCTAACCTCACTCATTACTTGACTAACAATGCAGGCCTTTTGATTTTTCTTCCAGATTATGCAGCTGATTCATAAAATAATCTATGGAAACATCTACGAGGTCCCTGAGCCAGCCAGTTCTGAGGCGTGCAAACAGACCCCAGTGAATCACAGCATTCGCCAAGGACAGTTATATCTGCAGAAAGGGGGGCTGGCATCATTCCGATGGGTGAAGTACGTATGTGACCCCTTCCCTCTCTCTCCCTTCCCTTCCCTCTGCATCCGTGCGTTTCATTCTGCGGTCCTGTGACGCCACGTGCAGCGATGAGCTGAATCAGGCATTGTTTGCGCAGAAGGATCTAAAATGGAGGACGGAGACCCATCCAAACAGCAGACGACCTGGGAGGAGGTGCACAGTTTAAAAAAGGAAATGAAAATGGGTTAATTACAGGCCCAGGCCATTCATCAAGCCCCGCCATGCGCCCACATTTCCGGCATCCCTGTGTTTTTCCGTGTTCCCATTTTGTTTCTCAGAGGTCGTCGCTGCGTTTCTGCAAAGGAGGGGTGTGACAGAGACTAACAGAGATACACGCGGAGTCAACTGGCGGATTAAGAAAAGCAGAACAGAGATACAGAAAAGCAGAACTGGGCTGGAACATTAAATATGTCTCCATACAATGGCTTCTCAGAGTGGCCTCAGTATTTTTAGGCAAAATTACAGAATGTGCCCTCTGAAGTCAGTTCCTAAAACTGCCTAAACTCACAGCCCCCTTAATGAGGGAGTATACATGCTGTGTCTCACCCTTTAGTAAAAATACCCTAACTTTTGCTGCAATATGGAATCATATTTTATATATATCAAAAATATCAGAATAATTGAATCAACACTTCCTGAAACATTACCTTGTTTAGTTTCATAATAATGAATGGCTATGAATTACGTGTTTTTCTTTTTCACATTTATCTTACAATGCAGCTCAACCCCTTTTCTGAACCACCCTCTGAGTCCAATAAAACTCTGACCTCTGAACTCTGCTTATGGTACTTCCTCTTCAGTGCAGTAATTATCTATATAAGTATCTTCCAATCTGGAACCCAGATATGGACACATGGACAGTATTGTGGTTTTATTTTTTATTTAATTGTCAGAAACCCCAATCTCTGGTGGCTCGGGGAAGATGTCATGAGCTGTGATTTCCTGTCTTAGTGCAAATTCAGTGATATTCAGTACGGTAGATTCAGGTATTCAGTCTTCAGTGACCCACTAGTTCTGAGTTGTGAGTGGATGGGGAGAAATATTATTTTTTTGGGTCCCCTGTCCCCGGGGGACCCTGAGGCCCCTGCGCTCCTGACCCTGCCCGCGTTTCTGTCAGGTTCACGGTACAGCTACACGAGGGAGAGCTGACCCTGCAGCCCTGCGGGCGCCGGGGCGCCGAGGACAGCGATGAGTCGGCCTCCTCGCTCTCGCCCGTGGTCATCCACTTCTCGGACGGGAACGCCAGCGTGGAGAAACCGCGCAGCTGCGACACTTTCACGCTGCTCACCAACAAGCACGAGTACCTGTGAGTGACGCCCGCTAGGGCTGCACGCAGACACCTACTGATTGCCCAGAAAGGTCCCTGAATGTGCAAAATGCAGTAGTGTCAAAATCATGGTACTTAATAGTCTTTTTTTCAAAAACAAAATTCTCATGGTCCCTGTTGTATGTAAATTGGCTTAATCTCAGTCTTGCAGTTTGATTATGTTTAACCCCTGCCTCAGTTGTCAGATATGCGTATTTATCATGATTATTATTATGAATTATTTATGTATTTGGCAGGCGCTTATTCAGAGCAGCTTACAAGTCTAACTTGGCATGATGCACAGCAACAGAATGGCCAGAATTACAATAAACAGGCATCAAGTTGAAAAAGAGTGAAAAAATCAATACTGTTATTAGAACAGTATAGAAACACAGTGCCAAGCAGTTATCCTTAAGAGGAGCACATTTACTATTCATCACTCTGAAATGAATGTAGAGCTTAATAGCGATATCTAAAGGCAATGTTACCCTGAATCATAGTGATGATATGGTGCCAAACAGTCCATTACAGCAGCATTAACTTGCATCATTTTGCCATACTCGGTACTACGGTGTGCAGACCTACATCATAGTGTACTAGAATTCACTGGAGGGCAGAGTGACCAGATTTTGGGTTTATGACCAGTCCAAACACCGGGAACAAATGCAATTGTTTGGCTCATTGTATTTAGTATTAAAGGGAGCTAGCTAGAAATAGGGTGTGTCATGTTTGGTATGCATAGAATCCATTTTCCATGGCTTGTGCAGGCTGTTGAGTCACAGCACTCCCCGGTAAATCCGGCTGTAAACCACATCTGGAGGGTGATAGAGACATTGTGGTCCCTTATTTGGGGAGGCTGGCTGTTCAGGACTGATGCAGAGTGTGATATTAGTTTCGCCTGCCTCTCTCTGAATGCAGACAGTGGAACGAAACAGAAACGTGGGCAGAAGCTGGGGAAGGATAATGCAAAAATCAGAGATGTAAGGGATGTCTTTTAAAACTGAGGGTGAAAGTGAGAGTTACGAAGAGCAGCTCAAGTTACCTGGGAGTTTTTACTCTCAATAATAACAGTAAAAAGCAGAAAACGAATACCGAAATGCTATGCTTGTCTGACCATGAAAAAATTATGAATATACAGAATTATAATTGACACCATAAATTCAAACAGTGCAGCTCTACCAGCATGAAAACTTTATGGGAAAATCTGAACTCTAAATATGTCACACATAATCAAAACAAGAGTCCCACCCAAGGTATTCAGTATGTATAATCTGCACATTTTAAGAGACACTTACAGTGAAACAGTGGAAACAGAAACAGAATCAACAGACATCAACAGAAAATGTTCTGAGCTGTTAAACCCACCTGCTCACTTAATGTAATTTTGTTATTTGTTTCGTCATATGTACACTAGCCACAAGACTTCAGCACACTGCAGATGGTCAAAGGTCACATGGCTGTAAGTTAATGTATTCAGCAATGGGAAGTCTGACTGCACAGGCAGCTGGCATGTTCGAGTGACTGGTTCCGGCGTGCCGTGCCACCTGTTCCCCCCCAGGTTTCGGGTGCCGGTGACGGATCAGGCGAAGAGCACAGAGGCCATCAGGCAGGAGCGGGACGAGTGGGTCCAGGCCATCGACAGGCTGTGCCTGGAATGGAAGCGCAAGTCGCAGTCCGAGGGCCAGAACGTCTACGAGTGCATCCGGGAGCCGGGGGCCTGGGGAGGCAGCGGGGAGGCCAGGGGGGAGAGGGGGAGCATGGTGTTGCCGACGGGCGACGCGAGGCCTGAAGAGTCTTCTGACGAGGACAAATCGGAGGCCAAACCTCTGTCTCCGCCAGCACCGCTCACCCCGAAGCCCACCACGCCCGTGCCAGTACTCGTGCCCGTAGTGCCTTCGCCAGTGCCTGTGCCCGTGCCACAATTTGCCATGATTCCACCACCGCCCCCCCTGGCCCCGGCTCCGCCCCCGCTGCCCAGCAAAATCAACGCCAATCCGAGGTCCATGCGGACCAAGGCCTTCCACTGGGACGTTGTGTCCCAAGACAAAGTAACCATTGCAGCGTTCCACAGTCCTGCACATTCAGGACAGTGCTTACCATCACAGTCCCATTTCTCTTTCCTTAAATCACTCTTATATACAGCCAGTAGCGACTGAAGCTGGCCTCGGGTCAAATCTAACCACAATGCTCTCTGTCGTTAGCTTTGCGGAACAACATTAAAGCTAGCCTTGCATTCTTCTCATTTCCTGCCGCAACTCTGTGAGCTTGTCAGCCATTGAAACGAATGAAAAGAGATGAAAAAGCCTCTTTGGAACCCATAGGGGACAGAATGCTTGCTTCAGCTAGTTGCCCAAAGTTGAGGACAAAGCCCATTGTGGTTTGATTGACAGTGACCTTAGTATGCAACTGCTAATTTAAAAAAGGAAGCTGATCGTGTGTGAGTCATTTACAGCTTTCTTATTATGAGCTGGAGTACATTCTATAATATGGCGTGGCTGATAATTTGTGGTCAAACAGACTTAGTGAAAAACACTGAAATGACTGTACTGTGTGGTTTCGCTGTTCACACAGTGAGAACAGACTCGCTCTCTGACGGCGTCTTCCGTTACCCTCTCGGCAGATGGGGAAGTCCGTGTGGGCGCGGTGCAACCCAGAGAAGGTTAAGCTCGACACTCAGCGCCTGTACGAGCAGTTCGGCGTGCAGGACGTGGGAATCCTCGGAGGGTTCGAGTCCAACAGTAACTCCAACATCATGCTGAACGAGAAGGTGGCCCATAACTTCAGTGAGTAGCGTGCTGCCATCGTTCCAGCAGGGCGACCGTGGGGAAAAAAAGAGCCTGGGTCCATTCATTCTGAAATGTTCCACCTGCACTCCATGCAACTGAAATGAAGAGTTAGTAGGATGTTTGTAGACACTCCCAACAAGAGGGCTTAGATATATCTATCAGCAAATCATAATTATCATTTAGTTACACAATAAATTAGTATAATTAACAATAAGCTAATTCATTGTTTTACTCCAAATGGAGTCCAGAACTATATTTTGTAATTGGTGTAATAACCAATTGGACCATTAACCAGTAACATTGATTATTCTGAGGTTATTGGTCCGGTAGTATTGATAGGTTATTGGTGCGGTACTAATAACTCTGTCGGTTGGTTAGGTATGGGAAATGCATGTTGTCTCATCCAGCTCAGTATTATGTCAGATGTCTGGCAAAGCAGCCGGGGAGCTCTGTGGGTCAGACAATCAGACCGACGCGTGTTTGGGTTTTGAAGAGACAGGCCCTCAGGGACAGGCCGCTGAAGGAGTGGTATCTGAATAGCTTTAGCCGTAGGCTGTGGAGGCAAGAGGGGCCGATAGATCTTTATCAAAGAAGAGAGTCAGTCAAAAGAATTTAAGCCATGCCAGTGTGACATTCTTAAGTTGCCCTGCGTCATCTCCCCTCTGATCCAAATCTCCGACTATACCAGTAATCGTACCGCTGGATCACGGAAACTGTTTCATTCAATCAGATCTGTTACTTATGCGTTATCTACTTGTTGTACAGCTTATTAATGATTTTAATTAATTAATTTTCAAGGTCATTCGTTCATTTTACCCAAATCCACATACACTTTGAGTAAATCATAAATTAACAAATTCATACTATGCACAGCAAGCAATGCCCATGTTGATTGGTAGGTATGTCATCTGCTAAGTTTGCGTTTGGTGGGACGTAACCCACACCTATATGGCATGTGGATCTGCGTGTCCTACAGAAATAGCCACAATGGCCTGCAATTAGACTTATGCACTAAAAGTGAGTTGTAACAGGCAGTCTAAGAGTGCTTTTCATTAAACAGGCTTTTCCAGTGACACGGTAAAGTCTTTCAATGACACCCCTGAAAACCTGTTTTGCAGGAAATGGTTTAGAGAAAATAGCGATAAAATCAAAAATACACGTGACTGCTGATGATTAATTAACCTGCCGCCAACGTTTCTTTGAAAGTCCACAAAACTAACTGGGCCCTGATGAATCGCGCATGCAATTTATCAGCCACGGGAGTGTGGGAGAGGGAGAGAACTATTGAATGCCACAGAGAATGAACTCCTAATCGATGTGACTGCTTGCAAATGTAGCATTTATTCGCGCTAATGCTCTGGCCTGTAACCTTCCTCAGTGTAAATATTTTGACCTTGCATTATGGAATGCTTTTGAGTCCCTGTCTTTGAAGAGAATCTGGCCATGCTACAGCAGAGGTTTCTGCTGGAATCTGTGAATAGGTTGCACTGCGAGCTTTTTTCACTGTAAAGATGTCTAAATGACAGATAACAAACGTAAATTACCATGTCATTGGTTATTTCAGAACAGAGGAAAGATATAAGCCTTAAGTAAAGACGATTTTACACTATAGTAAATGTGAGGTCCCCAGTGACATCAAAAGTGGTATATGCAGTTTCTGAACCTTTTTGCTAAAAATCATAATCACATCAAAGAAACATAATTTGTAATTTTTAAGGCACACAACTCTGTATGTATGTTAATTATATGATATATTATATACTCACATGAATTTCATGTGACACAATAGTTATCAGGAAAATGGTATAATATGTCATATAACGTCTTTGACCAGACAATTCAGAGCTGTAGAGGTCTTTGATGCACTTGAGGCAAGGGTGTCAGAGAGGTGCAAACTCTACAGAAATGCACAGTACTACAAAAGAACACTAGATGGCACTAGATTGCTAGTATACATGACATTGGGAAAAAAAACCGAAAGGAAGACACTCGACATGAAACATTTTACTGACAGCAGTATAAACACCGAACAAGAAACTAAAAAAAAAAAAAAAAAAACACAAGGCCAACAACCAAGTGAAGGGCAAGACGACCTTAGGTTAGCAACGAGGGATAAGAGCTATAGCAGCCTCCGCTGCAATGAAAGCAGTGGTGTGGATCTCTCGAGTGTGTGTTGGTGTGTGCACGCCTGTTCTGGGCTTCTACAGACGCTAGCGAAAGGCTTTGTGCAGATTTTCTGATGGTGGTGTCTCTGCCGTCAGAACCAGCACGCGCAGTTTAGCAAGGGGGCGAGGCAGAGAGGCCCTGCTGCAGAAACCTATTGGCATGCGCCGGGCGGGGGTTGCGCCAGTGGCGAGCCATCAGGCGCATTTTATGCGTTGGAACATAAATGAATGCTTGAAGTGGTTGTTTCCGAGACGAATGCAAATGGGGGCAGACAGAGGTCATGCACCCTCGTGAAAAAGCAGTCGACTGACATGAATGCTTATGTTGGCTGTCTGCGGCTGTCGGGTTGTTTGTGTAATGTTATCGTTGTAATTCTCGGGTAAAGCCCAGTGGTTTACATGTTAGTTTGATCCACACTGAATAAGTAATAAGCTAGAGATTCTTTGGTGGAAATTATTCATATATGTAGGTGTGTGTTTTTTTAAAAATTTATTGCATGTATAAATTCCTCAAACAAGAAGCTCAGGGCAGATGCAGCCTGGAAGAGAGTCTCACCCGAATCAAGACGAATGTTAATGACTGCACCTGGCTGCCTTCCAGCTCGAAGACTCTGCGCTCAGCTAACTCAGTGTGCAAAGAGCTGTCGCCTCTCACCAGAGGGGTATTTCTGCCTGGTGAGGCCTGAAGGAGAACTCCTGTAGTACAGTACGTACGCTTACAGTAGCGTTTTTGTAAACGGAAGCCCCTCTCCCCTCTCTGTTTGCCGTTCTCCCAGCAGTGGCTTACAGTGCCAGCGGCTTGCCTGCGTCCTAGGCAGGGGGCACTCTGTCACCGAGAGCGGCGACACATCAGAGCAGATCCTCGAGTCCGGTCTCTCACGTCGCGACTGTTTCTTTGCAGCAAAAAAAAAGAAAAATTGTCTTGTGAGAACACCCGATGCTGTTTGAGGTCACGGCAGATACGAATCGGGAAAGGAAGATGAGTGGGTCTGTGAGTTTCACGCGTTGCGAAGGTGGCGCATGAAGACTGTAATGTGGTGTCAGACAGAGCCATGACAGAAAAAGACAAATGCAGCCCACGCGGTGCCAGAGGTCACGTGACATCTGCGACCTATTCGCCAAACCACTCGCTTACTCGCGTCACCTCCGAGTTTAATTCCTCCTTTACATTAATTTTCTTCATGATTTCATTTTCTAATTATAATCTGCAAATTTTCTTCTTCTTCGCTTATATGAGAAATTGCTGAAAACAAGGTTTGTAGTTTATAGTTTAGTTTGCCAGTGGCGTTAAATGGCGTTTTTTTTTATCGCTGTGAGCGGGGTCAAAAGCCTTCGTTTGGTGATTGATCTCACACAGAATTGACCCCGGGAGCTCCTCGCCACGGGGATGGCCGAGGAATACATAACGGGCTGGCTGGATTGGCCGCGCTGAGCCGGGCTCTGACAAGGCGCTGCGCTGAGAGAATACTGCCTGCAGCCAACCCCAGGCACTTCTGCTCCCTGCTGCGAGCAGAAGAGAAAGTGAGGGGCTCCAGCTAAAATATTTACACAATGGGATGCTCCCCACAGACAAACCGCATATGCGCGTAATCAGGTGGAGCGCCTCTCTGCCTTTTTTTTTCCCCCTCAGCAGTCTGAGTCACTGCTGAACACACATTCACGTCCACCAGGAAGGCTGCTCGGTCCGTCTGCTCTGGGATTTGGCCTTAATTCTTACGCACACATCAGAACGCGTGTTACTCTTTTTTGCCGCTCGTATGTTTGTTCGTTGATCTTGCGGTGCGATCGGCTCGCCTTGTCGTGTAACCAGCCGAAAAGTGTCACGTTCCCTTAAATGTTTCAGTCCGCGCGTAAAGTGGGACGACTGGATCCCCGCTGAGCCGCGCCGGCTGTCAGGGTGGAAGCCGTCCTCGTCAGCGGCTGCCGCGAAATTTTGTTCGACGTCGTCCGGAGTTTGCGGTGCGCGCCAGGACCGCGCGCTCAGCCGCGGAACCCAAGCCTCCCCCCCGCAGCGTAGACGACGCGAAGTGAAAATAGCTCTCAGCTGGTATTTTAATCTCGGCAGTCACACCTTCTCGCTTTTGATGCCGCACGTCAGATATATTGAGTCGGTGGCGGTACGCAAGAGTGGATTCCCGCGGAGAGCGCAGAGACCCTGCAGCAGTTGTTGGGGCCGTTTTTTCTTCCCCAACGCATGAGGCGCTCCACGACGGCCAGGCCTGGCTGAGCGGCCTTGGACTATTGCCGTGTGGGTGTTTCCTTTTTTCCCCCTCCTGTTGCACATTTCCTCACAAAAAACCCAGAGCTGAGATTGAGGAGATGCAATTAACCAGATCCTGCAGCCTGTCGGTGCACAAAGCTGCATTTTTATGATCTCATCCCATAGAGCTGTTTGCGCCCTGTCTGTGTGCTTGCCGTCATGCCTCCTGCTTCATTTCTGCTCTGTTCCATTCCACCCTAGGGTCATTAAGTCCTAGCTGAGTACAAGGCCAAATCAATCAAAACTGTGCCCAACAAATTAAAATAAATAGCATAACAAGGGAGAGTTGGAAGTTCCTGCAGGGGTCGAATGAACACCTGCTTATCCTGTTATCCTCCTTACACAGACACAGAGCTAATGGTGTTGTTTATTGAAGAGTGATGAACAATAGGTGTGTGCCTCTCACAGAAATAGTTTATAGTTTGAGCCCCTCTTGTAGATATCGGAGCATCAGAGCGTTGACAGCGGAGGCAGAGGACAGGAAAAGGCAGGATTGTGGACCCATCAGAACTGAGAGAGATCAGCCATGTTGGATACTTAATACTGCAGACTGTTTGGGGTGGTACCGTAGATATTGTATGAAAACGTCCCACCCAAAGCATCTTAGCAGCAAAACTCCTATCAGTTTGAGGCAGTGGTATGATTTTTGATAAATCTGTTATTTAAAGTTACGGTATCAGGTATTAATGCATACACTAATCACACACTCGAGTACAGGGGGAGCTTAAGCCTGGCCCTGGAGGGTGCTAATCCATCTTCTCTTATAGGGTACTGAAAATCCCTATGTCTGCACACACACCTGTTACATTCTGACAGTTAAGCCAGTCTCTTGCTCCATTAGATGCTGGCGGTTGTGGTCTGAATTGCGATGTTGCGATTGAAACACTCTTCAGCTCAGCTAGAGCTCAGCACCTTTTTGATTAATCAGAATTAAATCATTCAAATCCTCCGTAAGCTGATCATCTGTAGGACATCTACATAGCGGGTGGGATGAGATCTCCCGAAGAGGCGACTGAAGCACCGCCGCTCCCCAATGTTGTGACCTTAAGCTTAATCTGATTAAAACACAACACCAACAACAGTTTTGAAGTGCTATCACACATTTTGGAAAGTGAAGGGAACTTAGCATATCTTTTTGGGATGGAGTGTCACATGAAAGCCGTCTGTGAACACCGGAGAATGGATTGTGTGCGGGTTACTTTTGTGAGGGGGTTAGCGACACTTAGCTGAAGTGGCGTGCCTTGTAACTGCTTTTAAAGACGCTATTACATGTGCATTAATCTTATCGCTGCTGAAGTGGAGGTATTATGATGGCTTATTGAGAGCAATCAAATACATTTTGTCGCAGTCTTAATCGCCCCAATGAAATGTCAAGCGATAATCATTCACTCAGGCAGCAGTTTTAAGTATCAGGGCGTTCAGCATTATTTAGTGCCCGGAGAGATCTGCCAAGCAGTGGGTAAGAACAGGAAATGTCAGACTTGGGTCATTTGCGCACCGTCTCCAGCGGGTAAGGTGATTTCGACGGGCAGAACTGTTGTCCGATAGCTTAGAGATTCCCCTGACTGTTGCACAGCATTGTTCCTTTGCTCGTCCCGCTGAGATGAGCTGGAAATGATGCGATCTGAGTTCCTGGGCCAGGCTAAAGCGTCGGACACATCGCGCGAAGGGCTTAACACGCTCGGGCAAGCGCTAAGCAAGAGACTCGGAGTGTGACACTACGGCAGGAAATGGATCGCAGATAATGTCAGAAGGTGAATCAGAGGGGCTCTTTGTCAGTGTCTGTGAACTTCTGGAGTGGAAATAAAAAGGAGAGGGAGAAAAGAGGCTTAGCGGCTTTTGCTTCATGTGTTCAACCTGGTGCCACTCGCTTTGAGCGCGAGCGCGGAAGGCTAATTGTGCTATCATGTGATTTAGCCTGTTCAGTCAAAGGCATCTCCCGTCCATATTTTATTTATGAATCCTTCTTTTTTTCCCACCTTCAGTGCGCGCTTTGGTGGAAAGGTGAAAGTGAGTCCCATGTCAGTTGGCGTTTTTGATGCCGCGCAAAGCTGTGCGGACCGAGAACCCCAGGCCACTTGGAGGGGGCGTGCAGGCAATTAAGAGGAAAGCTTTCTTTCCTCTTCAGACTGCTTTCTGAGGAAAGAAAGAGCCATTTCGTAGCAGATAGCAACAGCCCTTGTCAAGACAAGGCTTCAATGCGCTGCTGGATGTGTTGATTTTCTTTGTTCCCCTGTTCCTCCAGGTATTTTCCTCAAAAGTTTCCCTGTGAAGCCGGGAGAGCTCAAGGACAAATTGTGCATCGTTAATGAGGTAGATGGAGGCCTCACTGATGAGCACATCGCCTCCCTGAGGAGGTAGGATCTGTCACGTGAAGCCCATTCATGTCGACTCTCTGTAACACATATGTTCTGACAGATGCCGGGTAAAAAAAGAAACACTAATATGGAATACACTGATACTGTCGTCTGTTGGTTGCTGTTTATAGGTCTTTAGAGAACTTCGAAATAAAGTCGCAGATTTAGGAGGGGCAGAACAGCGAGACAGTGGTAAGCAAGCCCAGAGATCTTAAAGGGAATATGAGCGGCTTAAAGAGGCGGAAGGATAGAACCAAGCAAAGGAGGAGCGTAAGACAACCAAGTCACTGTCAGTTCATGTGGGGAGGGCCGAGGAAAAGCAGCAGACTTTATATAACGCTGATAAGAACCGAAGCCAGAACCTTTTACCGGGGCATGTTCGGGATGAATTTTTTATCACGGCGGGCTTTGAAGAGATGGACACTATTGCGTCGCTCTCCGGGGCATAATGCTGAAAGCTGATAAAACGCTCCTTTGGCTTGAATCTCCGCGGTCTCCGCCGAGCCGTTTGATGCTCGGGGTGGCTGACCTGTTCAAAGGGAGAGGCGATCTAATGCTGAGCACGGCGCGTTGCCGTCCCGGCGCCGGGGCGCATCGCGAGGTTTGTTTTAACGACGGCGTCGCACGAGCCCCGTCGAGCGCGGGCCCTTAATAGAGGCACTCCTCGCGGCGGTCTGAAATATTCATACGTGGCAGCTGCGGCCCCTCCCGCGGTGCGTCCCCGGGCTCATGCAATAGTGATCGCCTCTGCTCTCGGTAGCGGGGAGCAACGCCAAAACTACATAAGCAGAGTCCATTTGTGGGCTGGGTTCAGGCGCGGTGCAATTAGGGGAGCAGCCAGGCATCAGAGGCGCCGGCGCTTTATCGGACCTGACTCGGGCCATCAGAACTATTTGGCTTTTAATCATCCCCCGTTTCCTCGGTCCAGTGGAAGCCAGCGTAGCGTGAGCGGGTCCGTGAAAGAGGTAGGGGGGGAAAGCGACGCTCCCTCGTACGGGTCAGCTCCCCGGGCGCTGCTTTCGGAAAAGGGGGCCTTTTACCCGTTCGCCGACGACGCCTCGGCGTGCCGCCCGACGATCCAGACAGCTGTTAATAAAGCTACGCTCCCAGGGCCTTGCCGATTTCACTTGACATACCCTTGAGTTCGATCGGGGGGACGCAGCAGAACAAATTGGTGGCTTTTTTTGCCGTACTCTGCCACTGCCCTGTACTGTGTCATCGTCTTTTGAAGTCGAGGCAAATGGGAGGCCTTGGACGGTCTGTGAGAATTAGGATTCGTCAGGCACGGGGGCCCTTGAATGTGGTTTCCTCCCCCTGGGAAGGCTGAGAACAGTGATGGGTGCTCCCTGGTAAAAAGTGTCCTTGCCCTGCCAGACTCTGCTGTCTTGCCCACAGGTACGTGCCCACTGCGGACGACATAGAAATGTACAAATCCTACAAGGGGCCCGTCTCAGAGCTGCACGTGGTGGACCAGTACATGCTGGAGGTGGGTCTTCCCTTATTGCCGTTCGTAACCTTGATCGAGTTCAACCCGCCAGAACCCCCCAGGTAATTTGGTGTGTTATAGCGCAGTCATGACACGCAGTCAGCCAGCCCATCCTTTCCTCTCCCTGAGGCATTGTGGGAAGGTTCACAAGCCGAGGGCTCAAACAGCAGACGCGTCCTCGGCGAGCGGTGATGGACAGACTGGGGTGACAGATGCTTTTATCGAGATCTCCGCGCCATTTGTCACACGAGGAAATATCTGCTGCCTCTCCTCACACAGTCACGGGGTGACACTTCCCACAACCGAGAGGCTGCACACCCTCTCCAAGCTACCCCCCCATTTCCCCATTAAACGTATATAAGAAACTCCAGTCCCGGGGGTAGGGGGGGATCGGGGGCAGGTCAGAGACAATGAGTTTGGCCCTAAACTCTCCTCTAAGTGTGGTTCACCCGTCACCTGGAGGCCTGGGGGGATTGTGGGAAGCGGCGGAGCGTGCGGGGAGCGAGACAGCCCGGAGTGATTTATTACAGGGCGCCTCCGATGTGAGGGTCCGCCGGGCGCGTCTTGTCGCGAGGCTCCAGCCTCCCGGCCTTGCAGCAGTAACCCTGCTGCGTCCGGCCGCTGCAGCCGCGACCACAGCGCCGCCCCCGCAGCGCCGCCCCCTGAACATCAATTACGCCCCGCGATAGTGTCCCGTATTAGAGTCCCCCATTGATCCCTGGAGCGCGGTGGCAGATTCCCCCCCAATGCCACAGCGGGTGCCTTGGGGCGCCGCATGTACGGTAACAAGGTGGTGGTTTTAATCAAGCAAAATAACAAGATGGAAATAGGCCTCACGCCATTGCTCCGCAGCAGGAGCGTGTGGCCTGGTGTTTCCCGAGCTGTCACGCGCGCCGTTTAACACCCCCCAGCATGCTAATGGCCCGTCTGCCTCCCTCCCCTCAGATGTGCAACATCCCCTACCTGAGCGCTCGGCTGGATCTGCTGCTGACGCTCAGGGAACTCCCCATCAGCATGGAGGACCTGCAGCCGGTGAGTATGCGGCGTTCGGGACGGGGGACGGGGGTTGGGGATTGGGGGGGGTGTCTGGCGCGAGCTGTCGAGTGCAGAATTTGGACATGCGAGGCGTGTCACCCAGGCCCACCCCTCCCCGCGCTTGCCCTCCGAACTCTAGCCCACAGGACACAGCCATGCCCCAACTGTGGCCACTGGCTTGGTCACCTGGTCAAGCGATGTATTACACGATGCAGATCCCCTGATGAGATAACATTAGGATAGTGGGCACCTGCAGATGACTGTGAATATGTGCTGTGGCAGATGTGACACTGTCTGCAGCTATTGTCAGTGTGGTGAAGTTTGGGAACGGGACTTGCAACCAGAAGGTTTTAGGTTCATGCCCTGGGTGCGACTCTGCTATTGTACCCATTAGCTACGCAATTGGAAGTGCTTGAGAAAATACCCAGCAGCATAAACAGATAAAGACTAAACTGTGAGCTGCTTGTGTCGACCCTGGTTAAGCCAGTCCGTGAAGTGCTGAAGTAATGTTTGCCTGTATTATTATGATCTCAAGGAAATAAAGGACCTGCAGATAGATTACTCTTTTGTAAAACATCTCAATGAAAATATAAATTTTGCGTGGCTTCAGGATTAAGCTCAGGCTGTGAAATGAAACCGCAGTTTGCAGGCTCGTCACAGAGTCTTTTCCTAAAACCAGGGGCTGCGAGGCGGCAGACTCACTCACGCGAAACGTAAGCCTGACAGGCAGCGACATTCTCAGCAGAAGGGAAACGGACTTAAGGAAAGAGGA
The DNA here is from genome assembly GCA_019176425.1 of Megalops atlanticus. Lineage (NCBI taxonomy): Eukaryota > Metazoa > Chordata > Actinopteri > Elopiformes > Megalopidae > Megalops > Megalops atlanticus. Next base: position 10,019,216 of record CM032882.1, on the reverse strand, counting down.
TGCCCCCGCACATTAGTTTCCTCTCGCCTCTGGGAATCTGAAGCTCTGACAGTCCGGCTTGGGCGGTTCGCATCCAGGAGCTGCCAGCGTTGTCACTTCGGGCGTTCGCTGGTGTTCGTTTCCCTGGCCCCGGTGCCGCCGTCGGCGCTGGTTCTTGGAGGCGCTCCCACCATTTGCGTCAGCAAAGTTCGCCGGTGCAGCCGGGAGGTGCTGCTCTGTTGGGGGCTCTTTGCCTCAGCAGTTTAAACACTGGTGTGAGAGTCCTGTGCCTCTTCAAGTATGCACTGCATCTGAATCACTGCATCAGATTAGGAGACCTTATAACCACTGTACTTATTTTTGAATGAGCAGTAGCACATTACTACGAATGCCTAGGCCTCTCAGACTCACACCCTCTGTGAATGCAAGTAGGAAAACAAGGTCTTGTTCAGATTCATGCTTTCTACCTAAATAATAAGGAAAATAAAACATTTTTTTTTACTGGAGTCCAACTTTAAGGAACACACAAGCTTATATGCAGGCTGTGCAGGATAAGACGACATGATGCAGTGCTCTCACTTTGTGTATTTTGAAACTGGATACGATCGATATTCATTCACGCAACCGTTCGTATGGTGAAAGGTTTTCTGTCTCCCCTCGGGGGAATCCTTTTACCAGTCCACACTGCTGCCGGTCCTATACACCCCTGAATTTCTGCCGCTGTGTTTTCACCGTGTATCATCTAAGGAGAGAGAGAGAGAGAGAGAGAGTGGCAGAATAGTAGCCGCCTTTGCTCAAAAATGTGGAGAGCGGCGTACGCTGACCTTAAGTCACAGAGCCTGTCATCTCTCTTCATCAGTCTACCCGTATCAGCAGGAGGCGAGATGTACTCACACTGCTCTGGTGTTTGGAGGCAGAAGAGTTGATGATAGTTTTTCCCAATGAGCCATAGGTTGTCTCATGGCACGCGGGAGAGAGGATGCTCCTTCTCCCCATGGCAACCGCTGAGCGAATGAACGGGAAGCCGGCGTCTGTCGGGGGGTGGGATGGGGGTGGGGGCGCAAGCTGTGCCGTTGCTCCGTCTTCGGTGTGAACAATCGGCCATGCATTCTAACAAGCTCTCGGCTCGCTGTGTCTAATGCTACACCAAGGTTCTTTTAAAGCAGTAAAGCCGGCTCCACTGTGGGAATTTATGCCAACCTCTTTCGCAAACGAGCATGCTAATTTTCCACTCCATCCCAAAAAAAAAAGTTGTGGTCGCCGAGTGCAGTTTTTGCCTGTGATTTTGGGGGTGGGGGGTGGGGGGCATATCTGGTCTTTGTTTAAACCGTGGGCTGAGTTTGAATCACTACAAGCCCCGAAGGTCCACAAGACCTGTTTCTGTGCTTCGTGCTGGGAGGGCAGACAGTCCAGCATAGAGAGGTGAAACAGCGGGCAGGTTACCCATTGCTGTCCATCACCACTTAGCTACCTCAAGAGACACAGGATTCAAATTTATTGTACTTGCTGCTGGATTTATCTGGAAAAACAAAAAACACAAACAAGTTTGGACTTGATTGTTGTGGTCCAAACAAATTTGATTTGTCTGTGTGTGTGTGTGTGTGTGTGTGTGCGTGTGTGTGTGTGTGTGTGTGTGTGTGTTGCCTGTATTACTGTATCACTGTATTGGTCATCAACCAATGATTCAACTGATGATTCAATCAATTGATGAATAAATTAATCAGTCAATCAGTTAGCCAGGTAATTTTCCTGCTGGTTCCTGCTGGACTGCTTTCACCTGGGAAACCCTCATTCACCTCAGGGGTGTGTATTTTGCGCCTCTGCAGAAACGGCTGAGAAACACTGCAGGAAGCACTTGCACAGAAGCTGTGATCTCCAGCGCGAGCGCGTGAGGGACAGGCGGGGGCTTATGCTGTTTTCTCCTAAATACTTTAAGTCCGGGGTTCTCTAATGTGGGAGCCTGTTTAAGCTGAGCACGCTAAGGAGGATTTGAGCACCATCTGAGAGGCCGGGCGCCGGGGTGAGGAAGGGAGGGCGGACGGGCTGCGCTTTCTGCTTTTTTCGTCCCTCGTAAGGTGCTGTTTTCGTTCTTTTTTTTTTTTTCTTCTTTTTACAGCTCAGCTCAAGGTTGCCGGAGAAGCACTTGAATTCCTGGTGGCATTGCGAGCTCTTTCATAAACATGAAACGTTTGCATTCTGGCCGCGTCCTCCTCCTCCTCCGCCAGCACTGCGCATCACGAGCGCAGGCAAGCGGGATTGCGTCTGCGGAGCCCTCGCCTTCACGCGCGGTTCGCGGGAAGCCGGGTTGCTTACGCGCGCGCGAGGTTGCGCCCCCGGATCGCGATTTGCATACCCAGCCTCCGCCACGGCGCTCGCCAGAGCAGATGGCGGGATGTGAGGGCCCCGCCCTCGAGCGGCGCCCGTGTGCCGACTAAGGGGCCCCGAGGTTGCCAGGCGAACCTGAACATATGGACAGGTGTACTACCTGACCTAACACAATTGCAGAGCGCGCCGCCTGGTTTCCCTGTACCCCACTCCCCCCACCCCTCGCTCCCGACTCCCCTTAAAGCCTTGCTGCAAACTCTCCCCAAGCGAGCAACAGTAGGGAACTTAATGCATCACTGTCAGCCAGCCGGGGGAATACGAGTGCACGTTTTCATCCCCTGCTATCCGATTTTCTTTCCTTCATGCAGTTTTAATGTTTTCAGTGCTGAGGAGTCAGAGCGGATGAGGCTTCGTGCGATGAGGTGCATTGTGAAGAGGAGCCATTTTGACTTCCCTGACTGCGTGTTGCCGTTGTAATACACTCTGGATGAGAAAGAGTTAACTCAACTGACACAACTCAACTGATTCATATTAGGTTGTGGCTACATTTTAAACTGCCACAGAAAACGCAAATAAAGGAAATGATTATCATTACTATAATGAGTGTAGTGTCTAAATAAAATGTACAGCATGGATCCATTTCATTAAACATTGACTTGTGAAATTATTTTGGACAGGAATAGTTTTCTCATTGTTACAGGCATTGGTAGGAAAAGCTCTAAAAGAAAGTTCAGCTGAGACATTATGGCACATTACAGCCTCAGAAAATCTTGGGAGGTTCCTGGAAGAATTGATGAATTCTTCCATGGAAACATCAATTGCACCTGTCCCTGCTACCTAAGGATTAACTTCGTGCTGTGAATAAACATTTGCTATTTAAAAAGGCACAATCTTGTCTGTAGTGCTCCTATAAGCTTGCATTGGATTAGTCCTTGATGGAAATTATCAGGGGTAAGCAAAAATTTGTTTTTCCTATAAGTTGTATTGATTCAACCCGTAACTCATATATATCCACACCGCCTGCCATCTGCATTGGAGGAAACAGATATTCTGGTGGGCTGTAATTACTCTGTTATTGTAAAAACTCTTAACAGTATTAAACCATGAATCCATTTACTTTCTGAGCTTACAGAGGGGAAGAATTCATCTTCCCCATCTACAATTTTCATGCAGAATGTTGCTCTCCTTCTAAAATGATCACACTCTGCGTTCTTTTTAGTGTGATGTTAGTATGCCTTAAAGCATAATTGTTTGGCACTGTGTTTTTACCAGTGTATGCTTTCATTTCAGCAGTCGTTTTCAGCCTGATGGCTGTTTACTGTAATTCCGGCTTTTTTTGCACCTATTATTTTTGCTTTCGTGGCAGCTGTGATATGTATTTCATGTACTGTGCCATATTAGCCCTTTAAGTCATTTCAGATAATAGCATCTGCCAAGCAAACAAACATATAAATAAATAAATAAAAATGGAATATTACATGTGATATTCTTTCTCCAAGAACATCAACCGTCAGACCAGAGGCGGAAAAGGCGCTACATCGCTAAAAATATTTCTGCTGCTGCTTTCAATCAAAAGCTGAAATTATGTTATCGACTGCTCTCCCCTGTCCTGCGTAACTGCCTTCTAAAAACTCTTCCTATTGTTATATATTTTTTTTCCTCTTGTTATTAAAAAATGATGCTGCTCCGGTTGGCTCAGCGGTCTCCGGGGTGCCCGGGAGGAGGAGAGAGGAGATGCAGCCTGAGCAGAAGGAGTGACTAATGCTGCGCCCTCTCTCTGTTTGTATTTTAGCTGATTAACCAGAAGATCAGGATGTGCTCGCAGCTGTGCGGCTGCCAGTCGTTCCTCTCCGTGCTGGAGTACCTCCTCGCCGTGGGCAATTACCTGAACGAGAACGCTGGGAAGGAAAAGGCCAAGGGATTTCGGCTCTCGTCCTTAACTAAAGTAGGCCGCTCTCTGTCGCGTGTCTGACCCTTGGTGGGAAGAGGGCAGTGAGGGGGATATTAAGACTGCTCATTGGTACACACCGAGGGGCCTCCTCTCCATTTGTCTCCTGTCAATCAGCTGAGTCCACTCAGGTCCCCTCGGTTTATCAGCAACTGTGTGATAGGTCACTAGCACCATAAGCAGCCACTTGACAACTGAAATGACCCAACTGAGATTTCCCAGCATGCACCACTAACTCAAGTATTTAGCCACAAGGTTCCATTCCTGTCCACAATTATACTTATTTCCACTTGTGGAAGTAGTAGTCTCGCAGCTTTTAGAATTCTTGCTCTGGGACCTTGTTCCCCACTCTATAATGAGTCTTTCACAGTTGTAAAACTGTTCCGGTGCCTCTACGATGTTCAAAAGGTTCCTATCAGCCATATTGATTTTGCCCATAAATGAAATATATATGCGGCGCATTTGAAATTCAGCGTCTCCTCAGATGTTAAACGACTGTATCCCCGGCTATTGAAAGTGCCGATCCTTACTCCCACGGAAGTGCTCAGAGGTGAGAGTGAAATCGTTCGGCCTCCGAGGGCGGCTCCTTGAAACGAGCGGCCGGGCATCGATATGAAAGCCGGGGGAAGGCGGCCGATCTCGGGATGGTGTTTATTTCAAACGGAGAGTGGGACGAGCCCTCATTTGATGCCGCTCGCACGTCTTTTCCCTCCGTCCTCCGAGGAATGGCCTGGACTTCAAATCGGTAAACAACATAACCTAGAAAAGACAGTAAATCCCATCACAGGATGTGGAAGGTCCCCTTTGCATTTCAATGAAGAGATACGGGCTACTATGCAGATGAGGTCCCGTTTAGTGAGATCGCTACAGGTCTGTGGAACTGCGATTGTGGTGATGCGTTTTTTTTTTTTTTTTTAAACAAGCCACTGACGTTTCCATTATTCCTTTCAAAGCAAGCCGCGTGAATCCATTTTTAATTCTCAAATAAGCGTCCATTCACTTCAATCAAATGTTCCCTATTGCCATCCATTTAAATAAGGGATAGGCAACTGGAGTAATGGTGCCTATAAAGACAACAGAGTATTTGTTTGATGTGAAAACTCTGATGTGAAGCTGGTAATTGTGGTATCATGATTGATGGGTCTTGTACCATTTTTTACGGCTCTTTTATAACGTTGCCTTTTTTTGCATATCAGTGAAAACTGGTTTGTGATGGTGATTATTATGTTTTCTGGGAGATCAGGGTGGAAAAGACGCCTCGAAGATGATTAAATTAGTTAAAAATGTAAATACAAAAAATTTTTAGAATTTTTTGAAAAGAACAAATAAGCACTCTGGTGCGTTTGTTGGGGGGATTTTTTGGAGCTTGTCCACATGAAACATAGCTGACTTACTTGAACCTATAATAGCATTTTGTCATAATGTAAGAAACCTTTTCAGACACACAAACATTTCTTTGATGTCTTTTAAAAGACAAAATAAGCAGCACAATTCATTGACACCTAGTGAAAGTTCAATTGAATCAATGCTTCAAAATACAGTGGCTGTGTGCGATTTAAATGCTTAACTCTTGAAAAGCACACTCAGTCACTCTCTCATACAGCTGTAAACTGGTCTCTTTTTGAGGCTCAAGTTTGCAAGTAAAGTGCATTTTTTCTCTACACTGAAAAACATTTTTATGTAGCAAATGTAAGCTCTGGGATTACCACACAACCTGCTACAGTGTTTTTTCCAGTGCTCTTGTGAAAGAATACAGCCAATAAACACAACAAAGACAAAGATATTTCCATTAGAGGGGAAAGAATAAGAGGATAAAGAGGCCACACCATACATTTTGTCCAAAAAGAGCGCATGCAGTCGACTTTGCAAGCGTTCAGCAATCGGAATGCACCACAAAGTGCTCCCATGGCAAACGCGGAAAAAGGGTGCCATTCCTCACCACACCTTTCCCCAAAAAATGCCTGTAATGCTTTCTGTTAAAAACGGCTCTGAAAGAGAGAGGTTAATTGCTGCATTCCCTGCTTCTGTAAAATAACCCTCGGTGGAAATGCTCACCATGGCTTGTTTGTTAATATTTTTGATATTTATTTATTTATTGAGTACCATTTTGTTCTCAGAGCTCATTCAACAGACGACCTTGAGTGAGGGACAGGCACTAGCTTGTTCGCTATCATTGCCTGCTCTGCATCTCAAGGCCGCCTGTGTGTGGGGGGGATTGTGGGATTGTACAGCTCTGTTCTCCATGGTGGGGTCACGGTGGCCGCCCTCAAACCTGCCTTATTTGAACCCACCCAACTCCCACCCCCTCCCAGCTTTCACAGCTCCGTGGGAAAGACAGGAAATTCACCTTGCTCCATGCCCTTGTCGACCAGATCATGTTGCACGATCCCCACTTGGCAACCTTTTTCCAAGAGTTGACGGAATTTGAAACTGTTCCGGGGGGTAAGCTAATCAAAGTTTTATCAAAACCAAAAATCACTGCCTTTCTGTCTCGGCAAATCCATTCAATTGACTTTTCTTCCGTATTTTTGTGCCTTTTTCCCCACCACACAGCATCCATTAAAGGCCTTATAGCAGAGGTGGATGGTGAGTCTGAGGACAACCTTACAGTTACACCATAAATTTTATGAAATTTAGATGATGTTTTTTCTCTGTCTGAAACTTCTCAAGAGTTGCATAAAAGAAACATCCATAACACATGATGTCACTCCAATGCCACAGCAAGGTCTCTACAGTTGGTGAGGCTTTGGAAAGACTTTGGGGTTATTTTAGGTTGAGGTTTTTTTTTGTGTAAAAGCTTTGTCTCTGTGTGACATTCCTTTTTAGAATGGTTTTTATCGAGGCGTATAAAGATGTATTTCCAGATCCATTTAGGAACATGGATAGCTTGGTTTATGAGTTAGAACGGTTTACACAAGTAACAAATACTTCATGTGGCTGCATCAGCCGGCAGAAAGATTTAACGTGGAGATTCGCTTTGGTGGCCACAAAGGATTGATGATGTCCACAATGTGTCATGTTCCAGTCCTAAAGAATGAGCTGCAGAAGGTCATTCAGTACAAGAAAACACACAAGAAGAAAAACCAAGGTGCGCAACACCCAAAGTTTTTGAAAGATCTGAAGGTAAATCTTTTTTATTTTGCCGAAAGCATAGTTTTATTTACTGATACGCCACATATTTATGTGTATGGCCACCGCGTTTGTACTTGATTTAAGAACAAATTCATTTTATCTTGATGTCCTCAAAAGCTTGGTTTTCTTGTTATCAAATAGGAAGCATCGGTAACATAATTTGCAACAACTTGCAAGGTGGTTGTAGCTGTGTCCTTACATTTCAGCGAATTAATGAGCTTCCCAGTAACTTCCTCTACCCTCATCTCCACCCTAGGCAGCGATTGAGAGGTACGATGCTGATCTCTCCCAGCTGACGAAGAAGTGTGAAGAGATGAAGAAACTGTATGCTGACGTATTGGTAATCCCTGAGTTATTATTTCAATATCTCTGTTGTACAGCCCTGTAGCCCGAGACGGATGGCTTCCAGCTCCTGTAATGTCGTGCCGCCTCCTTTCGATTGTTCTCAGCTTATCTTGGCAGGGAGGACGGAGATAAAATATATTTCAGGCAGACGGTTCTTCAAGGTTACTAAGTTTTTCACCGGGGGAGAACGCACTCTCGAACTCCGCGGCCCAGTTCCATGGAGGTCCTTTACCAAGGGGACTGGTTTGTCTTGTGGCCACACTGTGACTGTAGCCTGAGTGGTATTCCATTTAACGCCGGCTGCTAAGGCAAATGTTTCTGCAGGTGCAGGATGAAGTGCTTTCAGGTGTTGCTGTTATAGTGCGCGATTAGCTTACCTGGCAAGAGCAGCGGGAATGTGCGTGATGTCATGTCTATGATGTCACAGTCATTAAGAGCAAAGAACAAAGATAAGATTTTTGAGCAATATCGCTTTCACCTTAAAGTGTTACAAGGTACACGAGGATTAGAAGAAGCCACGGGGTTATTCAGAGAGCGGCACCGATAAGGCCTTGCACTCAGACATGTTCCAGCAATGTTTCAAATGGAAGCCACACTCATGTTATTTGTAAAATGCCCGTCTAGGTGCTAGAACAGGTGTTTCCTCTGTCCTGTAGAGCATAAACGATCCGTGTGAAGATAAAAGCACTCTTCTCCCCTGTAAGTAATACACATTTTGCAGCTGTCCTCATTTCCGCAAGGGCCATCCATCACAGCGTGGAGCGTGCTCATCTTTGCTGGCTGGCAGGGTAGTGAGACCTGACAGGGCGCACTGCTTGTTGGGGCATTGGTTCAGGTCTGAGATTACATTTTCTCACTCTCTGAACTTTTGCCCCGTGCCCATAAAGCACGATGTCTTATGACGTCATCACTGTGACATCTGTGACATCATCAGCCGCTGAGATGCCGGTAGGATGGAAAGTGAAATCCTGCCATAAAAGGGGACCTGTTTATCATGTTGTTTTATGAAAAGGACACCAGCTGGTTTCATCTCTTGTAATTATTACAGTGGTATCAGTATTAGGCAATGCAGCCAGATTTTTTGCAACACCAACTAGTCTTGCACCGTTCCCCCTCAGACTCATTCTTCTTTAGCCGTCAGGTTTTTCTCCCTTACAGAACTGATTCTGCTTCAGTACCGTAGACCGGGGATGGGTCTTCAATATCCTGGTCAGCTGCAAGCTCTGCTGGTTTCCATCTGTTGCCAACTCTTAAACTCTTATTTGCTTAATTGAATTGCTTATTTGTGTAAGTGCCTCAGGTGGCAATGTGAGAAACTTAAAGGGAACTAAAATACAGCGAGGGATTGTGGGTTGTCAAGTATTGGAGTTTCCCAGCCCTGGTCTAGACAGTGATGACAAATGATCCTGGACAGTGACCTAATGTGTTATTAGAGCTGTCAATAATTTTCCCTTCAGCATACCTAAGATGTCGCAATCATTGAGAGCAAAGAAAAGATAAGATTTGAGCAATATTGCTTTCACCTTAAAATGTTACAGCGTACATGTGGAATAAAAGAAGCCACAGGGTTATTCAGAGAAAAGCACCGATACACCCTAGCACTCAGACACATTCCAGCAATGTTTCAAAAGGAAGCCACACTCACATTATTTGTAAATGCCCTTCTAGGTGCTAGAATGGTGACACTAAATGGTCAAGGAGAAGCTAGAGTGAGTGCATGGGTTTTGCTATAGTCTGGCAAGTTTTTCCATTTCTTTTTTTTGTCAGATGAAATTTGGAGAACCCCCGGAACAGGACTCCCAGGAACTGTTTGGATGGGTGTGCTCGTTCATCTCTGATTTTAGGAAGATTCACTCCGAAGTCATGCTCTAAAGATGCATGTGACTGTGTAACGCGCTCTTGCGTGTTGAGAGGTGCTGTATAGCCGGGTGGATGTGTGACGTCACACAGGAGCTGGACGTGAGCAATGCGTGCTTGCATCCCAGGTGGGATGCAACCGGAACTGCCTCCATATACACCCACCTGTGTAAACTGCCGATATGGAGCCAGGAGAAATGCTACAGAGAAGGGGTTGCTCAAAACTAACAATTAAAAGGAATTTCACCCACTGTCCTTGACATTTTAAAATAGAGAAGACAGCCAAAAGTTTGAAATCACTGTTATTTTTCACTTGAATTAAACAGTCTGTAGTAGAGACATGCATACCTCATCACACTGTTTATTAGCAACTTTAACGGATTGGTTTAAATGATAGGAAATATTTACCTATGGAGTTGTTTTTTTCTTTCTTTTAACCAAATTACCAAAATGTAAGTGAATGTTGTTTTGTGTGATCATTTATTGTTTTTTAATTATTTTTATAATCATTATCTGTGAGATTATGAGGATTGTGTGAACATGCAGTGGCTTTGAGTGTACCATCCGGATTCAGTGGTTCTCTGTAAAAGATTGCCCCTACAGCAGCGTTGGGGCTTCGTCTCCACTGTAAGCTTGCAGTGATTTATTAAGGGGCCTCCACAGATGCAGGGCCTTAACGGGTTTTTGATCGACCCGCTGCTTGGTCAGGATTTTCAGGCTTACAGAGAAGATAAGTTTACAAGCGGCGTGCAGTTTTTCACGAGATCGGAAAAGGCGGTCTCTCCGACCCTTCCTGCAGATGAATTCAGCGGAATGCAAGCGACACATTTGAAGACCACCACGGCTGACTCATCCGTCCCCTGCCATATTGAATCAGGGTGCAACTCCCCAGAGATCACTTTAGACGCCCGCTGAAGACCTCCAGCATTGAGTGGTACCACTTGAAACATCTAGAAGCTCTGAGCAGCCTTGGTCACGGCCTGTGTCTCTTAATCTTCCAGGAACTGTGCAGAGAACCACTCTGGTGTGGAACATCAAAAATACAGGGTGCAGTTTTCCATCTGTAAACTTCTTTTTTCCCGTCCTGAAATTGCTGTTGTGGCATTATGGGTACTCAGAGCGAGGCTTCAAAAGATTGAGGATCTCAGATTGATTTTGTCTGAGATTGAAGAGAGGTCGCTTTGTGCCTGACATTTTAATTAGAAGACTGAAAAAGCACTCCTCTAAGTGTGAATGTCTGGCATAATGAACCCAGAACCCATGCTGGGGTGGGTTTTATATATTGCACTGTTCAAATGTTTTGTAATACTAAATTCCATTTTAATTAAATCTTTCTGTTTAAACTGTTTCTAATACTTTTCACAATCTGTGGCAGAAGAGTAAAACGAATATGTACACGCTGAAGCGATCCAACATATTTATCAAACATGGCTTTGACCAAATGCTTATTTGCTTTCATATTAACTTTGGTTTATTTCTGCTAAGTATGTACTGTACCTTGGCTTTTTTCATTATCTATTCAGTGTTCATATGCTGTGCAAAACAAGCACTGGATCATAGCCTATCTAATCTTAATCAGAATCTAAACAAAACTGCTACAAGTTCCTTGCTTTGAGATCTCTGAGATAAACCTAATTGTGTTTGCAGTGTAGTTGCTTGTGTGCAGTGTCCTACACATTCCCACTTTCCATGCGGTTAGTAGATTAGGTTTTCACAATCAAATATATATATTTTTTTTACAACAAAATGCATTTAGATATATTTAAATATGTTGTGTGGCAGGCAAAGTGATGCCTTTTTTTTCTGACAGTGAAAAACAAGCGTTTTTAGAATGCATTCAGAATCAGTTACCGTGGCGTTTCCTTTCACCCTGTGGGTATGATGCCAACAAGATACCTGTAAAGGAGGACACAACCTCCTCTCCTCGACATTTAGGGGTCTGTAGAAAACTTTTATTGTCATTTTGTTGCTCAGTGCTCCCCTCCAAACCTACTGCGCATGTACTGAGTTTCAGTTCGTTCTCAGCGTCTATACACCAGTTTGCTGTTCACACAGGCACAGAGGATCATCTTGATTTCCTTTCATTTCCTACAACCAGCCCATGACTTCAGAAGCTCCGTTGTGTCAAATGTGAGGCACTGAAAAAAGGCTGCTTTCAGACTATCCATTTTTCAAATCCTCCATTTATCTCTTCCATTAAACAAAAATAACAGGTTTACTGTATGTAAGGCCTTGAAAATGACTGACAGATCCAGTGTTTGGATGTGTCAAGGACTATGATCTCTTCCATCTGTTATTTCCTTCATACACTGAGGATTAAGGAGTTGGATGTGAATACCTGCTCAGGACTTGAAAAACAAAGAAGAGATGTGCTCAATCTTTTTTATATTTTATATATATATATATATATATATATATATATATATATATATATATATATATATATATATATATATATATATATATATATATATATATATATATATATATTAGATCAGAAACTATCCTCTTTTTTCAAAGGAATTTAGAGATGCCTGCTCAGAAAGAAAACAAAGTGTAGTGTTTCATGGTTATAGTTTCACAGTTACAGTTCAAAAGGAATTTCTTGTTTAGTGGGGGCATGGTTTCATACTGCTGTCATTCATAGTGTAATTGGTTTCGTAGTGTAATTGCAAAAGACTTGTCTTACTGTCAGATAATAGTGTACAGAAGAAGAGGGCTGCGTGATCCTCTGAAAACATAAACTGGCACAGTTGTGAGAGAAACTGGAAAAATCCTAAATTGTAAGTGAAAGCAACTGACTGAAGCTGTAAAATTGCCTCAGGTTTCTAAGAGAGTAGTACAGATCCAGACTACCCTGCAGGTTTGAGTCTCTGTGTGGGAAGGCGAGTGCAGGGATGTGCTGGTTTCAGAAATGGACATATGTTAACTTATTATGGCCAAGATATCTGAAGACACGTTTCTTGGACAAATGCATGTCTTGAACAGTCTTTGCACTTCATACGGGTCAATTAACTCAAAGGAAAGTCTCCTGCACACTCATTGATAATTAATATCACATAAGATTTTTAACATCCCCAATTGTAAAGCAATTTTTTTTCTAGGAAATATGATTCATCATTTGTATCACTAGTTTTTGCCAGTAAAATAGCTATAGTTTTTTGCAATCTTTTCTAAAAGAATAAAATTAAAGAGTAGAATGGATGCATGTAAATTATTGTCCTAGCCAGCCTTCAATACTATCTGCACCTACTGTGCCATATTGCAGAAACATACATAGTATATAAATGGGTTTGACTGTCATAATGATAATCACGGATAACTTGTACCACAGTGTGTTGGTGCTGTATTAATTTTACTTTATGACAGCGCTACACTTAATAGAAACAAAATGGGATCATTTCTTTGTGTTTGATTTAGTATTTTCAAACAAAAAGACAATTTATTTCATTTAAGTCACTTTCATGTATCCACAACCACATTGCTGTCATGCAGTCACATATGCAGTGAAAATTAGTAACTGGAGCATGTGCTTGAACTACTCGTCTTAGACGTGTGGAAACTTGAGAAAGCCACAGAACAGAAGCCGAACGAAAGATCTCAGTGGCACGTCTATATACGTCTAGATTGAAACATTTGATAACTGAAGTAAAAACAGAAGCGCAGCACGATCGCGAAGACAGGCCCAGCATTTATGATGGAGAGTCACCCCTGACCCTTAAGGACAGTCTTCGCGGTGCAATCCATCATGCTTACCCTCTCCCTCATCCCTACGCAGCCCCGGGGAAGGGCACTACCTGCCCCACGCATCTGCTCCTTAATTAACACTGGTGAAGCACATCATAACTGTTTGCCAAAAAAAACAAAAGAAAACAATTAACACAAATTACACCCTAATTAAGAAATCAATCAGTTAGCATCAATCCAGCACTTACAAACAACTCATTCCCACACCCTTCATGCCAAAGATATACCAGGGTAGAAGCCTGTAGTATAAACCATGATTAATGATTAATTAAGGAAGGTGATTAATGAAATTAAAGAAATGCACCTTGACTGAAATGAGGTGCATTGAACATACTAATGATACAACATATTTGCAAACATTAGTAATTTAACCTTTACATTCATTGTCATACGGTACAGCTTGCATTTCCCATGCACATTTTAAGACTACAAGTACTGTATTTACAAAGACATTACTGCATCCTTGCTCTGACTCCTCCTCAAAGATTTTATATGTTACACTATATGACAAGAATGGTCTGCTGTATCAATAGTTTTTTTTTTTTTTTTTTTTAAACAATTGTGCATTTGTCGTAGATGGATTGCATTATGATTCCTCTAAAAAGGTCTACAAAGGGTCATGATGGATGGTTACTCCACAAGAAGGTAAATGGTGTCATCTTGACAAAAAGTGTTTCCCCTTATATTGAGTCCCAGTAGTATTGCTTCAGTGGGTGCATCAACTTCCAATGCCCTAGATACAAGATTTTCCACAGAGGAGGAAAATTAAGAGATGCGGGATTGGATAGCCTTTTTTACACAGTGAGCCTTTTTTTTCTCTCTATTGCAACCACTGTAATTTCTGCTCCACTGTTTTAGTTGGGCCATGTGGAGGGCCCAATCCTCCACCTCACCTGCAGTCAGAAGATGAAATGGGACCACTCAATATGAGGGCCCGCAGCCAGGACCTCGTTTACCTCTCCGGCCAGCGTGGCTGCGATGTTGAGCTGGAGGAAGAGTGCTTTGCCCCAATGTGATCCTTACCCTGGTTTCATTGTGCTTCGCGGAGAGGAATCAATTTCCCCCCGAGTCCCCTCCCGATCCCAGAGCCACGGAAGGTGAAGGCTCTCGCCCGTCACTCTCCTGTCACCCTCAGCACTTTCGTGTGATTGGGCCCAGAGCCCCACCATTCTCTCCCAGACCCGTTCTGGTCACCCCATTAGTTACAGGTTAACAGGTTTCCGGCTCGGCCCAATCTGGCCACAGTTGGCGGCGACGGGCGTGTAAAACATGGTTGTTCCTGAGTCCCTGGAACAGGTCATGTGATCCTCTCAAGTTTGGCAGCTTGCTTTTTGCATCTTCATTAGTGTGCTTGGGGCCAGCGCCGATGGGGATGGCTGCTGCTTGGAGACACGTTGTGTAATTGGTGTCATCACTTTAACACCTTCATCTAGCCCGGATGCAGAGACAAAGTACCCCAGCTTATTTACTGCTTCATCCCCCTGGGGCATACTCCTTTAAAATGCATATTAATGAATACTCGTGTCCCTCTTTTATCTATATTTATAAATTCAGGTAAGTGCTTGAAATTATTTTTGAAACCAAAACCTCAAGGAAAACGTGAATGCGTTTACATCTATGTATCAATATGTCTGTCCACAGCCTATCTCTGTCTGTGCGTGTGTCTGTCTGTCTATTTGTCTGTCTGTGACATTTCTGATTTCTGTTGCTTTCATGGAAGAGCTCTTGTTTCCCCTGATGGACTGCGTTGAAATAAAAAACGACTTTATACTGAGGGCTGCCGGCTGAATTTTAATGGCATTTGCTTTCTATTACAAAGTCAGGTGAAATGGAGACCATTCAGTGCACCACAGACATGCCCCAGAGGAGTGTTTTCAGCAAATGTTCAGGGCAAATTGGAGACTTGGCAAGAGGTGGGAAGGAATTAAACAACTTTTAACTGACTATACTTAAATCACATTTGTCACCTCCAGAATCTATACAGGGAAGAGAAGTTCCTAATAGAAAAGTTAATAGAGAATGAATTACAAAGCGATGGATGCATGTATAGTGTATACATGTGCTGTACATATGTATGTGTGTGTGTGTGTGTGTGTGTGTGTGTGTGAATGCCTTGACCCAGATCTGGTGGAGTTTCCACTGCTCCTGGCTAAATCTCAGGACCATTTCACACAAAACCAAGACTCTGAATGGTCATCAAATACGTATCTCACTGCAGCTAAGTGGCCTGTCAGACAGCTTATTAGTAAGGTTAATTTTGTTCCCTAGTCACGCTGCTCTTTAGATCACTGGGAATTTACAGAGTGAAGCCCAAGGGCTTTTCCAAACACAAACAGCATATGTGGGGGTCAACTGAAGTGAGGACATATACTCCGGGCCCCAAGAGGGTACCTGGCAGAATCATTGAACAGCATGTAGGTCATTTGAGGTTGAGTCATTGTTTGCAGGGCTCCAAGTTCTGCTCTTGTCTCACTCTCACCCAGGAATAGACTTTTGGCCTAGATTTTCCTGTGGGCATTGTCAAAAAGATACAAAGCATTTGTTGAACAAAGATTACACTTCCAAAATGGAGCTGGAAAAAAAAATTATATATATATATATGTGTGTGTGTGTGTGTGTGTGAGTGAAGCGAGAAATAGATCTCCCAGTTATTAGTAATTATTATTTCACTTTCAAATGAATTGGGCACCTCTTTAGACTGGCTTAACCATACAGTTGACAGCTAACCATCATGTTATGCTTTGTGACTGTTTCTTAGAGGACGACACACTTTGTATCTCTCTGTCTGTCCCTCACACACACACACACACACACACACACACACTCCCCATCGAGCCGTATTTACAGAGCGCTGTAATGGACTATCTTACAGAATAATGAAGCTGCAAGACTGTAAGGGTTGAACTAAAGAAAAATAATGGGTGTGTGAATATGGATGGGCACTTTCTGGTGCCACCTCTTTTTCTGCTAAGGAAGATTTATGTCAGCAGTCAGAAATGATTTGCATTTACTCCTCCTCAGCTTGTTTTAGAGTAAAGGTCTTTCGATTGCATGTCTTATTAATGGTGACTCATTCTCAGCAAAGGTAATATTTTAATCTTGAAAGTTGTTCATATGTAATACCTCAATAGTTTGCTTGATGTTCTATGCTTATTGCATTTAATGATACATACTTCACTAACTTTTACCCTCTCTAGGATGGAGCACTGTCTCCTAAAGATAATGCAGGTTGCCTCCCAGGTATCCATGTGACAAGCTGAGGCCTGGTCGTGTACTAAACATCTGCTTACTTTACAGCTTAATACCTAGTGTTCCAGTCTGTGCGTATAGTATTGATTGCGTCATGTTAACTAGCGTTAGCTAGACGCTCTAGCCTCTCCAAGACATTTTACGCTGAGTGTCTGAAGACATGCGTCACTTTAAAAGTAAAACTTTACCATCTTTTACCTCTGAATTTTAATTTGACAATACAGTTAAACGTAATGCTACGCTACTACAATTTACATTTATACAAAATGTGCACTTAGATGACTGATTAGATCTTTTTACGCATATTGGTACGCTTACTGTCTAGAGTTCTAACTGAGCGTTCTCGAAACCCCATAAACTATATCTCCGAATGTTCCGTAAATCGAACTTTCTCGGTATTTTACGGTGTACCATGCACACTTTACTCTCGTGCGTGGGGTTTTACCCATCGATGATCAATCATAGTGCTGTATTTTGCTCGTCTCACATCGCCGAGGGAATCTGACACAGTGCACACACGGCTCATCCTTTCTGTTTGTGTGCTGAAGAGAGAAACATTCAAAGCAATAAGGGCTCTCAAAAGACACGATGCTAATCTAATAAACCGGTCGTCGCGAGCATCCCTTTATATTTCACTTCGTCTGCGAAAAAAACTTAAAAAATATTGTTTTAAAAGTGTATTTTTGTGTTTTGCTGTAGGTTTTAGTTCTAAAAACAACACAAGTCATGTTGCTACACAAATGCTATTCCGCTGTCCGCTAAAATGGCTACAGTTATGAGCGCACGTTTGTTTTGTCCTTATTAGAACTGGGTAGAAAAAACAGGATGTGATTGCTAGAAGGAACATTGCAATGGCACATTAAATAAAATTTACCTTTCTCTCTCCCCCCTCATACCTTGAATTCACGACCGTGTTGATTAAGTCTAGTCTGTCACTAAATTTAGATTGTAATTTTTTGTGTTAAATTATAAAAAATGCCATGGTTTACGTTTGAATGTTGCCAAAACAATTCCTGCGCAAATATGTTTTGGACATGCTGGACAAAAACGCAAATCAGAGTTCGCCATTAACACGTTCAGCTTGAAAGGTAATCAATTTATAATTACTACGTTCTCAAAAATGGCACAGCGTGAAATGATCACAGACGTAAAAATTTTCCCCTGAACATGTCTACACATTG
Organism: Megalops atlanticus; assembly: GCA_019176425.1. Classification (NCBI taxonomy): domain Eukaryota; kingdom Metazoa; phylum Chordata; class Actinopteri; order Elopiformes; family Megalopidae; genus Megalops; species Megalops atlanticus. Next base: position 10,001,453 of record CM032882.1, on the reverse strand, counting down.
TCGATAACACAAATCAGTAAAACCAACTGTCTCAATGGTATTCATTATTAGGTAATTCTCGGCGATTATCACGTCACTTTTTTACGATCATCTTCACAGTCTCAGTCACTAGAATTCTCCGCAAGAGTTGTCTACTGTATGTAGACAGGAGTTGGGCTATTAGATTAGTTACGCGTGCTACTTGGTGGGGAGGTTGCATACGCCTGCCCGTGAAAGAAGAGAAGTCGCAGCAGATAATAAACCAACGGGTTCTTTCGAGAATTGTGTGGTAGTCGTTATATTTATTGTCGCTTTTTAAAGAAAATTGGATTACTGCGTAAATATTCGATTAATATCATTACTGGCATATGGAACGACTCTGACACAGAACACCACAGGGAATCGGAGTTATAGAGGCTCAACGTGCAAGTCACCCAGGGATGAAACCAGACACATTGAAGCAGCGCAACTGCCTGACAGACTGTAACCCCTTCAGCCACTAGCTATCGCATTACAGTCCGGTAACAGCCCGAGTTCAACAGACGCGGGTGAGACTGTCGGAATAGAGTGGGAAAACAGGTAAACAATTGAAGAAAATGGCATTAGCAAATATTTTGTCATTTATCAAGCTGTTTCATAAATAATTAACATTTAAGCTTCTGGATGTTCAGGAGAGATCTCTGATTTCTATCCCCACTCATGTACTATTGAATCCAATAGGATAACCGCACCAGAAGCTTTAAAGGGGACCGGCAGAAGACTTGGAACTTGGTGCAGCGGGGATCATTTTCAAAGATGTTGATAATGCGGCTCAACAAAGCAGTGCTCACGTTCCCGGTTCTTTTAATCGGTTTGACCGTAATCACAGAGCTTGTTGCGGCTCAGAATGACACGGAACCCATTGTCCTGGAGGGCAAATGCCTTGTGGTTTGTGACTCTAATCCGGCTTCAGATTCGAAGGCGTCGTCTTCTCCGCTCGGGATTTCAGTGCGCGCCGCAAACTCCAAGGTAGCTTTCTCCGCGGTTCGGAGCAACAACCACGAGCCCTCGGAAATGAGCAATAAAACACGAATAATATATTTCGATCAGGTAAGCCAACCGAATAATAGGTGAATGCATATTTGAACGAACTGCTGTGTTAACATAATGAAAATGCCATATGCTGGCTTCGATCGTGGTGTCTGAAATTGTTTTACAGTGCTGTGAAAAGTTGCCAACACAAGCATAACAACTTGACATTTCTAATGGCATGGTGATCCCTGGACTGCACGTGTAAACGAGCGCAGATTTAGTCTGTGCTTCATTTGAATCACTCATTCAGTGAATAATTCTTAATGTAACACACGTTATTGTTGTTTTATTATTTATATCTAAATAATCACACTACGATTGAGGAGCACACTCTGGAGGAATAACAGTAAACAAGAAAACTCGACATGTAAAATCCAAAATGTAACACACACTTTGTAACATTGCATGGTTTTTCATTCCTGATTTTGGTTAACGCAAAGAAATTAGTAATATTTGATATAACACCATTTAACTGATTTAAAAGTCACTGAGTTCAGCAGTTCACGGATCAAACATCCCTCTGATTGGAAATTCACGGGAAATGTAACAGTCTGGCTGTTTTCTTTTTTAGAAGATTAAGCGAATTACATCTCTGCTGTGGCATCTCTTGGTAAATTAATCAAAGGCGACAATCGTGTTAAAAAGTGGTATCACTTGCAAATATATGTTAGCTCTCCAGCAGGGAAAACTAAATTTTGCGCTACACTGAACTCACTAATATTTCAGGGGCAGCAGCAACAGAAAGGCTGAGCGTGATTAAAAAAGGAATTCATTTCATATACAGATGACCCAGATCTCTTCATAACCCTTCACTCCTCCCAACTGCTTGGTATAATGGCTTCATATATTATTTGATATTTGAACATGGTGTTATTACGAGTGAGTGTACGCAAATTTTTGAACACTTTTGTGAAAAATGCGTGTTTGCGTGTTTGTGCATATCATACCCTCAGATTTGCACCTAATGTTGCACGTGCTGAAATCAACAGTACGCACTGCGTGGGAAATCTGGGTTGTTCCAAAAGCTGACCAAGCAAAGACAGCTCTGAGCATGTTGATAAAACGTCTATTCCTTTTACTCCTTTTTTTGTTTTCAAAAACTAGATCATTTAGGCCTTGATTACCTACACAGCCACAGACACACAGACAGGGGGTAAGACGTGTAATGCAACGCGGACTGTGGCGCTGTCTATGGAACTGGTAGTAGCCCGATGATGTGTCCAAATAAGGGATGAGCCTTATCCCCATCATACTTGTCAGATAGCAGAGTGACGTTGCTAGGATACAGCTTGGTCGAGGTTTACATCCTTTTGAACAAGTTCTTTGGGTAGACTCTGCAATGGAGCGCTGAAGACCGCGGTTTGTTTCTTGACCCGTCTGTTCTTTACGCCATCTCAATTACCGATAAAATCTTAAATTTAATTGGTTAATAGTTTTCTTTCATTGGCGCGGGAGCACAGACCATTGTTTGATGACCTTGAATAATTGAACCCTTCTGTATGCCTGTCTATTAACTGAAAAAAGGGTACAAAAACCTTTTTAGACTTGGGATTCAAGACAGTAACACTCGGCAAGTCCAATTCCCTAACCTCTACCCCATATTGTCACCAGTTTTGATGGCAATGACACTGATAATGATTCAGTAAATAAATAAATTAATACTACTACTATCATTGCTAAAAATGATAATTACATACATACTATGAGTGAAAACAATTTCAGTATTATTAGGCTAAATTTAATGCTTTTGCTGTTAAGTGTTAAGTTGTTAATGAAATTGAAAAAAATGCATAAAAAGTATTACTTAATGTATAGCGTGCTGCCTGAAGGAAAGGACTAACCACAGTGTGATAGAGTGGAATCTAGGCCTGGTGCTGGGCTTTAGTGTCTGGTACACAGAGGCTGTAAATTCAGGTTCTGTCTGACATGCAGAGGCAGGTAATTCATTTTTCTTGTTTTGCTGAATTTTGGAGGAAGAATAATATTTGTGTCAAACACATCCTGATCTGCAGGATTCCTTTCTGCAATGCAGTGGTGTGAGGCCGTCCCTCACCCTGGTCAAGGATGCCTCAAACGGTTTGACTGAGAGATTAACATCACAGCCATAATTTTAATATGGCCGTTCTCCCTCCTCATTATCACTGCACACAATCATAAAATAGGGAAAATCAGTATTTTACATCAGTTACTCACAAATGAGCCACTCATAAATTATTGTTTTAATAACACTAAACAAAATCAAACAAACGGCATTTAGAGGGGTTTGGCGTGGTATACAGTCTAATTTTGCTTTAGGTTTGACTGAGAGATTTGAGGAAGAATGTTTTATGTTGATACATGTTTTAGAATCTCATATATATCTAAATATAGCATTTAGATTTGAATGACCTCTTACATTTGACCACATTAATAGACATGTGCTACACATACAGTATACACATACTGTAGTTCACTCAAATAGCTGACTAGCTGAACAAGTGAATGATCTCATTTTGTAACCCTTTCCTTTGTTGATCCACTTCGCTGTTGCTTTTGGACCACTAACGGCATCTGGAGTTAGATAGCTCAGATGTCAATCTCCAAATTAAATGCCATTTAGATGCCTTTCTAAAATCAACACTTCAGCAGTGAAAGATAAACAGTATTCCACTAGAAATGACAGGGAGAACATTAGCCAGCTCATTATCTCCTTAACATGTATAATTATTTACAGTCAAGAGAGCAGATGATGTCAACCAAGAAATGTAGGGAGATATGGGAAATCAGAATCATAAAGGAACAGGGGTTTTTGCTCACAGTTTTAACAGAAGGGTCGGAATTGCTTTCAGCTGGTGATTACTCAATGGCATAGACAATTCTAGTACATACTTCAATTCTAGCTGCAGTCTACATTTGTGGCTAAAGCCTTTTTACAGGATGAAGTACAATGAATTAAATAGTATGCAGTCTTATTACTTTCTAAAATTCAATTTTAGACTAAACTCATCTTTAATTTTCCAAATAAATGGTTTGCAGTAGGATACAATGTTTGCGTGCTTCATGTTTTCCATATTTACTGTACAGAACAGCCATTTGCTTACTGGAGGATTGATGATGTTTCACCGAAAGTCACAGCAATTCCATACACATGTAATAATTTGGGTAAATTATAGCTTTGATTAAATTATCAGAGTCCAAATTGAAATCCCTCTGCAAGCCGAAGTGTCTGCGAGCTGATTTTTTTTTGTGTAACTGACTCAGTGAAATGCGTCAGAGTCTAATTGTACATTTCAGTCAGGTGCTGTCTTGTGTTGCACTGTCTCAAACACTTTCATCTTCATTTTCAGGTTCTTGTTAACATAGGCAACTATTTCACCTTGGAGTCAGTGTTTTTGTCACCACGCAAAGGGATCTACAGTTTTAACTTCCACGTTATCAAAGTGTATCAGAGCCAGACCATACAGGTAGGCACTGCTTCTGTGAAAATAACCCACACGGTTTCTTCGAGATGCAGACAATTAATTTAGTGCATGCATAAAGCTGTATCTCATCATCATTTGTATGCAGCCTCAGGAGAAACTGTGACTTTGGTTAACTGCAAAAATCTCAGTATAACAGCATTTTATAATAAAACATAGTAATAGTCTTAAGTGTGGTAAACTGTCTATGTTAAATAAGAGGTCACTGCTTTATGCATAGTAATTTGCTGAGAAGCAGCATTGATGATGAATAGGTCCAGCCATACACAAAATGCACTATCGGGTTAGTCCCCTCCCCCCATCAATCACTCTCACACAGGAACGCTTCGCCCTAAGTGAATTACATGCAGGTCCCGTTTATCTCTTGCCCTGTGCGTGCATCAGCTGCCTCTGTTTTCTGTTCCCACTTGGTTTTTTTTCTTTTTTCTTTTTTTTATTTCTCACTGATGTGTTTTACCGACCAGGTGAACCTGATGCTGAACGGGAAGCCTGTCATTTCGGCGTTTGCAGGCGACAAAGATGTCACGCGTGAGGCGGCCACAAACGGTGTCCTGCTCTACCTGGACAAAGAGGACAAGGTGTACCTGAAACTGGAGAAGGGCAACCTGGTGGGAGGATGGCAGTACTCGACGTTCTCGGGCTTTCTCGTTTTCCCGCTCTAAGAAAAAAAAATTACATACATATATATATATACCGAAAACACAAAAAGCAAAAAAAAAAAAAAGAAATAAAGGGAACATCTCATCGAGTAACGTGCAGCAGCTGAGCTGTCGTCATTGTGCAACTGAGGACACTCAGCGTCATTTGGATTATCCCCAGGCTGATGACTTTTTTTTTTTGTTTTTTGGTTCTCAGTTGGACTTTGGATAATGACATGTGGCGGGAAGAGCAAAGGATGATGGGAAAGCTGTGACCTTAAAAAAAGATGAAATCTGAAAAATTGTGCCCCTTCCTGCAACAGGAAGTCCTAAAAATGTTCTATTGCCCCATCCCAACTTCCTATCCTTATAATTGTTACTTTCATATCTCCATGGAATCTAAGGGGGAGACAGCTTCTACTGTAAAAGTTTCCATACACAATGGGCTTAGAATTATTTTAAACATTTTTAGTTTCCTAGAGCATCGACGAACAGTTCCCCAAATTACCCTGTCTCTCATGATAATTTATTTTTCCCTGTGGGGATGCTGGAGATGGTCTCATTTGTATGGGTGTTGCTCTGTCACTTAAAGCTCCGAGATTTGTGTTGTCCGTTTAATGAAATTACTCCTCCCAGCTTTCAACACACGCTGTTTATCTCAGGGGGGGCCGCACGTAATGCTCCATGCTCCTTGCTGTGTCTGGCGGTTTGAAGGGTTTACCTTCTGACGTGGACTGACAGCGGCTTCATGGCAGCAATCTGACATCAGCTGCGGTGTATGAACTGAGCTAGATTGAATCTGGAAATGAAAAGGCACTGAAACTGGGGAGCGGCGAGAGAGGAAAGCGCGCCCATCGATTGGGAGGCTCTGCAGGACCATGCAGGGGAAACGCGCGCTGTGGTTAAGAGTCCATTTCTGTCTCGTCAAGGGGCTTGAGCTTTTTGTTTTGTCCATCCCACATCAGGATGAAGCTATTTCGCGGAGGTATAGGTCAGCGCCTCGGGTGTTGAATTGAGGGCGCTGTGGTGATGTCCTCTTTCTCGCAGGGTAAGAACAGAGTAATGGGCACAGCTTTGGAATGGGTCAGAAAAATTCTATCAACGGCCAATTACTGCCTTGCCAAGGCTTGCTGGTTTGCCATGGCGACCCCCGCTTTTTGATTGGCCAGTTCACCACATTTTTATTTTCTTGGGCAGCTAAAGTTGCCAGACAAAGACGTCAGGTAAAATGTTGCTCGATACCATGACATCTCCAGTTCCTTTAATTGATCACATTTCGATCACATGTGGATGGTTCATTCTATAATTTAGTTAAGTGTTTATAAATTTATCCTAATGGCTTGGTACTTTTCAGCTCTCATGAGTGCATCCACTTGAAATTTGCATCCTGAATTAATTTTATTAATCTCCTTGCTTGATTTGTAGTCTATTTATATGTCAGATGGCCTTTGGCGTTAGTAATTACAGACGTTGACAGAAAATAACTTGACAAAGACAGGAGATTCCTCCATGATAATTGCTAGGTAACAACAAATACATTCTTCAATATCTGGATGTTGTAATTGTGAGCACTGCTGGAGGCATGGCTTTTATTGCTTGACAGATTTAATATATTTCTTCACTAGGAAATTAACTTGAATGAGATAGGAATCTGGAAAAAGGCGCAAAATTGAACACTCCTGTGGACATCAAAGCAACTATAGCATTTCAGGATATAGAAACTTTCATTAAATAAGTACTGAGTTTATAGCCTGGTTCTGTTGGTATTTGATGATTAGCAAGACCGCCTGGAATCGATCATCTAAACTGTAGCGCTGTTACCCAAATTGTCACACTTTGATAATACATTGAACCTGATTCAGCTGTGCGTGCAATGTCTAATAAGTAACTAAGAGCAACAACTTGTGAAATAGGTCATCATTGTGATACATTAACAATGCATTAACTCTTCTTTTAATCCATGTCTGTAGACAACAACCTCATGTGCAATGATAAGCTGGAAAATGGCTTATGAAAGACCATATTTTATAAAAACTGATCTGATACATGTCATTTGTATGTTAAGTTGACTTGATGTAATGGATGCCCATTATCTCATCTGTGTGATGGAGCTTTTGAAAATTTCTTACTGGTGCACATTTTTAATGGCTGAATTTTCTTGGGTCAACATAAATTCCATTTTCATCTTTTGTGAAATGGTTGTGATGCATAGTATCTGAATATGGTAATAACTTCAGATGTATTTCAAGCTATGAATATATATATAAAGGCAAATGAAAACTATAGTTTTGGATATTCACAAGTAAAATATTATTATATAAATCCCTTTTGTTTTGGGAAAGGCCTTATGTACAAAAATGCATGAACTAAATATTATGTATTACTTTCTAATATGAAGAGTTTCTATTTGGCTACAGCCCATGCACATTCATGTTGGCTAAAAGATTTTTTATTTAACTGTCATGTGTCTTTTCTGAAACAGACAGGATGGTGCCAACAATTCCTTGATCAAACCTCCTCCTGTAGAATTTTAATATTTTCTGACACATTTCATAGTTAATCAATCAATCAACCATCTTGTACTTTCCACGCTGAAATTTTACTAAAAATATCCTTGTGACATTTGTTGGAAAAGAAATTGGCTTGAGTAGTAGACTTTAGTCTGCAGAACATTCATACAGGCCATTCATTGAAGAGCCATCTCTACAGTGAATGGACTCTATGCATCATCTGCATGCAAACCTGCAACCAATTTCATATTTTTCCCTCATTTATAGTTTTCGTGTTTATTTTGATTTGCTCAAGATATAAATGCTTCAGAGGGTGGTGTTTTATTATGAAGTTCCTTGTGCTCAGTCAGTAAAACAGACAACAAAACTTTGTCTCAGCTGACCTTCCCTTGGAAAACCTCGGAATAGCTGCTGGCTTTCAAATGCCCCCCATTCAATGAAAAGCATACTGTAACGGCTGAAATGAACTGAACTAACTGGAGGAGAGACCCAAAGTGACAGACCTGAAGAACGAACAACCAGAGTACTCTTTTGACTGAGCAAGTGACAGCCGGACTACAACGGTGTAAATATTTAAATGACAGAGGTTTTGCTTGTTTTTGTCTGAGGGAATTACTGAAAGCATTCCGAATTTGTCCATACATTGATGGTATTTTATTTTACACTGTTCATGTAATGCTGTTTAGTTATACTATCTTGAAATGAATTCCCACCTCAGATTGCAAATGGTTCTGAAAATGTAAATGTTTCTTTTGGGCACATCCTTTGCAGATCATCCTACAGCAGTTTTGGACACCAAATCCTACTTCTACCATGTTAACTGAGAATAGACTTGAGAAGAAGATGGAATTATATGTACTTTAAAAGCTTGTGTAAGTACACATTCTTAAATGTTTTCTAGGGTGAAAAAGAAATTAACTTATATTAAATAATTAAATAATTTAGTTGATATCCATGTGTTAATGGATTGATGCAGGTATGTGTCATGAAATATGTGGATGGGTCAAAAACTATTGCAATTTTCCAAGAGCCTATATCATGCTGTACCCCTGCTTTTCTTTTTTTTTTTTTTTTTGTTGTTGTCAGTCTTTGCTTTCTGTTCTATCCCCGTCTGTACTCTCAGATTAAACTCAAAACATCTGTGAAGAACTGTGTGGTCCATTCCCTGATTTAATCTGGAGGAGTGTTTTTCCGCAGGACCTCTGACATAAGGTTGCATTCCAAATCATCCAATTCAAGTAACAGAGTAACAAAACCAGCTGTGTGGTTATATTTGGGTCATCCCTAGAATACATCTATATCTACAGTCATGACATCCAGTCAAAGATTTGGCGTTAACTAGTTTTTATATGTAGGTTGCGTCTAGATCAATATGTTTGACAAATTTTGGTAAAAATGCTTGGTAAGTGGGAGTAGTTAAAATCTGTAAATATCCAATCAAGTAAAGATGGGTATATGGGTATACACATTTTTTGTGATTCTCAAGATGTTTCTGAAATGCAAATGTCAGTTACTAAACTTCACAAACAATTCAGTTAAAACAAAACAAAACAACAACAAAAAGTGTCTCTCACGTTCTGTTCTTGGAACAAAACATGTTTTTTTATTTGTTTTTTTTTCACAATGCACCATGGTGACTGTTCCGCATAAAAATTTCATAGCATTTATTTGTTTATCAGACAATCTTATCAAAGGGGTTTGCTTAGCTTTGATGTTTTTCAAATTACCCATTTGTTCAGATTTTTCTTATTTATAAGATTACTCTTCCTGGGACTCAAACCCACAAGCTTATGGACACAAGTCCATAATATAGACCCCAGTTATTTTTTAGTCAGGCATGTTGAATTCATCAAGCAATTATTTGTTTTCTGGACTTAAATTTCACTCTTTGTGAAGAATATAACTTTGCTCTGTGCAGTGCTATTAAAGTTTTTAAATTAAAGTATAACTTTAAAAAACTACTTTCAAGAATACAAAAATGACAGTACATGCATTTTCTCTCTTATACCATGTATTGCATATCTTTGTAACTAGAGGTGTGTGTGTGTGTGTGTGTGTGTGTGTGTGTGTGTGTGTGTGTGTGTGCACGTGCGTGTGCGTGCATGTGTGTCTGTGTGTCACGATCATTTTATGAGTGAATTCAATACTGGACACACAACTCTTCTCAACCACTGGACTCCCTCAGTGAGGTGGATGCTAGAGGAAAGTCTGTGACTGGCAGGGAGCGGGCAGGCAAGCCAATCGGATAAACAGCCTACAGCAGCTTTGAACCGGTGGCAGTTATACATATCCCACACATTAACTGTCATTTTTTTTCACAATGTGCTGATTTTAATAGTTTGTTGTGATTGTGAGCTGTAAAAGCTGCCCAGAAATTTACATGGTGGGCTACTTGTCTCCAGTTAAAAGAAACAAACTACATACAATGTAAAGATGTTTTTCATCACAATATTTTTCTACTTTCCTGACTGCCTGGCCATCTCCTGTTGATTGACTGAAATATGGACCAAACTCCATAATAATTGAATGTGTTCATTCTGATGTAGTGGCTCACATTTGAGCTTAGTAAATTGGAAACTGTTGATAACTAGAGGGCCTTTCTTGCCCAGTAATGTTTAAGTTGGTCAGTGTACCAACAAACCTGGTGTAATCTGATTGACCTGGCAACACCCAAGCATGCTGTGAGACTTCCTGAAGGGCACTTTTATATTCAACTTACTATTATGCAGAATACATTGGTTGTCATGTTGACAAATTGTCATGACAGCACTGTAATACCACATCTGCTTAAACTGAAAGCAGGAAAAAATATCACAAGCCAGTGTTTAAGGGAGATTGGAATGCTTTGGCATCGTCACACTCCAGCCAGCCCATCCCAGAATGCTTTGCATTCCATTACATCGCCCTCAAAGTAACATTGAAAGAATGGAACACATTTGCAATGCCTGCTGCTGTTGGAAGGTAAGGATTCATGCTTAATTATGTGTAACTGTCTTCTGATGGACGAGAAAGTTGTGGACTTTTGATAAGGTGTGGTTTGGCACATGCATGTGAGGAAAATGCATCTGAAGTGATTCAAAAATTCAACACATGGAAAAATGAGTCATGTCAACAGGTTACAGAATGATTAAACCTTCAAAAACATGAAGGAGCAACAAAGATCTTTCTAGGTTTAGTAATGACTTCTTGTTACATAATTAAATCAATTGTTGAGGTTCATTAGGTCTGGCTGCACTTGAGGTTATGCTTCAGATGCTCAGCATTTCACCTGCAGTCACCTGCTTTAAGTTCAAAAGTGCAATAATTGATCAAACTGTGTAATTAGAAACTTGGAACGAAACAGAAACATCTCCAGCTTGCCCCTGGTATAAAAAATAGTCAGGCCTCTTTTGGGGCCTGTTCTAACATGCTTAAAAGCAGCATGACAGAGCTTATATATCCCACTAGTACCAGCTGCATCAAATCAACCACACAATTATGTAGCTAGATATTTCAGAAAATTAAAACTGTATTTATTCACAAATAACTTTGAGCATGTGGCTCAAAAAATATTTACAGATTATTTTCTATGGATGTGCTAGATACTAGCTGGCTCTCTGACTGAAATATGCAAATAGTTAAGTTTTGAAGTTTCTTGCAGTTTCTCTGATGGCATTAAAATTGTGTTAAAGCATACTAAAATCACCACACATTTTCACACTGAATATCAAGTCTGCAGACGGACAAAGGAGCCAACACATTCTGCAACACTATGCTCCATTGAGCGCAGAACTTCTCCTTCTTCTTCAGTGGATTTTTATGGCAGCTGGCAACCGAGTGAACAGTGCATTACCGCCACTCACTGCACAGGAGTGTGAGGGAGATTGCAGCGGTTATTCACAGCCTGTTCCACATCTCTGTCACAGATGTAAACCAAGTGATAAGTATGTGAACCAGCAAATCTGTGGCTCTACTCAGAAGGTCTGACAGGGGAACAGGGAATATGTTATTGAGACCCTAGACTAGAGTCGTTGATATTAATGGAATTTTATGGCATTGTGGCATTGTACCTATAAGAATTTGTTCTTCCTCCAGGCTTCTGAACAACTCAGTTGTTAAGGTCCTCTTATCATCTCTTCACAAGCTGAACTCCATGGTCCTGGTTTGATCCCAGTTGTGTCATCAGCCAATGATGACCAAGAGTGGTTTGCATTCAGCGTAGGAATGGGTATGGAGGCAGGGGTTGCTTGTCTTGCCACTCTTAGGCACCGTGTGACTCATCAGGCTCTTGCACATTGCTTGGATGATATGAGTGAAGCCATGCCCATACTTTTTGGTGCTTAGCCCACTGTAGGTGGGTGACTTGCAACGTGAAAAATAATTATGTTTGGTGCATGAGTGTATGTGAGAATTGTATTTGCTACGCCCCAGCACTCCTGTGTGAGTGCAGTGCTTGTTGTGGTGAGCTGAACATAACATATCCAATCGGCAGTTCCAAAATAGGGCTGCATAAAAGAGAAAAAGCATAAAAAGTACTTTCTCCACTGGCCCTGCTCAGCCTTGGTTCATTGGCAGCAAGCTGAATGGATTGAAGGACATGCTCAGCAGTTTCAGGACGGTTACAAAGGTCATGTACCACAGCTCAGAAGTGTTTGAGTCTGCTGTCGAATATGACATCATCCCTTGCAACAGGACACGAGTCTGATTGGTTCCCTGAGCCAAGGACTTGGGGCTGTAGCTGAGCAATGTGGTCATATCTCTTATTGCACTGTATGGTTGATGTAGTAAAATTACTTTCGTTACCCAAACATAACCTACATATACAACCATATCTATGTATATGTATATCTATTGTGTATCAGTTGCTTCTGATGCACTGATTTCTGACACCAGTTCTGCCTTAATAGGAAGTGATGTAGGAAGGTTAATTGCTTAATTTCTGTTAATTCTCTGAGCTTCCCTCTTGCTAGTAGTGTGTTGTGTACACCTACAACCTATGAGTCTGCAGAGAACTGGAACACTCTGTCATCCTGATAATCTAAAGCGCATCTCGTTCACTGTAATATTTTAACAGCGTCTTTACAACCATCACGCAATACCTTACAACTTCAAAGCATAAATCATGGATAAATTTCCCTGTTTTGTTTTTACAGTACTTAACTATTGGCATCTTAGTTGTTTGTATTCCTGACAAACTAGAGGACAGTATCTTCCATGTGAACTGCAACAACTGAGCACTTGTAGCTTTGTTCATGTAAAACATGATATGCTGATATATGTGCTGATGTAGTGAAGTCGTGGTCTGCCTTGAACACACAAGCAAGAATGAAATGGGGCATGGTATAATATTAGTGTTTAGCTTTTACATGTTGTCTGCTCCATGAAACCTTTTTATCTTTAATTCTAAATAATGGCATAAAAGATTCCAGTGGATGCCTAGATTGAGATGTGTAGTATCTTGTGTTAAATGCAATCTGGTGTTTGTACATAAATGGGAGTCTCCCACAGCCAGTCAGTGCACAGATTCACTAATTCTTGGAGACCACCCTTTCTAATGAAATTTGACAGATATCCCATTTATCTTTCTTAACTAATGTGTCTGGGAAGGATCTGGGACAGCACAAATCATTTCAGGCATTCAGGGAGGGAGATTATCAATCTTAAATGTATTTACTTTGTCCTGGAGTGGCAGAGGTGAATCTACCCATGTTGCAACAATCCTTGGTACAAAGGGTATATAAATAAATGTGTGTATTTTTGTAATAGATAACACAGAATGGTGTTTGGAAAAGAAAAGATTCCTGTTTGCACTTCCCCCATCACCAATGTCTACAAATAAAACCTGGCTAATGAAGCCTATTGTTCCCACTGTTATTCTCTTCACAACCTGCCACTTGTGCCTCATTCACCCCCTTATGCCCCCCTTTCCCACACACACCCCTGAAGTCAATAATTGTTTTAATATTTCAAAAATAGAAATGTGGCTGGGGATGATATGAAACAATTGACAGCAAGCAATCTCTGTGGAAATTAGACTACAGAGACATGGCGAATCGAATTAAATTTGAGATGGCGCAACGCGGAAAGAACGGAGAAGGAGCAGGGCAGTTTTAAATGGCAGACCATCCACGCAACGTGGAATGCTAATGATTCATGCTAATGAGGTCACCGCCGGCTCGCCAGCATTCCAGTGGAGGTGCAGGAGCGAGTAGAAGTCTGAAACAAGACCATTAGCTTCATTAGGACAGTGCAACTCCGCTAATAATATCAGTGTTCCTTTGCGAAGGCTGGCATACTAATATCCTTTTAACATGGCTCACTACTGCATATTCGTCTGATCGTCTTCTGAAATAATTGCAATGCGTGTTTAATGAAGCTGTTTATTGAAGTTGGAGACGTAGCAACTTATCAAAAGCATAGAAAAGACACTTCATGAAGGAGTTATTTAAGGTGTGATTAAAAAGTATCACATTACAATAATAAAGACATAAAGAAATAAAGAAATAAAGACAGTACCACACTGTAGCATATTTTTCTTCTTTCCCTTCTTTTTCTACTTTTCACCTATAACTTACCAAGTGGGCTGATGTTCCCAAGGCAATTTGCAAGGCACACACCATTAACTTCACAGTCATACAATTCTGAGTGAGCAATTTAAATAAGGTAAAAGCAAACCACACCAAAAAAAAGTAGAACTGGGAAACGCAGTTCATGCATACAATGTGTATCGATGAAAGGGGTGTGTCTTCAGAGCACAACAGAAGGTAATAAGAGGCTATGCAGTTCTTGTGTTGGCAGACCGTTCATTGCACCAGGCTTTGCACCAGGCGCTTCAGACGCAAGAGATCGAAATCTAGAAATAATGCAACAAAGAGACTGAAAATCCTCTGCCGACAGAGGCTGCTCTCAGGGAATTAGAGGGAAAGTAGGAAGGAATAATATATTAAAGATTAACAGGAACAGAATGTTTAACATAGCAGTAAGGAAGAACAAGTGTGTTTTTCAGCAAATATTAAATGCAGCGGGGAGCCAATCAACGGCACGCACTGGAGTACCATGGGAAAAGGGGGAGAGAGGGGGAGAATTCCTCATTAACTGTAAGGGATTTAAAACACTTTGGCGGAAGAAGGTAGAGGGGGCTGGAGCAGAGGGATGATGTAAAGAAAAGTTTGCACTTCGTAGATGCATGCTTCAATTGATTTGATCCGAAGGCACTGAAAGAGTAGGTGGCACAATGTAGCCAAACCAAACATTGTAATTGCAGACAAAGCCATTCCTGTCTCCAAATATATATGCACTTTCTGGCAGATTCTCATCATTGTGTCTCGCTGTCTCAGGGCACACATGGCTCCCCCAGTCCGCCCAGTCAATCTGCGCCGGCTCACCTTGATTGCCGGCTCTCAGGCCCTACTGTCGCTGGCAGCCGCTGATGAGTAGCTCGTGTTTCCCCCGGCCTCTTTTCTCAATCTCCCTTCCCCAGGGGACGATCGCTTGCTCCGCTCCTCTTTGTCACAGGACAAAGTGTATCGGCTGACATTTAGCCCCGCAGTTTCTTCCCGAGAACCGGAGCTGCCGCTCAGGATCTGCTCTCAATCCCTTTGCCCATTGTCCCACCTCCCCCCCCCCAATCTAGCCCTTATAAAGTGGGTGAAGTGCTATCTTTGTATCAGAATTTTCTCTGCCCCTGGCAATCCATAAATTTACAGCTAACGGTGTCTGCATCTGGTCTTGCCTCTATTCCCCCCTAGTCTCTGTTAAATATATGTTGCAAACCCACAGTCCAAAGACCTTGCAGCTGTAGTTGTCTGGATTCCTAAAATGCTCCATCTTCTCTAGATCTCTACAAATAGTAAATGTTAAGTACCTTGAGCTCATGGTCACCTCCATTAATTTATTCTAATAATTGATCCAAATGCCTAATTAAGTGTTGGATGATTAAAAACACACAGGCATTGCTTGCCCTCTCAGTCCAGGGCTGTTTATCATGGTTAGAGGTGGGACATCT
Organism: Megalops atlanticus; assembly: GCA_019176425.1. NCBI lineage: Eukaryota > Metazoa > Chordata > Actinopteri > Elopiformes > Megalopidae > Megalops > Megalops atlanticus. The sequence goes on along the minus strand of CM032882.1, from coordinate 9,985,813 downwards.
TTAAGTGAAGGCAAGATTAACATGATGCATTACACATCTGTGTTTCAGGTCCATGCTCGGAAATTCTCACTCCTAGTTACAACAGTAATAACAGGTTTCAGACCCTCATGCCATTCTCACACCTAGTCCTTGACAGCTATTTACAATAAACTTTAACATTAATTCTAACACATTTCTGCCTACCATTGTCATTGCATTGTGTTCAGTTGTGACAAATACATGTAAGCAACAACTAAGCCCTTATTGATCCATGACACAGGTGATCCTCACTTGGCAAACATAAAGACTGGTTCAGATTCAACAGAATAATATTGCAAAGAGGCAAACCCTTTTTCAACAATTTTTCAAAATATTTCAAATTATGATTTTTTAAAAATAATTCTTTATAGAAATGCTTATGCAAAAGCCCAAAGCCTTTTCTTCAAATATCAGGACATTTGAAGAGCTGATCCTTCCTTGTTGCAATGGGAAGTCAAAGCATTCTTGAGACTTACGGTATTTTCCATAAGTATAAGTAAAGCTTTTTTTTATCTAGGGATTCTTCAAGCATTGTGATTTCATGTGGGTTAGGGGAAGGGCTCAGCATAGCACAGTGTACAGATTTAATTGAATCAGTAAATAAATCCTCAATTCTCTTCAAAAAATCAATCCATATAAAAAAATACCGGATCATAAATTATAGTCAATCCATGTATATATAAGTAATAATCAAAATATATGGTCTATATATGGGATGATCAAGAATGACTTATTACATGTTAAGATATATTTTTGTATAATTGTAAAAATCTCTTTTTTCAAAAAGCTAGCGTTAGTGACATTTCTCTTTGATAAGTGATTAATATCATCATTAATCAATATCAACAGACCTGACATTTCATTTTGAATGTTTATGGAAACAATAATTAAAAATAGGAGTTCCTAAGTAGGTCAACATTACCAATCTGTGCTGCCTAGAATAAATCACTATAGTCACAAATATCAGCATTGTAAACACAATTGGTTCTGGGTCTAATGGAAGCAGGAACATACTGTATCAGCTGTTACAGCTGTCTCAGCTGTAAATAACTGATGATACTCCAAAGTGTGCCCATCCGCAGTAGATCTTCTCTTAAAGTTTGGCCTTTAGCTGCCAAGGGGATATTAACCTTCTGTTACTTAGAAACTCTCAAAGTCATCTCAGTTTATGTAACCTACGGTGTAACATTAAAATACCTCTCATTCTTTTGGGCTATAATCCAATATTATTGAATTGTTTATGGCAAATGTGATCTGTGGCAATTCTAATACGAACATTATGCCAGTTGCCACCGACTGTTAAATTTTGCATATCGTCGGGTTATTTGTAGCTGAACCCTCTCAGGACACAAAACAGGGTTCACAAAATTTCCCAGCATGGAAGTGAACGGAAGATCTGGGGCAGGCAGTGACATAATCGTCAAGTCATCCACAAAAGCCCTTTATTCTGAGTGAAAGATGATGGATGGCAAAATGCTCTATCAGCAGACATCGCAGGGTGGTAGGGCAGGGCAGGCAAGCCATGAAAGCATCAGAAAATACCCCACCCCCTCCCTCCCTCCGTGAGCATGACACAGAATTCCGTGAGCTGTGAATTCTCGATGTGTGGATGCAGCTCTGGTGAGGGGCTGGATAGCCTTCAGATTCAAGGCCAGCATGATTTGAATCTTACCTTTGCTGGCTCATGCACCACAGTCCACAGTCCGCAGTGTGTCTGTAAGACCCTACGGCACAACTGTCAGGTGTTCTTTGCTCTTTTGAGCGCTGAGAGAGAGAGATCACTGTCTGTTCTCCAGGCATCTCTTTGTGTGGATGTACTGAAGTGCAGTATCAAGTGAATCAGATCAGTGCGATTTTGAGAATAGCCACACAATGAACATTACATCTGTTTTTAGCGTGTATTCACACAGGCAGTTTAATTCATATTTTTGAAATGCATGTTTTTACATGAGCTCAAAATGACCTCAACATTTGATGACATAAAAGTTGCTGAACAAGCTCAAAATGATCTCTATACATCTGATTTAGGCAATAGTTCAAATTCAGATTGTGGAAAACATAACATTTCTTGAGCTTATTGGTAAAGTTTCAGTTTTGTACTTTATATAAAGCCGTCCTGTAAAGTTTGTCTGACATTGCCAAGTGATCAAGGGAATTTAGATTATATTCATGAAATCTGCTGATAATTTGCCAAAACAGAAATGAGAAAAAAATCCGCACAACATATTTCACACCTAACAACTTTTAACATGAATAAAATGAATACATTTGAATAAAATGGCTTTTAGTTTTCACCTTTCCAGGAGGAACAAGGATAAAGTTGCCATTATTCAAAGGCGGTTTGTCTGTGTTAAATTTTCAGTCGCTGCAATCTTCTCAACGTAAATCTTTCATAATGTGTATTAAATGTTGCTAATGAGCAGAGATTTTGTGGCATATGCATAAAAAATACCTAAGACCTAGCTCCTCTAATCGGTATTTTCTGTCACTGTATTAGGGAGCAATTCATAAGTATATTTCTCTGATTGGAGATAAGTGCAGGTCTTGACAATCTATCCAGTAGATTTCACTGTGCAAATTACACAGTTGTCCATCAATGGTGCAATGCCAGTGTAAAAATGCCCAGTTCACATGGTGGAGTGCACAGTGGACTGCGATGAAAGCACGCAGTTTCATTAAGCCTTGAAAGGGTGGAATTATCGTGAGATCAGCCTCTGAATGATTTTAACCAATCATACAGAGAAGAAAATGTTTTGGATCAGTTATAATGAGTCAGTGACTTCTGTCCTAGTATGGGTCTATCTATGATGGGGTGTATAAACCCCTCGCTCTCCCATCAATAAAATACTATCTTTGACTACTTTATTTATAATAATTTTCATACTGTATTGTTTCAAATGACCAATTATCTTAAAATCAGTAACACGAAATCACACTTGCCTGCACCAGAGAATTAAATGTCCTCCACACCTGCTGAAGACCAGATACAGTATAGCCATATGGTAGCTATTAATCGGAACATCACGGTGTTGTCCATTTATGAATCACTCTAACTTCATGTAAATCACGGCTCAGTGTGTTTTGGTCAGTGTTGTCATCTTTGATGCCAAATTCCACAGCTGCTGAAAAACTGCATGGTGTCTACTTTCGTGCATCACTAAACAGTGGTATCTCCATGTCCATGAGATACATATGGGGATAAACTTGTTGATTCCTGAGCAGGACTGAATAAGTCAGCAATTACTTGTTGTAGATGTGTGTGGCTTTCTTTGAAAAACTGGTTCATGTGGCAAGCCTTAATAAAAAAGTGATGTTTTGCTTTAACAAGAACTAATGTGCTAATAGCTGCCATTTGTTCTGTCTTCACTGTATCACTCAGTTTCCTGCTCACTCGCTTTCACTGTTCCTCTAAGAAAGGAGAATTTCCACAGCCCTCACCATGGTGTGTGGTGGCCTAAATGAAAATTAAAAATCTTGTGTTATTTTACATTTTCTATACATTGTTTAACTTAAATACATATATTAGAAACATGAAAGCATGCTGTGACACTGACATTCAATTCTTTGCAGAGAGGACTGGTTTACAGGATTTAGTTTTTTTAAAGAATAGAAATAGTTCATCTTTGTTGTACTGCTCATCCCTATTGCATTCATTTTAATCTCCTGCCATTAAAATGCCAGGGGTTCAGTGGAACTCTGATAATGTTCAGCATTTCTGGCAACTCGAGTGGGTATACTTAAAATGACTCCATTCCGCTTTCATCGGCTGGTCTGGGGAATGCGGCTTGTCTGTGCCGCTCTTGTGCTGGCTTTGATTGCGTCCGCTGGGACATGTAACCCATGAACTGAATAACGACGCCAAGATCAGGCAAACAAACAAACAAATGGAGATTCTGTGTTGGAATATCTTAGACTCCGAGTCAAAGTTCAAGTCGGTGCTCTAGAGGATTTCAGCTGGAAGCATGCTACATTGCCTGTGAATCCACAGGGAGCATTGAGCACTGAATAAATTAACGATAATAAAACTTGTGTATATAAAAAAATCAACGGCACATGAATAATTTTCAAGTGCATGGAAGAATCCACTGCTAGCTTCAAGTAGTTAAGGGGAAATAAGCTTTCTTGAACCCCTAAATAGATGGAGGACCCATATGCTGTCGATTAGTGGCTCTGACCATATAATTATTGCTATTTCAAACAGTAATGTATGTTACAATGTTAACTGTTCCTTCAGTTAAGAGGCAGGTTGTGCCGAGCGGGCCTAGGTGGTGCTAGTGATATTTTTTTTCTTGAACACCATTTTCTGTGGTCAGTAAATGACATACTGTAGTGGACACTCAAGCAAAACATGAAACTGCCAGTAGTTTGAATTCCTTTTTGACCTTCACACACATGCACAAAGATGCGAACTGACATATGCACACACACACACACACACACACACACGCGCACACACACACACACACACACACACACATACAGTGTTATTGTAGATCTGTTAATGCATGTGCAAACTTACCAGGTAAACTGTAATTGTTTGAAAAAGTGGGCCAGGGACAAGCAAGCAATAGTGGAGTGCAGCTATGTACGTAAAGGCTTGTTCTGCATTTTCTACCCCCAATGAGGCCATAAAGGACCAGTAATATGATTGGTAGAGGTAGAAAGTATCCAGAAACAGTAGCTCTATCCACTAGATTAGAAAACTGTTTCTTGCTCATGTGTTCCCTTGCAAAAATGAACGGTTGATGACATATTAGCATGTGTTCTATGCTTAAGTTGAGCTGTTCCACTATATGTCAGTAGTGCTCACTATTTATACTTCTTTGTTGATGCATGTTTGTTTATTTTTTTATTTGGAATTCCCATTGATTTTTTCCCCTCATTTTTCTCCCATTTGGGAATGCCCAATTGCGTTATAGAAGCTGCCCTGTAGCTGCAACCCACATCGACAATCTGGGAGGGTGAGAGAAACACGTGCCCTCCCCTGAAACACGTGATGTTATCCATCACTTTTTTACACATCGCAGTTGCCATGCCAAGAATATGGAGACTTGGGCCCACCCTCCCCTATGTCTGTTGCGGAACAAAGCCAGTTACGTTAAGCTACCAAGGGCTCCCGGTTATTGTCAGCTACTGACAGACTCAATGTTGCTACTCCTGTCTACTTGTTGAAAATGCTGATGGAATATTGATATAATAGTAATTTAGCAACACTAGATGACAAGGAAAACCTAGATGAGAAACATTAGATCTGAAATGCTTCAGAATTGTTTCAAATCTCAAGAATAAAGATTGAAATAAGCTGAAATAGAGCACATAGGAGCATTCCCAGGTATACCGTATGAGAATCAGTGTGTTTTGAGCATTATGTTTTTGTTTTTTTATTTTAATCCAAAAGGTGTACCTTGCCTCGGAAGGAGACCTGTGCCACTTGAATGAGAGAACTTACCCGCAGCCCTGCATTAGGGGGAGGTTGCATTATAATTAGACAGCGACGCTCAGTCGTCCCGCCGCCCCTCGAATTGAGGAGTGTCGGCAGCGTGATGTTAAACGCTCAGCTGCTTTTCACCCCAAGAAGGTGCCAGGCCCTTCACAGTTGGGAGGGCCTCTCATTTCACCCGCCACTGAAGTGCAGCACCTCACTAGCGACATGTGGCTAGTCATGGCAGCAGCCTGTACCTGGGCATCGCGCGCTGAGATGGTCCAGTGGGCAGAGTGCACGAACCCTTGTCTCCTATCCCCCTGGTGACCACTTAGGTAGCACAGGTGAGCGCCATAAATCAACTGTTAAAGGGGCGGGGGGTAAAAAAGCTAGTATCTGTTGTATTCCTTCAGGCTTATGGATAACATTGGGAGGAAGGAGGGGGCGGGGAGGGAGATGGCAGCACAGTCTAGGGATTGCTAATCAAATATATGCAAAATAATTTAGCCCCAGGATGCGGTCTGGAGTTTGCTTTTGCGTGGCGAAAGACAGGTGTATACCAATTTAAGGCTGCGCAGTTACTGAAGGGATCTGTGTAATTGCTCTCGTGCATCACAAACAAATCTTCAATGCACAACAGTTTCCACACTGCAAATCCTCCTAGAGACACGCAGCTCACCGGGCTGCAGTTGTTACGCCACAGGATTACATAAACGACCGTGCAATTCGCCGCAGGTCTATAGCGGGATCCATGATATTTATTGTCAAGTTGAAACTATGCGAACCTGCTTTTGCATTCTGAATGTGATGGCTCTGTCAATACTGTTTGCCGACTGCCAGAGAAGCGTGAGTGAGGCGTTCCGGTTATTTAGATAGCTGTGCTCACAGTGAGACCACACTTTGCAGTGAGGTGCTAAGAGCTCTGAGACTGTATTCACTGTTCCTATGGATCCTCCCCTACAGAGGCAGTTCCCATGAGCCCAACAGCCATTCAGAATAAATGCAATTCACAAGACTTTTCACAAAAAAAACATTATACGGTATATGGTGTAAGTTAACGGAAGACTGATTTCAGTGTAAGTGGCACTGTGTGACAAGGAGTGATTGTCATCTTTTTTGTCTCATTTGTTGTTGTACAACTGAAGTGATTTTATTTTGCTGATGGTAATTTCTTAAAAGTACCCTAGAGTTACACCATACTGTTGGTTTTCATTCTGTATTTACATGGCCACATGTGTCTTAATGTATGTGTCATAGTGGATCAATCTCTGCAATTTCAGGTAATTAATATTAAAATATGCGAACAGGTTTACAGGTTCCAGTCCACTGCCTTGAGAGTACTACCACAAGACAGGACATTACATACATACAAAGATTAAAAGGAAGAAATGAGTGGCTCACCAAGTCCTGAATGCAAGTAAAGCTGTTCTGTAATTCATCTTACTAGTGCTGTTTCAGTTAGAGAAATTTCTGTGTCTGGAGAACCAGAAATAAACACGCAGCCATTGAAAATATGAAGATCTCTTAGCTCTCTTTTCACTGGTTTTAGTGTCATCACACCCTTTTGAGCTCACTCCACTCCACTCCACTCCACCATGTGTTGAAATCATAAGCAATCACTCACAATGTGACTAATGTTTTTCGCTGCATAAAATGGCTCCTTCATGATTAAATTAACATTGCATTGATGACACTAGAACTTTCAGATTGCTCAGGGCCTCCACTGCTCCAACGCCAAATGTAGGCTGGGATATAAACAGGTTCTCTATTTATATGGGAGAAAAAAGTAAAATGCCCTGATTTGTTGTAAATTGTTTATCGGAAAATGATACTAATTGTGCTATAAATGACAGTGCTTGGCATTTTCATCAGGTAGCTGAACGAACCACTTGTCACGACTCATGCAACACATTCACATAAACAATGTTGTCAGGTACTAGTAAGCACAGCAATGCAACTTATATCTCGGAGTGAAGTTTGATGAAACATTGTAATGGAATGTCCACATGGCCTTTGATAAGTTTTACTGTAGAAATATTGAACCTTACAAGTTGTTCTGATTTGATCCAAACAGTGTAAATAAATAGGTTTGATGTTTTAGTAAGAGAGTTCATTTTACATTCAATCTCTGGGACATGAAAAGCTCATTTTTGAAGGGATATGAATGGTTAGGCATATCAATCAAGGCAATATTGCTCGTGTTAGCGAGTATTAGCGAACAGCCTGTTTTCTCAGTTGGTGGAGAGGCAGAGCTTTGGATCCAGAGTCAAGTGTCAAGGCAAAATGAACCAGTGACAACTCTGATGAGGCCCAGACTCCGCCCACTGGGAGGTTGGGAGTGGAGTGGAAGAGTGGAAGTTGGCAGCTGGAAGTGGAGATTCTCTCTGCCGTCTCACTCCCGACATCATCGGCGATGACGGCTGCGTTTTGGAGAGGAAAATCAAAAGCTCACGTACCACATCTCGCTGGCTCACATGTGTGTCAGCGGCTCGTCCTCACAGCACAGGGGATGCCCCTGCGGCTCATCTCGAATCTAAGCGGCTTTGGGCACACAGAGGTCAGCCGCAAACCCCCCCAGGGAAGCTGGGCACTTCGCTGAGAGGACAGTGGGGTCAGGCAATGTTTGTAGTCAAGGAAGGAAGGAACGTGTGATATATTCTGGTCACTGTTGAGCCACGTACATGCCTGTGAATTCTGGGGGCTTTTCAGAGATTTCATTTTTCCAGTGACTTTCTCTTAAACAAAAAGAGCTGTAAGACCCAATCAAAGTGAAATGGGTACAGTGTGAGCTATTCAGCTGAGATTACATTAAATTACTTTCCTCATCCTTGTGCTCCATTGAGCTGAACCCCGTCATGCCTATTTATGAGGCAGAACATAATTTGAAATTAAATTAAATTATCATATCCTATCTGTGCTGGCTTTTAAAACTATATATTTTATTGCCGAATGCCAGAATATTTGTTTCTAGCTTTTTATTGGTTGTTCCACCCCACAAAATATACACTTGTTACCCTACAGACTTTAATGTGTTCTTCCACCACTAGGGGCAGTGTGATTGCATCTGGCAGTAATTTTATTTTGATGAAGAGGGATGCCTCATTCATACCTCAGCCCAAGCTGTTCCCCATTACCCACCCCCAAATCCCTTAGATCCCACTTACATTTACATTTATACATTTGTCAGGCGTTCTCATCCAGAGTGACTTGCAAAAGAAAGGTACACTTAATAAGGCCACCTGAACAACAGTATGTAAAAGAAAATGACAAGCCTCCTCTGAACATGTGTCTATCACACTGTGCTTTAACAACCAGTGCGATACTGACCACAGAAAAAGTTCTACAATGATCAATAATTTCTACAGTTAGTGTCAAAGTGCAATTGTATGGCACATTAATGTAGTAAAGGAGGCAAGGTTTAAGCAATGAAGTATTTAGAGGAGCCAAGATGCAGTCTGAAGACATGATCATAACAATGGGTCCTTTCAGCAAATTCATCTCTCAGATTTGCACATGAAACTATATTGAATTTAATTCATTGCTGCCACTGTTTGCTCTCTATGAAAAAAAAAAAAACAGGACTGTAGGCATACAGGGAACTTGTCTAATGGAAAAAAAAATATTTCTCACGCATGTTTGGTCATTTGCAAAAAATACTACTGCTGCTATTACAGTACAACAAAAACAACAATAATTATTACTAATGATAATGATATTTTTCCCTTATTTCAAAGGAACCTTTGCATCTTCAGTAGCTTGTGTTAAGCACATTTCATTTCCATTAGAGTTATACTTTCCTGCCTATTTTTTGTGCCATCATTAAAAATACTTTCCTGGTTCTCAATGTGTGGTCTAAAACATATTCAAAGATATCTTTAATGAATGAGTTTTGACTGGATTACTTTAGAGCTTTAAAACTTTTAAAAGCTTGAAAGATTAAGTGGACTCTAGTAGACTGCTACCCGCTGTTTCCTAGTGGATGCCTTCCCTGGGTTGGCAATATACCCACTTATTTGTGCTTCTGAGCACTTTTCAGAATGCGGGATTATGAACCATACCTACTTTATAGGTCTTGAAGTGCACTGCAGGAAAGTCTGATCACTTCTTATCATTTCCTCATGAGAGGAAATTGTGTCTAAAATCAGGTTTTTAATAATTATTTATGCAATACCAGTGCAGTACCATCCCAGTAATTGCATCCATGTATATACAGGGTTTGGGAGTAACGGAATACATGTAACGGCGTTACGTATTTAAAATACAAAATATGAGTAACTGTATTCTGTTACAGTTACCATTTAAATTAATGATAATCAAATTACAGTTACATTTTAAAAATATTTAGATTACTGATGGGATTACATTGGATTTTTTTTCATTTAACTTCATTTTTTTCATTTAATGTTTATTCAGTTGGGAAATCTATCCGATGATAGGCAACTCCGGGGTGTATCTCCCACATGCCCCTCACGAAAAAAAAAAAGAAAGAAAAAAGCGCGCAGCCTGCCTGACTCGCAAGACAGCAGAATGGAGAGTGAGACAGAAAGCAATCAGCGCAACGCATTTATGGAACTTCCGGGACCATTTTACTTTCAAATTTGGCAAAGGTCACAACATTACAGTACAATGCAAGCTGTGTTTGCCAGCAACCAAACTGCTATCCGCTTCAAAAGAGTCGACCTCTAACCTGACGAAGCATCTTAAAGTAAGTTCTCTTTTCAATTATTTAAGCTAATATTGATCGCTAGTTAGCTATCTTACATAGTTTGGCTGCACTGGACTAGCTATTCAGCTAGCTAGTAGGCTAGCAGGTATAGTATTAAAGCTAACTAGCTAACGAGTAGATACAGTGACAAAACAAGTCAAATTTCACATGTTCAAAACTGCGATTACTCCAACAATTTTACACTACGCATATTATACATTAAATTGTTAAGCTACTCCTTTCTCACTCAGAATGTATTTAGGGTGGCTCGTGCCTTTTCTAACTCATGTTTTTGTGTAATGTACAGTTTTTGAATTAACATTTATAATTCTGAAGAACCTGCGATGAAATGCCCATACACTTAACACGGGGGTGCCAAAATGTTAGCCTCAACAATGTTAAGTGAGGCTGTGTTCACACGTAGCGTCTTTTTTGAAGCTGTCAGCGTCTGTTTTACATAATAATCCTACGAAGTAGACCGCGTTTTCAAAAACGTCCAGAGCGTTTTTTTCACGCCGCTGCTAGCGTTTTTTTTTCAGTTGAAAAATGTTCAACTTCTCAGAAAAAACGCCCTACGTCAAGCGCTTTTTTTGACAGCTGACCCATCACAAGCTGAGTAGTGACACCTGTCGTTTCCCATAACAACCACCAAAAATGGAGAAGGTAACGGTGGAGAAGTTAATTGTGCAAGTTTCTGAACTGTGTACAACATGACAGTTAATCTGTATCATAGCATTCATCATAAAGATGCCGTTTTGAGTCAAATTGGACGGATCCTAGGAGTTTCTGGAAAGTGTTTTAATATTACTATTTCTGGAAAGTGTTTTAATATTAATATTAATATTCTAATATTTGTGTTTACTGCTTGTTGTTAGCAAAACTAGCCTACATGGAGCTCTCAACTGCTTTTTGGAACAAACGCTGACAGCTTTTTTTTGCTTGAAAAAATGCCGTGGCCAGCGTTTTTCATCAAAAAAAGACGCTACGTGTGAACACAGCCTGAACATTCTAAAAATAACAGTTCAGAACCTTAGTCGGATGAACATTGTTTAAAAAAAGTAATCCAGAGTATTTAGATTAAGTTACTTACCTTGGGTAATCTAGCAGAATACGTTACAAATTACATTTTAGGGCAAGCATTCTGTAATCTATAGTGGAATACATATTAAAAGTAACCTTCCCAACCCTGTTTATATATTTATGATATTGTAAAAAAAACATTAATTTTTGTGAGTTTTGGCTCATTAGGGCAGCAGTGCGGTATAGTGGTAAGGTGCAAGGCTCATGACTTTAGAGATTGCTGGTTCAATTCCCAGCTGGGGCGCTGCTGCTGTGCTTGTGGGCAAGGTACGTAACTCAGAATTGCCTCAGTAAATATCCACCTGTATAAATGGACAACATGTAAGAATCGTACCCTGTGTAAATTGCCCTGGATAAGAGATTAACTGTCTGCTAAATGACAGTGACAATTAAGGCACCTCTACCATGATGACAAATACTGTATGTTGGTCTTACTTTGGGATAAACTGGCTGATACCATCTGATGGTGATGAAAGCAGATGACCAGTTGAAGCAGACATTTTGCATTTGCATTCGCATGAAGAACATATAAAAATTTGTTGTTTTGAGTGATTCATTGCCTTGCTTGATTTTACATGAAAAATAGTTCAGAAACTACAACATTAAAATTCTGCAAAACAATTAGACTAGCCACTCATCCAGCTAATTACATTTCAGTATGGGAGAGATTTCATATCCATCTCCCACTGCTGATCTATCTGGAGAAGGTTGTCTTCACACAGGAAGTGGAAACAGCTTAATACTTCCCCCTATTTTTATTTTATCTTCCTAGGCAAATAAAAATGGGAGATGCCACCATTTTGATCTATTAAGTCCCATAATCTAATTAGCTGATAGCCCTGCAAAGAATTACGATGTATATAAGGATATAACTTTAGCTTTATTGTTTACTTGGAAGTTACATTAAAAAATCTATCCACATGCACTTTCAGAAAATCAACTTTATAATAATAATAATAATGATAATAATAAACTTTATTTATATAGCACCTTTCATACAAGAATTGCAGCTCAAAGTGCTTTACAATAAGGAAGTTACATGCACCGAGTGCTTCACATAGAATGAACATAAAACTGGGAATAAATGCCATAATTAAAGTAGATAGAAAATAAAAATAAAAGATAATAAAGTGAAATTAGAATACATAGTTGCATAATAAAGTAAAATTAAAGTTAAAAGATAGAATACACAGAGTACAGAAAGTCAATTGAAATACAGCATTTTAAAAGTACAGAATTGCATAGAAAAAAAAAGAAAAAGTTATAGCTAGGTAAAGGCTAATGTGAAGAGATATGTTTTTAGCTTCCTTTTAAAAATATTTAGCGAGCTGGCTTCCCTGATATCTATAGGTAGCGTGTTCCATAGCTTTGGGGCGTAATTGACAAAGGCTGCTTCCCCGATTTTCTTTCAGCTGTTGCTGAAAACACTCAATAAACCAGCAGCAGATGATCGCAGTGTTCTTGCTGGCAAATAGTTGACAAGGGAGTTAGCAATGTATCTTGGTCCTAGCCCATTAAGGGCTTTGTATATAAGGAGGAGGACTTTGAAATCAATCCTAAATGTTACAGGAAGCCAGTGCAGAGCAGCTAAAACTGGACTGATGTGCTCTATCCTCTTGGTTCTGGTTAATAGCCGAGCTGCAGAGTTTTGAATGAGCTGAAGTCTCTCAGTAGTTTTTTTGGGAGGCCAGTAAAGAGTGCATTACAGTAATCAAGTCGGCTTGAAATAAAAGCATGAATCAGTTTTTCAGTATCTTTTTGATTTATAAATGGTCGTACTTTAGCTATGTTCCTAAGGTGGAAAAATTATGTTTTGGTCACCTTGTTAATGTGGGACTTGAATCTTAGATCAGAATCTAAGATAACACCAAGATTTGTAACCTCGGATTTAATCCAGGGAGTTAATTTCACCAGATTATTTAGCAGAATTTCCCTTTTTGTTTTAGGGCCGACTAGTAGGATTTCAGTTTTGTCCTCGTTTAACTTTAAGAAATTATTGCTCATCCTTTTTTTTATTGCCAAAAGACAGGTAGTAATGGAGTTTATAGCTGCAGCATCATTTGGTTCAGCAGAGATGTACAGTTGCGTGTCATCCGCATAACTATGGAAACATACATTGTGCTCTCTAATGATGTCACCCAGTGGCAGCATGTACAGTGAGAATAATAATGGACCAAGGCAGCTCCCTTGTACAACCCCAAAACAGATGTCATGTTCCTTAGACACATGATCTCCAAGACTTACCTAAAACTTTCTCCCTTTGATGTAAGTTTTTAACCAGGTTAGCACACAGTCAGAAAGACCAACCAACTTTTCAAGACGATTGATTAGGATATCGTGATCAATCGTATCAAAGGCTGCACTTAGGTCTAAGAGGACAAGAATTGAGACCTTATTTTCATCAGAGATTAGTCTGAGGTCGCTGATTATTTTAGTGAGAGCAGTTTCAGTGCTGTGGTATGTTCTAAAGCCTGATTGAAATTCCTCCAGGATATTGTTTTCCTTAAGAAAGGAGTTTATTTGTACTGAAACTATCTTTTCAAGTATCTTACTAATGAATGGAAGGTTGGATATCGGCCTATAGCTGGTCAGTGCATTACCATCTAGGTTGGGTTTCTTGAGTAAGGGTTTTACAACAGCTGTTTTGAAGGCATCTGGGAAGATACCAGTTTGAAGAGATGTATTTATAATCTTCAGGACATGACTTGAGACTGTCAAACACCCGCTTAAAAAATGCTGTAGGTACAGGGTCAATACATGAGGTGGAAGAGTTACATTCAGTGACAGTCTTACAAAGCTCAGTTAATGTAATACAAGTGAATTTTCCCATGGTTACATCTTTTTTAAAGGGTTTGCTGAGGTCATCTGCATTTGCATTAGCAGCAATACTGGCTCTAATTGAAGTTATCTTGTCATTGAAGAACAAAGCAAGTTCTTCACATTTTGATGCAGAGAACTGCGGAGGGGTGGGGGCAGTGTTAAGTAGCTGGTCAATAGTGGAGAACAATATTCTAGAGTTTCCAGCATTCTCTGTAATAATCTTGGAGAAGTAATCCTTTCTTGCCTGATGTATTGCTTTGTTATAGGCAGTCAAGGTTTCTTTGTATATATTATAGTGAACTGTGAGTCCACTGTGAGTCCTCCATTTTCTTTCAGCTGCCTGACAGATTCTCTTAATCTCATTAACACTGTTATTGTTTAACCATGGGGGAATTCTGTCAGTTGACCTCTGTTTAACCTTTAGTGGAGCAGCAGTATTTAGAGCAGATGACAAGGCATTGTTGAAATTTTCAACCATGTCATTTAAAGAGCAGTCACAACTGTATGGCTCAAATGATCTCATAATATTAGAGAACTTTGCTTCAGCCTTGCCATCTAGGAATATCTTTTGAACCACAAATTCCCTTTTAGTCTTTGTTAAGATTAGGTTGGCTTTGAGCTCAAGAGCAAGATATTCAAATGATGTAAATTCACCCAGGTCAATGTCATTACACACAAACTGTGTAGAGAAAATGGCTGCAATCCCTCCTCCTTTCCTGTTTTGTCTTACTGACTGATAAAAATTATAGTTTGGAGGACAAGCCTCTATCAGTGTTGCTACACCAGTAGTGCCGTTTAGCCAGGTCTCAACTAAAAACAGACAATGCAGATTCTTTTCAAGTATCAGATCATTAATCAAGAAGGATTTGTTAGCCAATGATCTTACATTAAGAAGCGAATTTCAGCTGTAGGGATTCTGTGGCAGGAAAGGAGACTGGTTGTGGCTGAACATTGACACATTTAAGATAATTGAACAGGTACCTGTTGGTCTGTGATTAGTAATAAGATTGGGATTATGGAAGGCAGCCTGTAAAGGATCTTTATGTCTTGATTATCAGAGCAACAAATGTATACCTGTGGAACAAGTGTTCTGGAGCTCATCATTTGACAGATGGCTGTGAGAATGAAAGTAGAATAAAAATATTTTTAGGATGATTTTTGCATGTACAGAAATCCTGATCTTCACTCTGTAGAGCTTCTTTAAATTAGACCACCACACAGGATTTGCCAATGCTGTTTTTCCATTAATATCGTATGCTATACAGTCTTCATCTTAGGTCCGCAAACACCTGCTCCACACAACAGATGCACGGTTGCATGCCAAGAAGTAATTTGTCTCAGTTTGGCCACGAAACAATAAAAATGCACACAGCTCTTGCTGACATCTGTTGGCCAAGCTAGACCTTGAGCAGCGTGTGCTGTAGGCATTGAAGCCCCATGCAGGAATCAGGCGATGGTGCTCTCCTTCCGGGAGCCCACAGGGATTCACGCTGAGGATGCAAAAAAAGTGACCTTCCTAGCTCTATTTCATAGCTCTGGACCATAATATTAAACTACTGACCAGCTGAAATAGCAGTGCTTAATGCATAATTCCTCTCAGCCGGGGAAGCCCCTGAGACTCAAAGCTGTGGTCTCACCACTTAAAGAGCTGCTACTGTACATTATGCAGAGTGATGTTCTTAAAGAAGTCACACAGCACTTTCAGCTCCTCCGTTAAATTAGACAACGCGTCTTATCTGTCACAGTTAATACTGTAAAAAGAACATTGAGAATTACATTTTTCAATATTTTGTATTAAGTAGATAACAGTGCTTCAGTACTACTGTTCTGTAATCAGCTTATGTTTTAATTTTTTAGTCTTGTTTTTATCACTGATTTGTTACTTGTTATTCAGTGCCCATGCCCTTGTCCTTACTACTTTTACAAAATGCACTATAATTATCTTGACATGCCAGCCTTGTGAGTCACTCTGGATAGAGTGACTTAAACAAGATATTTTGCATTCAGTAGGAATAACAGAATGGTAAAAATTAAAGTTTGTCTCCTTTATTTTACAAGAATGAAGCAAGTAGTATGAAACCACCCAACAGAGGACCTGAATAATCAATAACTGTTTTAACTATACGCAAAACAAATTAATACATAATGAGTATTCTATCTTAACTTCATCCACTGACTGTGAAAGGTGAGTGTCCTTCAACCTTATGTGAGATGTTATGTGTAAATGTATATTCACCCATCTTATTGGTGTACTTTTACAATCTCACTTTGAGTGCTACATGCCTCAAATGAAGTCAGTGCAATATCTTAATGAAAACTTTTTGGATAATGGACATCATCATGATGAAGCAAGTCTTATGTAAGTACCTCCCACCAACACCTGTGGCGGCCCATCCCAACAGTAGCCTCACAATGCCATTGGCTGGAAAAAAACGTGCCACATAGTGGCTGTGGTCACTTTATTGGCAAGAATCTGCACAGGAGTTTGTAGTGGCAGGATTTTCCTCATTACAGCTTGGGCATATGGCCATTCTGCTGGTGGTAGAGATATCACACAGAAGCACAAACTAGGGCGTCTACCTTGGACTGGCCCACTGCATTGGCCCTTACCTTATGGTTCACAGAGCTGTTCATCTGTAACATTTGCTCATAGGAAAGTTTCACTGAAGAGCTTTGACATGGGATTCAGCATAAACAGGCACTCTGATTCTCACTCATGCCTTATTCATAGATAACTTTTTTACCAAGGGGAACAAAAAATCTTATACGGTATTTATGCTTCATAGCTTTAAGTGTTATTATTTTTTATTCTTTTGTGTTATATTGTTATTTATATTCAGACATGACCAGCTCTGAACTGAGGCAATCTTGTTGACGCATCTGTATTCAATAATTTTATAAGTACTCTTAAGAGATTGTGGGCAATTTCATAATGCTGATATGGGATATTTAGCATCTCTTTTCATAATTTCCAGAAACATATTCATAAAGGAGAGAATACATCAAATAATGTAGTAACACTTGCAATATTAATCATGATTCAAAAAAGTACTTTACATGGATTACACTTCAGAGAAATGGGATGAGGCCATTTACTATAGTATCAAATAGCCACTTATTAAGATGTAATTCCCATATTTGTGAATGCATTCTCAAATCAGTGGATAAGCTGTGACAACAAGGGTGAACTGTACCAGCAAAAACATTTTATGGTCTTTCATCTGAGTATTAATATGCATGACTACCTGGAAATTCCCATAAAGGTTGATTTTGGTCATAATTCTTTTTAGAAATCAGCTGGGGTGTGTTGTTTATTAATCCATTCCAATCACAGTGTATTACTGTGTCATATATGTGAAGTATCTGAAGTCAGATCCCTGTTTCTCAGTCATATCTACACATCACCAGGAATCCTTTCTACTACTGTATCCCCCCTATTACTGACACTACGTGCATCTGAACCTTGTCTTTACTTTTTGAAATTGACACTTTTTTCTGCATGGGGCTACAAAAAATGTGTGCCGGTCATAGCCATGTCGCCTCATAAGCACTTCACATTCTCTTTATAAGAGAGCTGAGAGAGAAAGGTCCCATGTTCATACATACAAAATGTGGCAGAACCCAACATGGCTGCCAAGACATATCAGAAGTGTGCACCTGTACCAAAAGAAGCGTGTACCTGTAGGTTTCATGTCTGTCTCTTTTAGCATTAATGGACAAAATAGCTCAAATTCACCAGAAAATCCTCCATATGGTTAAATTGGCAGAGTGCCCCCATTTCTTTCATTTTTTTCCATTATCAAACAATTTTCCTGTACCCTCCCCCATACATCATAGTGAACGTTTTTCTCTATGAAAGCTGTAGTTCTACAGCTCAGATCACAACAATACAAAGTGGCATCACATGACATCAGCTAACCAACAAGCATGTTTCAAGCCACAAATATGGAAGCAAAAACTGGCCTCAATATGACACAATACAGCTTCAATTACTCCTGAAGACAACATTTGCTCAGGCTCACACAAAATTCACTCATAGAAATACAGAAATGCTCACGTGTGCAGGAAGAAAAAATGCCAAAGTATGCTTTAATTGGTGTAAAATAATAATAATATACTAATAGTAGCAATACCACTAACAATATGCTAAAATGAAATTTACACAATAATATTTCAGTTAATAAGCTGACTTTATCTGAAAGAACACAAGATACAGTAAACATAGATGATGATGTATTAGAGATGGACACATCTAAAGGAAATACAAAAGAATAGGAACTTCTCCAACTTGCCGTGAATTTCCAAGCAGTCTTTGGGGTAAAAACTAAACTCTTTAATAATTTCTTCAATTTGTTTATTTAGTTAGCTGTATCTTGAGGCAGAAAGCGATCTCTTAGTCTCATCCTGATGCGTTCATCCCTAATACTGGAATTCATTTGAAGACATTAATGAAAGTGGCACACGGTGCACTTAAGGTAAGGTACGATTCTCTAAAACGGTTTTGTGATTTGTCTGTCTCCCATTGTGAAAAGAAAATGGCCCGTTCTTTATGAGCAATGTGACTTACAGGATGCGAGAGAGAATTCCCTCAGCGGTCCTGGTTGTGCCTTTTTTTGAGGGGCAGTGTCTACTTTGGGGCATAACAGTTCAGGCACAATTCAAATCAAATGTGCATTACTCGTCTTGATGGGTTTGAAGCATGTGAGCCATGGAACGCATGAATATGAAATGTCTCTGTGGTTGGAATAGCTAGGACTGTAATGAGCTGTCTTAGGAGTGAGCAGGAATCAGCAGCAAACAAGCCCAATGACCTTTCATGTTAGCCTTGCACAGGTGTTGCAGCTGTTCAGCGACCCCATATGCCTTCCTCTAATCCCAACATGAACCTACAGCCAGACAGAATCTTTCCTTATTAACTGCAGCTTGCATATGATCTTGTGCTGTTACAAGCTCTCGTTCGACTGAAAACAGGGAAAGTGCTTCCGTTCCGTTCCATTTCAGGGACATCTTACTTTCACCCCCGTTGCCAAGACAACTATAGTATGTACGGAAATTCCTCATGGTGTTTCATGAACATGAAATACTGGATACCATCAATCCAAAAGTGCCTTTTAATTTCAAGAGGAAGAAAAGAACTATGAGAATTACGGAAAAGAAAAAAATGTCGGCTTATATATGTTAATATCAGACATATATATACATATATACACACACACACACACATACACACACACAAATGAACACATGTGTATCATAACATAAAAAAATCATTTATTCCTCCTTGTAAATTGTTGATCTGTGCTTGTGTAATCTCTTAGTGAACCCTGAACTGCAACTTCTTATTAATTTTTCCAAGATTTCGAAATTTCACAAAATTATCCTTGCTAATCAATTTGATTGCCTTTCGACTGTGCTCGGCTCCGACTGAAGGCGACAGATTATGTGGCAGCTTTAATATGTGAGGTCCGTTAATGAGCCCGCTGGCTGGCAATGCCGCCTCAAAGCTTGGACTGGCACTACTGTGTGGTAGCATCACAGCGTGGTGCCATAGTAACGTCCCGTGTAAATCCGTCATGCTGGCACTGGTAGCTTACCAGCTTCCTTCCCCAAACGCTGAAATGCAATTGATGGCCATTATTTGATAACAAATACCCAGCAGGGTGTTTCTGTGCTGCACTGCGGCGGGCTGCGATAAACAGCTACGCAAGCTATTAGGGCTGAGCTGAGATTTGGGAATAAGTGACACTGTGAACAGAGGCTGAGGACCGCTTGCAACTCGACTCACAGAGACGACTAACAGGGCGGATCTTGTTAGCTAACCTTTTTGGTCGTAGAACTGGTCTTTTTTTATTAATGAACAAATGTAACAAATGTTAGGCCAGGTCATAATGTATTCTATCAGTGTAATATTCAAAATGAGTCATCCTTCCTTGTGTCTGATGGGCAGCAGTGTGGCATAGCGGTAAGGAGCAGTGATTGTAGCCCTGGTTACTGGGTAGATTCCCAGAGCCAGGTGCTTCACTTGAAAGGCGTTTGATAATTTTCAGCTGTGTGCCTGAATACAAATGGTAACTATAAACGCTGTAAACAGCTCTGAAGAAGAGCATCTACTAACCTAATACAATGTGTGTTGTCTCTTAAATTTAAAGTTTAAGCCTAACTTAGTGAGAGATGTCTTGACACACTGTGTCTTGTGAATCTACGTCTGAATCATTTCACGTGCAAAGTGTTTGTGTATTAATTTGCTTATGTATGTGTAGTTCTATCATGGTGCATATGTGTGTATGCGTACATTGTGTGTATGTTACTTCATTTGGTGAGTAGGCTCATCTTGGGGGTAGCTTAAGAAGAAAAGGTACAATGTCATATTTTTTCACAACTTCAGTGAGAGGAGTGGATTTAACACATTTTCTCAGCTGAGGGTGGCAAGACTGCCTCAAAGCCATGCCTTTTCACAAAGGTGTTGGCATGATTAAATTAGCTGCCTTTGAGTGGCGGCTCAGGGGCACTTTGTACCACGCTGAGCATCATTGCATTTGTGCTTGATTACAGTAATTAAATACAACTTCAGAAATAAGAACGGCAGAATTGATACAGAGACAGACTGTGGGATGTTTTTGAACGAAACAAGAGTCCGCGGGTTACGTAAGAATCCATTTATTTAAAGCCATTCTGTGAGGTGCGGTCAGATCGGACATGGCGAAAATGCAAAGTGAAAACCTCAAACTGTGGGCTTATGCTGGGACAAGCATTCCTTTTGGTACATGCCGTCCATCCACCACTCTATTCCACTCTTATGAACATCAGATTTTCTGACTGTGTGTGGCTGAAAATGTCATTCATATGTTGTGCATTTATTGTGTTTTAAAGATACTGTCTACACACATGGCCTAATTTGGGTGTCATTCAAATGTGTGCTTTATGAAGGGGCACAATTTTCAGTTGTGTAAAACTGGAACCGATGGCCAGCTTTTCAGTGTATGGAATGTAGTGGAAAGTTAGACTAAGGTTAGACTAAAGACAGTGAGTAAAAAATGAGCACTGAGTGTTCCAGCACTAGAGTTTGTAATGTCCCACAACTGTCACAGAAAAAAAGACCTTGGTTTTTAGGAGATTCATTTGGAAACCATTACACAAGCTGTTTCCTTTGACCTTTTGAAACTATCTGAATGTTTTAAACTTTGTCATACTCCATTATTATATATTTATGGTTACTTAAAGCCAATTGAGTCTCTTGTACCATGAGACAATACATAAAGAGATTTAACTCAATGACCCAGAGTTGAAATCTTCCAATATATGCATGGGGTTTTAAAAATGCAGCAGTTCCAATTACTGTTTCATGTTGGTTGTAGGTGTGTTTGGGACAGCTTAACATGTAGCAAGAGATTATATGGAATGAAAGCACTTAGGTAGGATCGGGCAGCCAGTAGCTGCAAAAAGCACAACTGCGTTTAAGTCTCTCTCTGGAGGAATGTGAACATGGGTCTCCATGAAGTTGCATCCCATTGGTCTCGATAGGTTTGTGCCACTGCTTGCAGAGTGACACGATTTCATACCAAAAGAGCAGAACCATGAATACAAGTGCGGCAAAGAATCCCTGTGGTACTGCCAGTGAAGTATGCAAAGTTATCTAATAGTTTCAGCTCTAAAATAAAACAAAAAACAGCTCAGTGTGTGAATGGAGATGCAAAATAAAATTACACATGCTCACGCTTCATCATAAATGTAACCATAATGTTCTAAATGTAGAATCTAATATTATTAACCACATATTAAACACAGCATTAATATGGTGTCAGCTGTGAAATCTGAACTAACATGGTGCTGCTAACCCTTGTGTTGATTGTTTGGCGCATCTGGATCTCTTATCTGCTGAGGTCATCTTCTATCACTTCCTTTTCCTCTGTCTCCTGTTTTGAAACCCTGCAATTGTTTAAGTGTTGGGGAAATACTAGTGGTCTTTCTTACATACGTCAGACAATTTACTACAAACGTGAATTTTTTTTCCTCAGGTATCAAAGTGTCATGTAAGAAACCATGCAGCATGTTTAATTGAAGTAAATTTGCTAAAAATGCTACCAAGCTAAATGAATTTAGAGTCAATTGTCGAAACACCCAACTGGAAAAGGCATGTGGCCAGTAGCATGGGGGGGGAGCAAGTGCTGTCAATGCAACCAGCGACCGCCTCATTTATGAGGCGCTTTGATGCAATGAGTTGGCTTTGAACACAAAAAAGGCAAAAGAAATCTGCTCTGGTGCATGAGTTGAAACTGAAACAAATTTGCCATAACAATATGTAGCTCACTAAGGGAAAACTAAAGGTGCACCCTAAAGGGATCGCTGCTGGATTTTTTGGTACGTCACTGGGTGTGGCTTTGACACACACTGTGGGATACAATGGATTGTGCCTGCAACAGATATGTGGCTAGCAACATGTCTGAACTGTTATTGGCTTGCAAGACTAAGGTCTATTTTAAATATGTTTTGGGGTAATATTTGTGCTTGTTCTGAGGTCTATAACTTTTCAAGTATGATGCCACATTTCTGATTTTGTTACAGGAGTGACATTGCTGAAAAAATCTTCTCAGAGGTACGTGCTGTTGTTGCATCACTATCGAAAGAACTTGTGTATTGTATCAAATGCACTTTTGTAAGTCGCTCTGGATAAGAGCGCCTGCCAAATGAATAAATGTAAATGTAAATATCACCCGGTTCCAAACTTTTTAAAACATCACACAGGACTCTCAGCTTTCGGTACTTTGCTCTGCGCTGTGTTGTTATTCAAATTATGCCTCGAAATTGGAAATTTTAAATTTCATGAGATTTGGGCTTTAATTCTGAACCCTCTCCAGAATGCAGCATTAATTGCGGATTTTCTAAGTTGTTGCTCCAGGGGAGAAAGCATCAAACCCCACTAGCCTCCTTTTTGTGTGTGTACACAGGACACCTTCAGGAGTGGTGCCTCGGGCCTTTGAACATTTGCATTTTATTTATGTATAGACAGTTAGATGTGTCTGCCTGAGATTAACTCCATTTCTGTTCAAAAGGCCTTTGCCATACCTTATTAATGTTGTCGCTGCTTGTACCTGATGGACAGATTGAATGTGAAATTGTGAATATTGTTTATCTTTGCTCCCCCCGCCCACCCCCCATTTTTACTTTTTTTTTGTCAAATCCACCTCTCCAAGTGGTTTAATTATGATTGATTAACTCCAAAGAAAATTACACTAATAACCTGCCCGGGAAAGAGTGGCGGATGAAAGTGTAACTTTGAACAAACTGTTCTCTTTGCTCAAGTGATCCTTGTGCGTTGATGGTTGATTGGAAGTAACAGAAGACTCACTCAAAATCACTCAGCGGGTTTCTGCTCTTTTTCCATATTCATTACCATTGTGACAAAGTGCTTGCAATTCAGGCTAAAAATGAGAATGTTTAATTATGTAGCGGTCTGCAGAAACCATTGATTGATTGCATCAAAGGGTAACATCTGTGGATTACTAAGTGTTTTTGTAAGTCCTCTTGTGAGACAGAAAACACGCTGAGGCTATGATGCGGAAATTATATCTTGGGGCATATTTCCCAAAACTGTACTGTTTAGGTCATTTATACAGTAACTTCCAGACTTATAATTATCACTTTCTTATGATTATCATGATTTTTATGGTAACAATTTACATTAACAATCTCTTCATAATGCATACGTAGCACATTCATAAGAAGTATATAAGAATGACATAACCACTATTATAACACGCTTCAGAGGCCAATCTTTGGGTGCATTTAAGGGGCAAAACTTTTAAGTACTTTTAAGTAAACGGTACTAAGCGCTGTTTACATAATTTTCATTTGACCCTTTGTGATTCATACTGAGTGAATAAAGGCAAGATGCATGAGGAATGTTATACGTGAGTACTAAAGCATGTTATACTTATGTATATGCTATGAATGCATTGTGAAAATGCAGGTTGTGTAAAGTGTTACCGTTGATATTACTCTTACTGAGAGATCTACAAGGTTGCTCTATTTTTTAAAGCCTTCTTTATTTACCAACTTGAAAAAGCAAGCCAATAAAGTCCCTCGGGGAACTGGATTCCTCTCATGTGAGGGGGACCCTTCACAAAAGGCCACCGAGCCAGTATCATAATATGACTCTAAGATGCCATGTATTAAGACAGTGACCTTTAAAATGCACAAGTACAGTATTTAAAGTTTTAGCAATGATTTTATAGGTCTGGGCTTCAATGTTGAAAAGGCACAGTGTATAAATAAAATAAAACAGAGTTGATCTAATTTTAGTCCAGGGTGTCTTGGCATTGAGCTTGGAATGAAAAAAGTCCCTCTGTCATGTGTATTGCATTATGCTTACATGTCATGAACTTGTGATCTAAGCACTATGGTTGGCACTGACACTCGTTCATATGTGGTTAGTGGTGTCCTGTTTCATACAACTTTTCTTAACACTTTATTAGATGCACTTTGTTAGTCTGTTTGGAAAAGAGCATCTGCTAAATGATGATAATGTAATGTAACCTATTCCTAGTTGACCTACACTATGCCACTCTTCCTGTTTATCGCGAGAAACCTCATTTCTAAATTAATGAAATATTTGTCCCGGGATTTTGGTTTATATGATACAAAATTAAATAAAATTGCCCTTTGACACAAAAGTCATTAGGAGATGCTTTTTGGACATATTTGTATAAATTTGGTTTGGTTACTTAGATGATCCCCATGAGTTTCCCGGCTTATTGTTGGCAATAGGGCAATTTTGAGATTATTTGCAATCATATTTGTGTCTGTTCTGCTTCGTAAAGATTGATTCCAAAATGTCTTTGCACTGCTGTCTTTTGCAGTCTGAGGCGTCGGCATCATCCACAGAGAGTCGGAACTGGCCAGAACAAAGTGACCCTCCTCTGACCTTCCTCTGGCACCTCCACTGCCATAGCTCCCTGCACTCCTATTCACAGTGCCACTTGACAATGGATAACCTTGCCAACGATATGTATTTTGCAGCAGTGTTTTGTAGCAGTAACAGGGAGGAATTATAACCCAAGGATTGCAGGTTCAAATCCCAGCTGGGGCACTGCCCTTGAGCAAGGTACTTAAACTGAATTGCCTCTGTAAATATCTGGCTATGTGAATGGATTATATGTAAACTATGTAAATCACTCTGGATAAGGGTGTCTGCTTAGCCAAAAATAATGTAACAATGTACTGCCTTATACTCTGCATTCACATTCAAAATATCTCCCAGAAACTCTATAAATGATCCTTTTAAGCCACGGTCCGATTATAGTGAAAACTTTATTTTAAGACCATTGCAGTCAGTCACTGATTGACAAGTTGACTACTTTTTTCCAAAACGGGAGGCTATGTCCTTATATCCTGTGATGGTGAGTCACACGATATATTAGTCCTTGGATTTAGTTGTGAGGCAGACTTCACTTTGTTAAGCAGTGGTACAAGTTTGAGACCTCTCAGTTCTGAATTATGAAATCCAATTTAAAGGTCATGGAAGAACATGGGGTCCGTGGGTTTTTAATACCCGCTGTTTCGCTCGTGAGTCAGGGAGCCTGTCTTTTAAAATCACAGCATTCTTCCTCAGTTTATAACCTTTTCCCCTTTCTTGTTTTGCAGCCATGCTTGCTAAATGAATTTTAGTGTCAGAGGAAAACCTTGAAACTGACAAAATTAATTGAGTTCTCCCCAAACATGTCATATTGTTCTCCTTGATCTTGATTTTTTTTTTCTTACTCTGTCTCACAGTGGAATATTGTTTTGCAATGTGTTATTTTAGTACCATGACAAAAATTTAAACAAGTTTCAACTTCATATGTCAATAAAACTGTTTGGAAGTTTTCCTTTGAAACATTAAGTAAAGTTTTGTTCATTTTCTGTGGTACCACTCTGAGTAAATCTGATAGCTTGTACTTGTGCTATCACTCCCCTGTTTCTGCTGCTCTGTTTACATTATCATTGTGGCAGGGTGGAGGGTGGTATGGATTATTTTTAATAAAATATAATATTGTCAGAAAATGAAATAAAATATATAAGGAACTGACTACAGAGGTATGTTTATAGGTATATGTTATTTACCTGTTTTGTTATTTAATCACTTACCTGTTACCTAAATACTGGTTTTATTTACTGATCTCTTTCTGTCATCATTTGCACGGGTCTGAGATATGTTGATACCTGGCAGGTCTATAGTGGTGGGGCAGCAAAATCATTTTAATATAATTTCACTGGACATCCCCCTGCCAGACTCAGGCATGTATTGGAATGATTGGAATCGGCAGAAAAACGGATATCTTCAAATCTGTAATAACCAAACAAATTATACTTTTAATACAGCCCATTTAAGGAATTCTGGGATGAACTAGGCAGACTGAATCTGTCTGTCCAAATGCATGCAAACTGAAGCTTTATATCCTCTAGGTTTTTTGTGTAGGTATTGGTTGGTGCACTTCATACCGTGTTCCCTTGTCCTACATTTATTTTCTCTGACATGGTGATTCACTGTTTCTAATAGGTGTGTGCAATCTTAGAAATGTGAGAACAATTAAAGAGGTCTTCCAATGTGTTATTACCCATTGCAAGTTTTCAGCTTAATTGAACGCCCGTTGATATAAACACTTTTTCTTATTCAGGGACAGAGTACAGGCATTAAGCATCTGAAATGGATGATAGAACCAATTCATGCTGTTTTTTATTAAACATATTTTTATGCTTAGACCTGGTAATGGTGAATTTGTACTGAAAACTCAGCAGATGTAGAAACTGAGGCACAGTAGAGGAGGGAGAGAACAATTAGTCATGCAGTCCTCAGCGAGAGTGACTTTCGAGATGTGTGAAGGGGATCATTTGTTTTTGTTGTATTTTTACAAAATAATTACCTGCCAAAAACACAACTTCCACATAAAGTTGACTTTTTTTGGGTAATTTCAAGGCACGTAAGGCAATTACTGAGCTGGATGCAGCAGTTTATAGTACACCCTATTAAGACTGACACTGTTGATAGCATAAAGTGACACTTCCTGGTGTTACAGTGGTTTAGTGGTACCAGGAGAGTTTGATATGTTTTGTGTGTGTGTGTGTGTGTGTGTGTGTGTGTGTGTGTGTGTGTGTGTGTGTGCAATGATTAATGTAGAAGTGTGACCATTCATAACTACCCACACATACGGTTTCAACTCTCTGATTGGTTGGGGTTCTAGACATTGTTTCTTGATATAGTTGTACAGTTCAATCTTTGTGGAAGACCTAAGACAAAATTGCTGTGCACTTGAAAGAAAAGTGCACTTGCAGAAAAGATATACAGACCTTTGGAGATCATACATCATTTTGCTGCCCAGTTTCAACACAATTGACCAGAGAGTTTGGAAGAGGAACTCCTAGCTATAACACCATGGGTGCTGTTGGCATTCCAAAATACACATATATATGCAGTTGTTATGATAAAAATTCTCAAGAAACACACTCACTGTATCCTCCTATGCCAGAGAGTCTTTGGTGAGAATGTAGAGCCTTGTGGAGCCTATAATTCACCATCATGCAACTACAGAGGAGATAACAGCACTAAGACAAATTCCATGTTCCACTGCTGGACTACCAGAATTCTAGCACAGCCTAAGCCACAGGCTATCAGTGTGTCCCAACATACTAATTCTCCACGCTGCTGAAAAATGAGCATTACTTTTAAATATGAGACCACAGTAATCAAATGTCCATGGGAACGGCCTCCACATATGGCAGGCCTCAAATGTTTCAAATGACTGTCCAAAAGATTTAGCTGTAACCAGCAACAGTAATTAGAGGCTGAGGCTCAATTTTCCCCAAACATCACAGTGCACAACAAGAATTTTCTTTTTTTGTTTGCCATTTTTTAAAGTTGCACATATTGCATGGCATCCAAAACGGCAGGTATCTTTAATTTGATTGATTGTGTTTAAGGTAATCTTCTGGAAGCTCATTAATCACTCATTTATATCAAACTTAATTCTAATTACTGTATCAGCATAACTGAACCGCTGACAGTCTAACGATATGGGTAACAGCTGTTGCCAGAGTAAATATGACTTAATTCTAATCAAGAGTAAAAGCACCAAGTGAATAAGAATAGATTGTCAATTGTTCAGGAAACCACCACTGTTGCACTAATCATTCCCTGTAGAATGCTTTGAATAATGACTTTGGCCTTTGTGTTCATCTCCGTACACATACAAACACAAGACAAAATTGGTTATTCATGCTGTATAAAATGTGTAATAATAATAATAATAATAATAACAAAATCTCAAAATACTCATTGAGTTAAAGGAACGTGTGTGCTTCTTAAAAAAGATCTGAAAATTAAACAGAATAAAAAGTATGTAGATTGAACAGTTCAATTCAAGGATATCCCATGCTAAGGCACAGTGGCCTTGTTTCTTATGTGGTAAAGCATAGAGAAGAAGCTTTGCTAGCACCTCCCCAACCTCTGTCCACAGTCATGAAATCTGGAGTGGGCCTAGATTACTCTGAATAAAGGGGAAGGCCTGGCAGAGCTGCATTACTTTAATTGCTTTCAGTTGCGAAGAGAAGGACAAAGTTTGCTGGATGTGAAAGAAGGCGCGGCTGATTGAAAAATAGTTTTAAATGATTTCTCAGATTTGTAAGGCAAATAACATTGAGAAAGAATTTTGTGTGGAAAAAGAAAAAAATTGAGCGAACGGCGCTTTCATCTGTTGCTTTCAGGGTTGTGCTACCAGTCATCTTTCACATAAATGCTTTCAGGACTTCACTTTCAGGAGAAACAATAAAAATAACTGTTGAAAAGGAAAATAAATGTTTGTGCTGAGACTTCAGCAGATACCTCACCTTTTTGCTGATCTTTCACCTTTGACTGGGTCATCTGATGGAAACTCCAATATTCCTCAAATGCGCTGGTACTGCAGTTTCTCTCTCATTTGAATAAAACATTCTATAAAATTCTATAAAAAAAGTTTTACTTTTTCCATCGCATACTCATATATCTTTTATTCTCTTAGCATCAAACTCATAAGGTGACACTTGCATTGAAAAATACAACATTTGCTTAAAATGTAAGTTGAAAAATTAAGGGAAAGCCACAATGCTGTCGGATTTAATCCAGGCTCAAATTAGATAAAACAGCAGGAAAGAATATCTGATGAAGTCATTTGGGTGTGTGTCTTTTCAAGTGAAATGCATTCACTTCCAGCGTACTCGTCAGAGAGCTTTAGAAAGATTGGTTCCCGTGGCAATTTTCTGTAGCAGGACTGAGTATGTGAGGTGTTTCCTGAAAATTACCCATTTATTTTGAGGGATATGATATATATGTGCATACCATATATACAAGTACACTGGAAGACTCTTGTGAAAAAGATTAATGTGTCCAATAAAAGCATCATATAGTCATTTCAGGAAAATGTCAGGGACTGTATGTACAGTGCCAGGGTAATTTCATATTGCACTAACCTACAAAGTAAAACACAGGATTAACTACATGAAATGAGATATGTAAACAAATTAGAGGCCTTCATATTATTGTGTTTTAAGCATTTAACACCCTGCCTGCTTTAAACAAAGGAGGATATATTTGAAATATCACCCACACTGACCACTTTCCCAGTGAGTGGGTCTAATACCTGTGCCATTTCAAGCACACTAAAACTTGTTAGTCCTTGATGAAATACAATGACAAATTGAAAGGCCCCAGAGAGCAGCTCCCCTATTTACAACCAGTAATTGATTTCTTACAACCAAAATTCCTGGTTTGGGCTATATTATCTTCAGCATAAATAGAATGACCTTGAGGTCAGTATGATGACCTTGAGTTTCTCTCCAAATATGTTTCTAAATTTATCTGCGGAACTGGCTCCTTTGTCGGGATCACTTACAGAATTCTAAAAGCTTAGTGGCCACGGTCCTTTTTGAAATCCATTAATCGTGAGTTCTCTGCATAACATTCAAGGCTGTGAGTGGAACTCCTCAAAGAAAATTTGTATGCTTATGTCACTGTTCTCATTTTGGTCTTTTTGGTGGTAATACTCAATCTTTCAATGCATTTTCAATAGAAGTAGAATAATACAAAATTTTCTATTAAAATAGGAAACATCTGGAAAAAGCTTTAGAGATTTCACAGCCAAGGTGCACCTCTCCCAACTGTACATAAGTGGTCTCAAACAACCAGGTGACCTTATATGAATAGCAGACAGACACTGTGTGCAGCTAGCATGGGATTGTCTCTTTTGAATACTCTCTATACAACTATTTGATTGTGTTCAAGTGTTCAGTAGATGATGGCTTAATTGTGGATTCTATGTTTAGTTATGTGAGTCGTAGCAGTGTTGTTCTGCTCCAACTGCAGCGATTTCCCACTGTTTCTCATTGCATGTAATGGATAATATTAATTTGGGGTGTTTGTGAAATTACTTACTTTGAAGGAATCACTTCAGCTGGTTGAATAATGAGTAATCGTGCGCATGCACACATACACACACACACACGCACACACACACACACACACACACACACACACACACACACACACACACAAGGGATTTCACTATGTATATCAGGGCTGTGCTGTCCTTATGTCAATCATTTTAGGTTCACTCATTAATATTTATTGTATTTACTATTTAGAAGATAATGATCAAACCTATAATCTTGTTTACTGCATGTGCCATCCAGCTGAGTGGTTATTGGGGAAATGGGGTGCAGATACAATGAGCTGTCCGTCAATCAAAAGACTTGGCTGTCGACTGCCGAACAGATGATAGATCACCCCTGTTGGGGTTCGCAAAACCTCATTCTCACAACACTGGGAAAACCCATTCTGTATACAGCGCTGCACAAAGGTATGTACAAAGCCAGGAAGGCCTGTGTGCATGACCAAGTCCTTTCATTCTGGCTTTGCTGAGCAGTACTGTATATAGGTTGATTTTCAACGTGTCCTTCCTTTTTCAGTGATCATAAAAAACACTCCAAGCATTCCATCCTTAAGGTAGAGACAGTAACTGAGGTGGAAATGACATGAAGACATAATGCTTTATTTGATACATTGATGAAGCACCAAACTGTATCAGCATTCAAGAACAGCTGTAGACCCATTGTGACAACATGCATCATCGCCTAATAAAGACCCCCTGTTGTTCCAACGCGCAACATTTTGTGTGTCACAAAACCTTGACTGACAATGTTTCATGCTAAATCTTTCAAATGCTGGCAGTCCGTCTACATAGCTGAGGCATTTAAATGTAACCTTGTGAAAGGGTTGCCGTGATATCCTGTTCACTTTTCACACTGATGCTTAAAGGGGAATCAGCACTGAAGCTCTGTCTTTACCTGTTTATTTTCTGTAGCATGGAATACACAGGACACATCTGGTATCTCCACCAGCTCCAAACTTTGTCAAGATAGATTTATGAACCTAGATAAGGACTGCGGACTCTGTTTCCTGCAATGACAAGATAACACTTCTAATACATCTGTACACACTCCAGCGTAAGAGAACCGATCTGAATCACAGAGGCAATATCAAAATTGTTGAGCCAGTGTCATGAACTTTATCTTTTCTAATTGTCTGTGCAGAATTCTCAGCATGCTCTGTCTTGGACAGACAAGAGATTTTAAACACTCTGCCTCTTGCAGACACGCAATCTTGTGTCTACCTATTTCAATACAACTAATGAACCACCTGATCTGCTAATTCCTGCGTTCATTGCACTGCATTCATAACACTTTGTGAGAATTCAAAGACCAGTTACTTTTTATATTTTGTATATGAGGTATGACATAGCAATTTTGCAACTATTTGCCTGTTGCTTTCAGAAGAACAAACACTGCTGGTAAAATACAGAATCCATTAAATAAGAATGAACTATTTTGTGCTTAGTTCATTTGACATATCTGAAGGTAACATTCCCTTATACCATGAATTTGGCAGCATGTTGTGTGGTCTTGAATATAGATTTCAACAACAGCACATTACACAGCTGTTCCAGTCGCGACCTGAGTGTCAGAGCAGCGCCGGGTCCAAACGGCATTGCTCCCAGATGCACGCATGACGACAGACAGTGATGAACTTTATAGCGTACAGCGTTTTACAGGAACTTGGCCCTAGTTTTTGTTGTCTCAAAGGAGGCTGTCTGATGGATGGTGCTTCATCTGCACATGCAAGGCTTTCCTTGCACTCTGGAGCTCCTGCATAGTCATGAAGCTGTGGGTAAATAGCAACACAGAGAGGAACCTGCCTCTTGTGGTTAAAAAAAAAAAAAAAAACCGAACAAAAAAACATGAAAAATAAATAGGTAAATGTGTAGGGGCCATGTCTTGGCAGGTAACGCAATCTTTGCCCAGCACCGTTTAACCCTCATGGGAAAGAGTATCCTTGGGATGGTGTTGCCTTCCTGCATTGTCTTCTGCAGTGCCAGAGGCTGGAAAAATGGGTGGCTTGACAGCAATCTGGGAACGCTCAAATTAAAACACAATAAACTGTCACGGACAATGCGAGGGACATAGATTAGTTGTTATCCATCTGTGTATTGCCTCTGTGAGTTGCGTCCAAGCAGCTGTGCCGTGCCTTGGCACGGACTGCGTGATGCATTTCACCCCAGAGACCATAGCAGATTCAGCTCCAAGGCTTAGGAATGGCCAGCACAGGTTTTATATTTATACAGCACAGACTCACTCAGACAATCACTCAGTCACTAGGCCATAGCTGCAGGATGTGACCATAAAAAGGGGTCTGGCGATGAAGCTGCTGTGTGGATTGTGGGGGGAGGGTCAGTCACACATCACAAGTTTAGTATTGTCTTAAGCAATTATCCAACATAGCATGGACTTGCTCTCTCCCTTCACTTTCAATTTGCATTGTACAGTGTGATTGACATTGAGTATGCCAACAGGTAAACACACTGATCATAAATTAATGTTTTTTTTCTAACGAGTAAAATGGGGAGAAATGTCAAGAACAGAAAATTATCTACTGCTAGATGCATGTGCATGTGTTCGCTATTGATTTCCGGTTGACACTTTATCAGCATGAGAAAAACCTCCTACAAAAATGACCTTGTGGAAGCTTTATTGCAAAATAGACATTTTCTTTGTCTATCTGTAAACACTGAAGAATAAGTGGAAAGCAGTGTGACATAAGATGTAAAACAGAGAACCTTTATTCAGGTAGTCCTCACAAAATCAAAAAATAAAGCTAAAATGTCATTTAGTTTAGTTCTCTGACATCATAACAGCACCCTTTCAGAGTAAAAATGATCATATTTCTGTATAGCTTAGGTTTATCTTATTTCATTATGGGGACTTGTCCATTGGGTATGTTTATGTATGTTATGTATGTTGTCTGCTGCTATTACAACTGGGTATTTATCCTAATGTCAAGATCATTTGTGTTCAAATGGCCCTGCAGGTTAGCATCCTGTCCAGTTGGTGGCCAAACTACTTTATGCCAAAAATCTCATTTTTCTATAATTGTTATCAAAATTCACATACACAATGTAAAGACAGCATTTAGTCAGTATGTGTTGTCAGTATGTTTTTTTATTTCGCCCCCAACATCAGGTTAATCAGTTAAAGAATGCCATTTAATTGCATTACAAGTGTTCTTCATTTCTTAAGCCTCTTTTTTTCTCACCTGAGAAAGGCAATCCATCGCCAGTTGAATACAGAAGAGGCTGTTTCAACACTCTGGCAAATCTAATTTTCTCAAGATCCAGCCAGTGTCTATTATTATTAGTTTTATTATGAAAACTAATTTCAAAATAGGCGGCAGATAATTAAAAAGCCAACTGATTCATATCCCAGTAGATGCTGCATCATGATCCGCTGGAAGCGCCTGAGACTGCAGAGCTGAGCCGCGGAGATGCCGGTCTGCCGGCAGAACGCGCCTCAGATGCAGTTAACCTTTTCCTGCCTCGCCGCACTCGCTGTCACGCGGTTGCGTCTGCAAGCGCGGGGGCCTTCAGGTGTGCCTTTGCAGCGGTGCTAATTGAATATCTGACTGACGTGAGGCCGACGAAGGGCTCCCCTTCCATAATTGTGTGGTTAATTAATTAATCAAGCGGGCTGATGATATCGCTCGGAAAATTATCTGCCGATTAGGCTCACAATGTGTCTGAAATTCCTTCAGAATTAGTCTGTGTGGTTGGGAACCATACAAATGAGTGCTACCTTATTGCAGTAGTGTAACATTTGCAGGCAGAGAGGTTACAGTATATGCAGTTGCTAATTCGTATATTGCTGTTGTTTGTAAATAAGAAATGGCTAACTAGTTTAAAGTTAATGTGGGGTGTCCTTGGCCTTGAAAATTACAGTTTATGTGGTTATTTTCTTGCAAGTACACCAGATTTACAGACATCAACACAAACGCTTTTGGTGAAAAAATAATGGAACACATATGGAAACACACAGGATGTGCAACTCTTTCTCATCACTATTTATGTGTTCACCAGAAATTCTTCTCCAGCCTGATTTACATGGCTAAAATATTTTTTAGTGTCTAAACATTTTTATTTTTTAAACAAAATGATAAACACAACATGAAACAAAGCACAACACAGAACAAAACATATTACCCCTGGGCTGGCATGCTGCCCAATCACCTGACCCATAGCATCTCTAAAGCAAATGGATTAGTAAATAAATGTAGAAAGACACGTTTCCCCCAGAATCAGTGAGGACACAGCATCAAACTTTGTTGCCATTGTGTTAGGATAGCAGGCTTGGTGTGCTCGGGGCTTTACCTGACAGTATATGTCATGCTGATTTCACACACCACAGCAATTACGGCAAGCTAATAAATGCGATCATTTGGGACTGAGGAATAGGGCCCGTGCTGCTGCTAGGACAGGCAATTTGGCTTCCTCGGTTGAAGGTGTCATTCACACGGAAAAAGTCTCACTTCTGAGACTCAAAGCGAGATGAGCTTCAAAATTTTCGCAGAGGACAGAAATCATCCGCGCCACTGTTGTGCGAGGCATCCGAGTCTCGGAGCGTTCTCCCAGAGCCCGGGTGCGTGGGGATGAAGTTACATATTATTTATAAATATCATGTTGTTTTGTCATGTTGTCAGCTCTTTGTACTCCAGACAAATGGTTTCATGAAAAATGAAAGCCGTGGGGCTGTCAGTACCTGTTAAAGCCGCCGTTTCCCAGTCAACAGTCTGAGTCTGCCCCATTAAAAAAGATCGCTTTTCACCTTCGCTCGCGCGCTTGTCATATGCCTTGTACTGAGCAGATTGCAGCAGGCACCGAACCCACAGGGGACACGAAAGTGCCTGACACTTTAAAACCCCCTCACAGGAAGGCTTCCAACATTAGTCCCTGGGATAGTCTTGAATAGCTTTTGTAATATTTATGCTTTAGGACCTCGCCACCTGCATCCGAAAATCACTTACTTAAATCGCAACATGTAATTTATGTTTGGGTATTTGTCTAGAAAGAGCAATTAAGAGGGAGTGTGAGGAGAAGACAATGAGTTGCTCATGGGTTACAAATGCCTTGTTAGGTCTGATATTGTTTCTCGGCTTTTCAACTTGGGGCTATTTTGTTGGTCTTTAGTGCACATTGTTAGGGTCGTAATTCATGGTACTGCATGTCGTAGTATTGATAAATTCTAAGTGTTGGCCTTTTACATATATCAAAATTTAATGAAGAAAGACCCACATTTCGACCATGATGTCTGTGAATGATTTGCCCAATGAGTCCAATCTGTGGAATTCATTCTAATCCACCTTGTTTCATTTAGTGACGGCATCATTTAAAATGGCTAAACTGAGCGTTGTCTTTCTAAGACTCACAAACCTGGATCTGGGGGTAGCATCAAAGCTTCTGACTACCAGCAAGGTGTAATCTTGAGAGAAGCCAGTTCCATTTACCACATTAGGTGTTGGTTTCCTCAAGTGACTGTCTCTTATAACAAGCTCAATTTTTCACCTTGTGACTGGGTATTGAAGAGACAACTCTTAAACAGACACAAACAAAGCTTGTAGGGTGCCTCAGGTAGGATGTGTATCCATTTCATATCCATGATATTGAATGTCTTGCATTGTGTTCATGATTCTCATAGCTCAGTAGTGTGCAAATCAAACACAAAAAAGTTATTTGGACTTATTTGATGTCCTAAACACGGTAGAAATTACAGTATATTCCAGCAATAGCAGTGTAACCCTAAATCAGAAAAGAAAGATCACCTAATATGAAAAGGATACACACTGATGCAGAAATGATGAGCAGTGTGCTAGTCTTGTATTGCTGATTAATTCTCTGCCGGGATCAGATGAGAAGCGCAAAATTCATAATAGATATGAATTAAAGTTATACACGGTACACTCCTCTGATAAGAATACAAATGTGGAGTTTTTATCATTGTTTTTCCCCAGAGGATGTTGATCATTATAGTCTTTTATCAGTGATTCTTACAAATGGGATGTACTTTACCAGCTGCAGGATTAGCTGATCTTTGTTTGGTTTTATTTGATGTTGTGGTTTGGGTAAGATTGCTGTAATTTGGAGGTTTGCAAAGTTTCAGAGATAGAGGGATAATGTGGGGGAGCTTGCATCCGATGCAGGGCCACCAAACACAAAATAGCACTCAGAGTCCAAAACCATGCATTTTTATTCTCTTTAATTTCAGAATGTCTATTCCCATTGAGGAAGCAACAAAAAGGAAGCTCCTAAACATGGTATTACTGCAACTGTGAGGAAGTCAGAATCCTTACCTGAATAAGTGGCACTTAAAGTAGCTGCATGAGTAACCTCAGCAACAGAAAGCAGCCTAATATTGAGATTGACTAATGGGCTGGAATAATGTCATATAACACCCTCCCCTTGAAAAGTGTTTTTGTTAGAGTGTTTGGCATCTTGCCCCATGCAAAAGCAACAAAAACGCCTTGCCATCACATAACAGCATCTTCACATGGAAGACAGGAAAAAAAAATCTTTCTTTGTACTTTCACTAGAAACTAATAGCGAACACAAATATAGGAGTGCCCTGAGAACCAACAAAAACAAAATAAATAATGATAATAGTAATGATAAAAATGCCTCTTTTATTTCTTACCTTGACCCGTCAGGCTGTCTTCACTACTAATAGTTTATGTATAATTACAAATGAAGGACACAGCTGAAATTTGTAAATGAAAGATTAAATGTTTAACAGTGCATTTCAGATCTGAATTTGAACCAGACAGTAGAATTTCACTATTTAAAGGCCACAAGCTTCAAACATACACCTAGGAAAAGGAAATTTGTTAGCTAGGAGCTAGCTAGACAGTACCTGAATCTGTCAAAAGCTAGTAACAAAGCTGACCTCCTATTTTTGCTAGGTGCCAGATTTTTTTTTTAAGAGAAAGACTTTTAAAGAGACTCAGAGAATTATAATTGAATGTTGGATTTAGGCATTGACTTTAGGAGACTGCATGCAACATTTGCAGGGGCTGCTCTTTTAGAACCCCTGCTGTGCTTGAACCTTTAGGAAAGGCAAAAGCCCAACTTGTCAGACATTTCTAATGGTGGAGAGTATTACATCCCTGTATGTTGAATAACATGTCTTCCTGTGACAGACCATGTCTGTCACAAGCTGTACCATATGCCTATGAATCTGTGACATTGGGTCTTATGACAAGGTAATAGGTAGTTGTGAACACTCTTATCTGTAAATCTTTAAGTAAGAACACATTGTTCACCTCACAACAGTCCAAGTGTAGTCAGTGGCAAAGCATTGACTAACCTAAAATGGTTTCCCTTACCAATTGTAACAGTAATGCATAAAGAAGCTATAACATATGCTTGAATGCAAGCTGTCAATGACACATCTGGGATTTGACTGTTTAGATACCTGACTGGTAGCTTTATCATATAATGAGAGAAATGCCATAGAGATGCCCCATGTTGAGCACTGGATAGAAAAGCAGCAGCTGAGTATTTTGCTTTTTCACTGCTGGAATCATCTGAGACAGGATGAGCTCCTTTATGCAGCATGACTATATTTATGTTCAATAACACTCTTTATAGTTTTGATGGTCACACTTTATTTTAAAGACCTGCTTTATTATAGAACAGGTAACAAATACATCTCTTCCTTATAATTAGATGTGAGTTAACTTTTGAAAGTAGTCATGAAACAAGGACTGAGCAGAGAGTGAATAGGTGATACATTAGTTAACACTAAAGAAATTCCACATGTAGATAATGCATGTTGAATTAGTGCTACAACTGACATGTGTGGGTAAATACAATATAGTGACTTTTTGGCTAGAGTATTATACAGTATAAATAATTAATTGATGATTATCAACAAATGTAACTAAATTCACCAAACTCTAACAGAACGATGGTAAAAAAAAAAAAAATTCCATCATTAAAGCAAAATGTGGTTACAATGACCACTGTGACATAATACTTCAAACTTCCTTGAGCACTGATTTCCTGGAGGCGACACACTAAAACTGGTGTACAGGGTTTCTTAGTTTATTGCTAATTTGAGTTATCTATGACCGATGGGTTGCACAGACAAGACGGTTTCACAAAACAAAAATGAAAATGGTAATGCTGTTAAACAATTAGCATCATTTTGATGCATATCTCAGCATTAATTCAATTATTGAATAATTAAATATATGTATGTATGCAAAGGAACTTTGTAAAATGGTCTAATGTTATGTATTTCATAACATACCCTGTCATTATCTGCCTCTCTATGCCACACACTTAAACAACCCCATGAAGAAACTGCTGGCTAGAACCAGGTCATGTGACACCTTTCCCCACACTTCAACAATAACCAAGCACTGTGGAGAGGAACTGTCTACAACACCAGTATGAAATTTCACCCTGCTTAGAAGAAATATGAGCACAGGAGGTGCACGATGCCATATGTTGTTATTCCATACAAGCATAAGGGATAAGGGTTAAATGGGTTAAATCTACATGTAATATGTTGTTAAAACATATGGTAGGAGAGACTTTTACAGTTCCATCACTTCTAAGACACAGTACAGCTCTGCCTTCCATCAGGATGCAGTATTCAGTGCATGACATTCTCACAGTTATTTGCTTAGTCTTTTCAGAGGTGTCTCTGACTGTGAGATATACTGACAAATCAAATTACAGGGAAAGTGAATGTGTGCATGGAATTGTCACACATCAAACTTTCTGTGAAGTCTGCGCAGCATAAGTAATATCCAAGACTAGTGCTTTTAAAAGGGCAGTTTTCAAATTCCCCCATATCACAGAATGGCAAAGAACACATGGCACATAAATCACTCTAACCAAGGTCAATGTTTTTGTAAATCTCTCCATGATCTTTGGACGTGATTTTAAGCAATTGCACACTTCATAATCTCACCGAAGACAATATGTGGAAAATGTAAGTGATTGATGTGAAATACACTGTTTATAGAACATCATCCCACCAGCAATGTATTTATCATCAGTAGGTAGAAAGCCCCAATGTGCAGAGGTGATATATAAGGGCATAAAATCGCCTGCCACAAGACAAATTGAATTGTCATTGGTTATCAGAGCTGCCGATACAAAGGACTCATCCAAATTACATGAATTTATTGCCATGACCTACAACTTGTATTTGGTGTGTATTTTTTCCTCAGAGAGTTGTGAATGAGAGAAAACAGCTATCTGCTGGTTTTGATCTTAAGAGGGCATTGTGGAAAGGTGTAAAGAGGGCAACTGATTTTAGTGATTTCAGAATAAAGCACCTGCTTTTATGTGAGAATCTACTCACTACTAGCTCTATGCTGTACCATCTACAGAGACAGCTAAAATAAAAACCATAGTATACTCTTACCATATGCCATTAACCCTTCACAGAATGTAAGTTAAAGTGTTTAAAATTGTCATAAAAGGTAATGGAAAGATGGGGCTAAGTGAGGCTAAATATGGAACCAGTTTTCACAGCTCATAATGTTAGGTAGTTGGGCGGACCTCTGCTTGGGAACAATTAAAATTGTGGTTTAGAGGATTGTTGTTGAACTTGTCTAGGTATAACTGATCCCAGATTCGTCTGGGCTCCAGGACTCCTGGATCCCATTAATTATTGCCCGTTAGTGTCTCCACATTAATTGATATTGAATTAACATTTGTCACAGAACAGTAGGTGATCAATAGTTGTTTCTGAGTTGTAAAACTTCCACTTTGGAAGGGGTTGTTCCAAATAGCATGACAGTAAAATGCAAAATATTTTGTTGAAAATCAACATGCTTGTGTGCTTAAATTAATTTTACCTGTAAATCAGTTGTTATTATTTAGACAAGACACCACATGCTCCACAAGCTGGTGGGCTCTAAGTATGATTACAACAATACTGACGGTGCAAGACAACTATACCTTAAAGTTAGCTATCTGTCCTGCGTTTTGAGACTTATTCAGTAAAATGAACCGGGAGCCCTTCACTATTGATGCATGTCAATACAAAATCAATCAACCAATTGATGAAGATACATTGAAAATAGAGACAGAATTAATATGTCACTGATAAGCTTCATAATTTTTGTGTACATACTGTACCTAATGGGTATTTTGTCTTCATTGATTTGTGCTGCCATACTCAGAGTTTAATCAATTCTAGTTAAGCTGGCAGTGATGAAATTACACATAAATGTCATTCAAGTGAGGTTTGACAATAATATATTCATTGGAAATGTATTTAAACCTTCTCATCTGAGGAAATCAAAGGTTTAATTTCAGGTCATTAGCAACATCCATACAGTATTGAATGGTGTTTCTCAGACTACGTGAGCAAGCGCTGCTCCTGTGATTTATTGAACCACACCACGCACCTGTTGCTCACATCTCCACCTCTAGATCCCAGAGCTGCACACCTTTACACCAGCAGCTCTGGAGCACTGTGAATTTTCACATGGCAAAGTCAACATCATTCATTACGAGGAGACTGTGGAACAATACAAACAGCAGTTATTGAATGTGTTTCCAATTCCTCTGCCTCTGTTTGGTAATGTTCCTTGTGGAAACACAATAAGACAGAAGCCCAAGATCATGCTTTTGCCTGCGCTGTTTATTTATGGGAGGCATGGGCGCGCAAAGCACAGCACGATTTGTCATTCTGCAACGTGACAATAAATATGCCTACCTCCGCTCTGCTCGCTTGGGCCACATTATGTATCATACTACAACGTGAGTCTAGAGACACTGGCCCTGGCCCAGCCTAAGGAACATCCAGAATTGGTATAAATATGACAAAATAAGCCAGTTCTGTGTGGACCTTGGTTTGAGTGAAGGCCCATCTGTATCTGAGCTAAACCAGCTGGACGGCTTCAGTCCCTCCCAGGGGGCATTTCCCACAGTCCAGTTCTTTAATTCCAAGTGCCAAGCAGAGAGGTAAAGAGGAGCATTTTAAAGCCTTCCCTATGACATAAACCCAAACCATTTGCTGTTAAGTCAAAAAAATCAATTAATTAGAAGTTTTTAAATCACTACTGTGTAATTGTTTTAAAATGACATTTTCTTCCCATTATTGCTTATTTGCAATCACCACTTTCACCTAGGTTGCCTAACGTAGTTCACTTTATATTTGCTATCCATTTAAACAGCTCGATCTTCCCTAAAGCAGTTCAGGTCAATGGGTAATTTAGTGAAAGTTTTAAAAAGGGGTGCATTGTCAACATGGAAAGCCTTTTTTCTTCGATAACCCAGTAAAACAGGGTGATATGAGACTTTTTTGAGGCTTTGCAACCAACTCCAATTGATAATTGGTAATTGAAGTCTCATACAGCCACTTCACCTTGCACATATAACATGGGCTTATATTTAGATCCTAAAAATACTGACTTGTTGAATGGCATCAGATATTGAGTAACCATTGAATTCTAAACCACTGGGTAGAGGAAATTCAACATTTGGATATCAGAAAAAATAGTTTAAACAATGAAGAACAAAAGGGAGACTTCTCTGCTTTTGAGACAGTTATGTGCACTTCTCCTGGGTATCCAGTAAATAGCAAGGTCGGGAACAACTTCACCATTGTGGGTAGTGCACACATGAGAACTACAGTCGTGCCTGAGGATTTGAACTTAGAA
The DNA here is from genome assembly GCA_019176425.1 of Megalops atlanticus. NCBI lineage: Eukaryota > Metazoa > Chordata > Actinopteri > Elopiformes > Megalopidae > Megalops > Megalops atlanticus. The sequence continues at coordinate 9,943,699 of CM032882.1, read as the reverse complement.
CCTCCACTGTTGTGCAGCAGTTGATGAGAAAATGATTTAATTGCTGTGCCGGCCACTGCTGCAAGTTACACCTTTTCACCCATGCACTTGTACAGCCACCTGTCCACATGCAGCTATTTGCACCAAAGTTATGTCCATACGTCCTGCACTCACCTGCAGTATTTATTTCCTATGTAGTTCCATATGCTGCAAAAAAGCAGAAGAAGAAAGGCTCATAAACAAAACAAGCTTTTTGCCCACCACTATGACATGAAGTATACCTAATATCATTCCTTAGAGCCATTGTTTCCTAAATTGGGCCGTTTGTATCAAACATATTTTTATTAGCGTGCCATTTTTTGCAACCTGCGGAGCCAGCTCAGCCGGAGCCGGGCCAAGCAGGCAGAGGAAATGAGACTTAATGGCATCTCGTGTCATTTCCGTACCCTCCCCACGGGCGTACGGTTATGCATATGCCAGCGCTAGACACGGATACACACAAGCCCAATTATGAAATGCTGAATCTGCCCACAGCTCAGAGACACGCCCATTCATCACATTCAGTTTCTCTCTACTCATTGTCACCAGTGCAACAACATCTCACAGAATTTATGATTTACCTTTGTTTAAACTGGACACAGCTGTGACAAGCACCCTGACTACTTGATTATTAACTAGACTTGCTGGAAAAAGGAGTGCAAAGTGAGGAAAAGTAGAAATTTTCACATTTTAGAAAATAATTTTGAACATTTTAGTACTAACTGTTTAGAACAGACCTTTCTGTTCAGTCAGATACAGGGAACATGTGTGAGGGTAATAGCTGTTTTTAAGTGAGTTTTTCTAATGCCAGTAGTTAAATGGATACATTGTACATATAGTATAGTACTTTTACTGGTAGGATTTGTGTATGTGTGTGTGTGTGTGTGTGTGTGTGCGCGCGCACGCATGCGTATCTATCTATCTGTCTGTCTAGCTTCCTAATTATAACAGGATTGGTATCTAACTGCTAGCACTTGAAATTTGTAGGAGTTTGTACCTTAGCCAGCTTGACCATCAAGATAGTTTACTAGAAAATAGATTTGCTTTATGACCAATAGTCTTGCTTTTTGCATGACAATGTGTGTGTTTTAATCAAGTCAGAGATAGAGTTCACCCCTGGCTAGTTAGTAAAGTGCTCAGTGAAATCATAAGGTTGGGGTGTTAAGGAATATGAAACAAAGTGGCGTACGGTTATGGCCTATGAAACAGAAAAAGTGAATGAGGAAATAGCATTTTGATCAGACCACCAGAGGCGAGCCACCTAAGATGGTACTGCTGTAGTTAGCGAGCTACTGTACATTATGAAAAATGATTTTAGCTGGCTGATAAGCACTGCAATTTAATATTATCAAAGGCTTCTAGCATACATCTGTCTCTCAGTCTGTTTTCCTCAGTGAGCTGAAGGGGAATGATAGCTTACTATCTCATGAATGGCTTGCAAACATCCTGATGGTAAACTACTTCCCAAATTGATAGTTATCAATAATGGTGTAACAGGAAGGCAGCGTAATATTGAAAGAGCTTGGGACAGATGAGGGCATATAAATGACCTTACTGCAGCTAGTGTGCCTTTAAGAAAATAGTCTTTCTAAAATAATGACTGGCGTATATGTTTAGTTAATCAGACAGAAAAAAAGCTAAAAGGTGTTGCCAAAACGAACTTATTTCATCTCACAAAGGCAACATAGCTAGCAGAAACAGATGCCGCAGAGATTGTTAGACAAACATGGAGCTTTCATGATTTCTTGTCCTGTTGCTGTTATTCGCGGTGATGTCATGATCTAACATGATCTAACATCTCAAATAGCTTTGCTGTGGAGCTACTCTACTCATTAGCAAAGGAGGTAAATTAATCTTTTGCCTTCCTGTCTTCAGGTGTCACACAATGTGGTGTTCTTATCGCAGCTTCCTAGAAGGTGTCGGAAAACTGTGCTCGGCAGTGCATTTTATTGACTTGAATGCATCTGAATCAATTGGAGAAATAACTAGAATTCTATCTTCAAGGAATTTTTAAGCTACCACTGTTGTGCTCCTCTGGGATCTTGTTAAACACTGACTAGAGTGGGATGCAATTTGGTTTCACTGCGATATACAGAAGATATAGCTGTGCATGTGTCCCTGTTTCAACTTCCAATCAAGCTTTAGTTTATGAACACAAAAGAAGGGAAGCAGTTGAATAAAACATGTCACTTCAGTGCATCCTAATAAGCTTATACTTCTGGGAAAGAACCGTAAGCAGAATAGCATGTCTGTCTTTTTCCTTCATGTTGTTTCAGTAGAATAAAGGCTGCATATTACAGCAGTATGTCACTTTTACTTGTATGTGGCTGTAAAAAAAGGTTACTTGCACTTAAATATAAAGTTACATCTGATTTTACAGCTCTGTGATGACATATAGCTGTTGCTTCATTGTTTAATGTCGTAGGCTTGTGCAATTCATGTCAGCTCTGACAGGCTTAGTTATGTGTAAATCAAAAGTATTTCAGTAATGTCATTTTTTTAAATAAAGACAATTCAAATGTTTTGGCATACTGCCTTCAGCAGTGAAATGCTGTCATTCATTAATAGTGTTTTTGATGAGTGTAGACACTGATTTGCATTTTCTCTCAAATTAACTTGTACACCTGTGGTAATGTTTTGGAGATGGATTGGGTATACAAAGGTTGACAGCACTGTTTCAAGGATGAAGGTGGTATGCTGAAACATCTGAGTCTTTGGCCTCATTTTTAAAAAGAATTTAGTGTGGTGTCAATCTTTTACAGATGTAAAGAGATATTAATGACATGGATGGATGGATAGGTGAAATGAATGGAAGGATTGCTGGCTGCTTATGTACGCCAAGTGCATCGAGTGAAAGGGCATGCCACCTGGGGACACAGGTGAGGGGAAGCTAACATCGTCTTGATGAGGTATGAGTTGGAAAAAAGGTTTGATGCAGTGCTTATTTTTGTGTGAGAGTATCATGGATGAGATCAGACTCCTGGTTTCCCTTGACCTTCTGCCCTTCTCCTGTTTGTTTGGGTTGGTTTTTCATTGCTGTATTTTTTTCATTGGCAGCTATTGTACTCAGCCTGCTGGGTCACTGTGGACGTCTACTTTATGATTACGCTGGTCAGTAATGATCTCTGATGGAACAGATATTTCTTGATGTTGGAATAGTCCACCCTTTTGATATGTCTGTTCAGTTTGGTTTACTTTCTCACTTTGTAAGCTTCTCCTTCCCAGCAACTTCTCTGCAAAACCAAAATTAAAGAACCTTCTTTGGTGATGACAAATTGATATCTGCACTCCCTTGGATTTATAAAAAGCATGGACGGTGTGGGCTGGATTTTGTCTCATGCGCTCTCCCCTCGGTATACGACGCGCCTCTGACTGACGACTGCCCACCACTGCTCTAATACAATGCCAGGCAGATTACAGGGACTCTTATTTCTCCTGTCATGTAGGGTGACAGAGATCGAAGACTGCAATCACGCAGTCATAGCCGTGGATGTCACGGTAGTTTGGTCTGAGATGGCTATCTCGGAGCTGTTGATGCTTGGACGGAGGGTCCGAAACTTGTGGCTGTTGAGAACTACTCGACACAAAGACATGCCACCTGGCTGAGGAGCATGGTGCAAAAGCTGATAGGTCAGGAGTCAGGAACAGCTGTGCTCTCACTGCGTCTCAGTTGCATGTGGCTTCTATACCCCTACAACAAGGACCTCTCCTTGCTCATTAAATGCATGAAATCACTGTAAGAATATCCCTACTTTATTTTCCTCATTAAATATTCTTAATACGCTCAGATGTCCTAAGGTTACCTACATATTATCCATTTATTCAGCAAAATATGTCTGAAACTAATGCAGGAATATTGCTGAAGGAGCGAAAGTAATTCCAGACAGGGGATTTGTACCTGCATTCTCACAGCCAGAGATTATTGTTAGTAGTATTAGTATTAATATTAGTATTTATGTATTTATTTGGCTGACTGCCATGCCAAGATCAACTTGCAAGGCCATCAAAACAAGAACAACACAAACATTACAGTAACTGAACACAGTTGCACAGTGACTGAGCATCAAGCTCAAAAACGGGACAGACAAAGATCCATTACAGCAGCATTGCTTTATATCATAGTGTTCACATGGAGCCAAAGAATGATCCATTAGAGGAATTCCATCTTGGACCACAGGGCAGCAGTTATCGTGCCTACATGATCTGTCAGAGCAACATAACACTTTGTCAGTCACTATTTGCACTTTTGTACGTCGCTTTGGATAAAAGCGTCTGCCAAATGAATAAATGTAAATGTAAATGTAAATGTCAGGTTTCCCTCAGGGTTTGAATTGACCAGGTGCTGGGTGTAAGACATAGGATATAGCCAGGATCTAGGAAACAAGGTGAAGTCTGTATAGGTGGGATTTTAATAGGCATCAGAAAGTGGTGAATAATGTGGGGGTGGGGGGGTGTGGGAGTGGGTTAATGGAGGGCAGTGGGGTGGGTGAGAACAAGGTCCATGTAAAAAAAGGTGAGTTTTTGGATGTGCGGCTATGGAGGGGATGAACTGACAGAGGGCCAGAGTTTACTGAATAAAGAGCTTGTGCAGGGTCGTAAGGTCTGATGATGGATTGACGATAGGAAAGAGCCATGCCCTTGACTTCCGTGATAGCAACAGAAATTTGAATTTGATGCAAGCTGTAATCAGAAGCCAGAGAAGGGATACAAGGAGAGGTGAGAAGTGGGCGTACAAAAGGTGGGGTCAAAGACCTGCCTAACGGCAGTGTTCTGGATGAAGGGTGGCTGTCTCTTGGCACATAGAAGCCAGCCAACAGAAAGCTGCAGTTGTCTATGTTTCTGTGAAGGAAAACTTGTCAATGAGGGAAACGTTGGGGTTGTTTAGAATATGGGAGAAGGACTCTACAGAAATATCCAAAAGTTTTGGACAGGTCTTTGAAAGGTTAGGTTTTGGCCGGTAGGTTCTTAGAGAATTGAGTTTAAGATGACTGTTAGACATCCAGATCTCCATGAGGTGCTCTGTGTTGCATGCGGATTTCAGTGAGTCAGAGCAGGGCAAAAGAAAGAGATAGAGTTGTGTGTCATCAGAATAGCAGTGATAGGGAAAAAAACAGGCAGGAATAATACATCTAAGTGATTTGATGTGAAGGGAGAACAGAAGGGGCCAAGCTCTGAGCCCTGGGGGATTCCTGATGAGAGAGAGCAAGGAGTCAAGATGGAGCTGCTCCAGGTGACTTTATTATGCCACCTGCTCCTCGTTTAAAGAGGCAGGAGTGCTTGAGGTCTAAATCATAGGGGTTTCTTCCCACTTTTTTCCTCTATTTTCCCCTAGCTGAGTGGAGAATTGAAAATGCGCCATGCAGGAGGGGGAAGCAGCAGCTAGGTGTGTGGACGGGGAGCAGGGAGAGGAAAGAGTACACCTGAGGCTGGAGGCAGGCAGTCTGTTGGGGGCCTGGAATCAGGAGTCAGCCATGGGGAGGGAGACACTTCAGAAGGAGTCAGTTAGCATTTGCTCCTATTCACGTCAATGCTATTTTGCACATGTAAGTGTTCAATACTTAACAGAACCAGCAATTAACTACCTGATGTTTTTTTTTTCTTATTTAGATCTTTCTGAAATCCAAGAGGTCTTAATAATTAAACACTGGTGTTCTCAATCAAAGTATTCACTTGAGTAGGGTTTAACTGTGCCTGAACAATGGGGATATCAGGGATCCATTTATTGTAGAAAAACAGAGAAAAATACATTTCCCATTTGTAAGGGTAAAACAGAGACTTTTATTATTGCTTTCAAAGTGCTGTGCTGAAAATAGACTTATTTTGTTTTGAGTCAAAGCTGCAAGGATTCACTGCCCTTTATATTAGGAGGATCAGCCAATTTTGTAGGTTCAGTGAATAGGAACAGCCTTCTGGATGATTTAAAGATCGTCTACACACCTGCTTCGTATATTTCAAAAAGCCCAGTGACTCCGTAATAAGACATGGAATCAGCAATGAAGAGCTGGGCTGAAAATAGAAGTCGCTTCATAACCCATATTTAGTTTACTCTGTCCGTAGTTGTTGAGGGACAGGAGAGTACCAGGAAAGATGTGCAACAGTGAACACAGAAACCAGAGACTGGACAGGAAATAGATTAAAAAGGATAAGTATAAGGGTAGCATAAATGCAGTCCCATTGATGTACATTTTGTTTATTTCTGTTGCCATTGGGGACTGTTTTGGCCTCCATAACCCTCTGAACATTCCATTAGAGGGACAGAGAAAAATGTTACCCATTGCAGATGTTCTCTTTTCATTTGTGGTTACGGCACATTTTAAAAATACATGTCTACATTTTGTTTGACAGAGAGAAATGACATAATCCTCAAATAGAAACATATTGTACAAATAGTGTAATGTACTTGAAGGAGGAAGCAGAAAATTTACGCAGTTTGGTTACTGTAGCCTGTCATGTGGAGTTTTGTATTCATTAGTTCTGTTTTTTTCCCCTAAATGCTAGGCTGTCTCATTTAAATGTACAATATACTTGTGGAAAAATGGGGCACCTCGTGTATTTCCAGATAGATATTTCCCTTATTTTACTGTGTGCTTTACAGAAAAATGAGATCCCTGCTGATGAATGTTTACTGTTGGACTCATTCAAACATCTTCAGAGGTCATCCATTGTAGGCCGCACTTGAATGGTTGATTGAGTGCAAGGATATTTGGGTGATAGTATTGTTTTTTTAAATTTAGTCGGAATTTCTGTGTGTATGATGACATTCTGTTTTCTTTTAAATAAATAACAGTTCCAGAGATGTGTTTTATTCACACCAACACATTCATAAACAGCCATTCACAAACATAATGGGTGCATCACAATTCTTGCTGGTACTGAGTGCAAGAGTAAAAATGATGTACAGATGTGTATGTTAGGTGTTTTACTGAATATTTGATCTCATACGGGTGGGTTGACAGTTGTTTACTACAATATAATTAGTGAAATTGATTACTGTAAACCTTAGGGGTAAACACCTCGGCAGGCATGCACTCCTACAGCAATATTCCATTTGACCAAAGCAGAGGTTTAGTGAGTAGTTTTGAAATTCATTGGTCAGTTGTGAAACTTCTAATAAATACCCCGTGAAAGAGGTCCAGGTGTTTTAATTATTTAATTCCAGCCATGACCATATAGTGGGGATCAAATCACAACAGTTCTCCAATCCTTGGTCCTTCTCCTTTTCCGACTCCATTCACCAAATAATTTACAGTTACAGTCAGCGCAAAAAGTCTTGCATTACTTGTTAACATGTGAGGACATTCCCTTGCCGCAGTCTTAACCTGATTCCTCTGTAAGTGCTCAGTCAGGGTTTTTCCTTTGCTCAGTTCACAGTCTCCATGGCAGGACCCTTGAAGCATGACAGTTTGGGCCACAGAAATTTTAAATGACTCTTGAGATGGCTTTTATTCATCAGTTCTCGATTTTCACTTGAGTCAAACTGCATGTTGTTTTGTCATGACCACCCAGAAAAGGAACCGCTATGCTCTGTCATTGTGAGGCTGGTGAATGTGCATGTAAACAGAGCCTTATATCTCCATTTTGAGGGCCATCAAAGCACTTCACAACTTGCTTCAACCCCACCGATGTGTAGCATCCAACTTGGTGATGCATAGCGGCCATTTTGCACCAGAACACTGGCCACACATCATCTGAGGTGGAGACGGAGAGGATTTATTCAGCAGTAAAATGAGGCCAGATTTAGAGAGCCAGATTTATAGTTAGGGCCAAATACACCATTAGTATCATTGACCAGTCTCTCACTACCAAATGTGATGTTTTGCAGGTCAGTCCACCGGGGCACGTTCCTGGCAAATAACTCATCCAGTGTGTAAATACCTTGTCGCGTTGCTCCTCATTGTTTAAGTTTGGTTCATTTTTGTGAGCTTTTATTATTGTTTAGAAGGTCTCTTTGAGAAGGTTTAATTTATACCATGCCAGGCTATGAGAATATGTTCTTTAATCATATTTTGCCTGTGGCACTCCTGAAAACGTTTGTAAAAGAAACTCAAGCCGCGGACACTGGTTTCACAGTTTGCTTGTTTAGTTTTTTTTGTCCCAAATGGCTTTGCTTGTAGATCAAGGTATTTTTAATGCTTTAGAATTGTTGGCGTAAGAGAACAAATTTGCATTGAATTTGAAAAAAAGACAAAATGAAGCATTGTTCCATAGGATTTATTAGCAAATACCTGCCATTTAAATTTTATCGAGTATATATTCAGAGAAAATGAGATCATATTATTCCTGAGACAAAATCTATTAGAATAATTCAACTACTGTTGGATTCTTTATAAGCATGGATCATTTTCTAAAATATTATGTTTAAATAGCTAGTTTTAATGCTACACATTTTTAAACATTTACTATGAATGCAAGACAGGTGTCATGAATACACTGAGCCTCATTGCCAGCTTCATTGATCTTCTGAATGAATGTGAGTTGCATGTCAATGAAAAGGCAGTGATATTTGCTGCACATTTGGCATATATTACAAAAACTGATTAGAATTGCTGTATCAGTATTATATACTATCATGCAGTATACAATTATTAACTGTATGACAACACTTAACATATGTAACATCTGAAGGATTTCATTAATAAGTGTATAGTTAGTGATGTGGTTGACACTGTAATAAGTGTACACTCATTTATCTGATTGTTTCGATTGAAATATGTGAATACTTCTTGATCTTACTGATCTTATTGTAGTGAGTGTGCACTACTTGATACTATTTATTTCAGTGCAGTGGGTGTGCACCTATTATAAGTGTGCATAGTTTAGGACTTTGCTGTTTGTGTCTAATTCAATTTTGGATTCCATGTGAACATATGAATAGGTGCTCCACAAAATATTTCCTTAAACAACAGGAACATTTTGCCAATGTATTTGGCTTATTAAGCCCTGACCCTGAGAGTGTAAGGTTGCCAGACTGACATGTTCTCTGTAAACAGGAAAGTAATGCTAATTTTGCCAACTGCTTGTGATGACAATGAATGAATTGAAATATCTTAGACAAATGAAAAAAATTTGCATAAAATAATTTCTATCAACAGGGTTTGATTTCCATTAGTAAATTAATGATTTTCACCTCTTTTGACATAAGCATGTGGCATTATGAGGAGGCAATACTGTTGTTGTTACCTGGTACTTATTTTGGGTAGGTCAGACTGAGAAAGAATATTTTATATTATGTCCTTCTTGCCACTTAAAACTCACAATGATAGTTAACATAAATGGCTATGTAATTTCCAATAAGGTTAGATGAATAAATCAATTATGCATAATGGCTATATATACAATTAGTATGAATTTCTTCAATGGAAGCTACTACTGAATGAAGAAACGGTTACACTGTACTCATTGCTGGAGAAGTACTTGGTTTTGTTTTGTTTATATATTTTTACAAGATTCCGCCACTCAAGACAGCCATTTATTTCTACCATAATAGCTGCCGCCAGTGTCTTGCACACTAAGCAAACATCATGCATTAGAAATGTCTGTTATTTTAAATTCATAATTATTAAATAATTTCAGTCATAGTGATTGTGCACAGCTGTTCTTAATTACATTCAACATTCAATTGGTACTGAGCATCAAGTCCATAAATCACAAATATCAATACTCATATATAATACCATTTACAGTTCAAAATACTCCCAAATGTAAATGAATTCAAATTGCAAATGAATCTGTTTTCAGCGATGTCATGTGTAAAAACACAGCAATGTGGTCTAAAAATAGCCACAATACTTTTATTGAAGAAAGAAGGCATCACAGAAGATGAGCCAATTATTTTGTGAATAGCTGTTTCCATAAAAGGCAATTACCAACAGTTGCATATTTTCACACATAATAATATAAATGTGTCATTTAAAAAAATGAAACAACTGTAATTAAGAACAGCTGTGAACAATTACTGAGTTTCCTGGCCATAATTACCAGTAAACTCAGTGGGACCCCAAAGCCCCTTGTCATGGGACCAGTGCCCATAACATAAATCCACAGTGATGGACATTCTGTCATATTCCACAGTAACTATCATATTTACTGGCGTGCAGTGTTACAACTTGGGCATTGATGTAGTGTGACATTGTGGTTCAAGAGCAGGTCTAGGAATGCAAATGTTGCTAGTTTCCTCTGCAGGTGGGGGAATGCTATAGTGCCCTTGTACAAAATGCTTAGATGATTGGCTTTACTGTCTAAATGGATGATATTTTAAACAGAACTGTTAGTTGCTGAGGAAAAGGGTGCTTATTATCATATAATAATTCATTAACAAGTATGAAAAATAAACAAAAGAACTCTAGGGCATAAGGGATTAACACATTTGGATGATTGAAGTGGTTATTGAATAGTTTGCATTATATTAAGCTGGCAGTTTGTACTGTTGTGGTTTGGTTTGTAAGGTTTTCGAGCTGATGGCTGAGGGATGGCTGTCATTCAAGGTGCCTTTCCAAGAAAATGGGTTACTTGATTGCTCATTCAATTTGCTCAGCTGCACATAGTTAATATCTGATGCGAGAAATACCTACAATCCGGGGAGAATTTGCTGTGCCCAATACTTTCTAACGTGTTAAGATCTACACAATGTGTTCTGTGGTCTAATGTGTTCCTCTCGGAGAAAAACATATTTATCATTCTTGGACTGTGTGGGGAATAGCCAAATTGACCAATTATTCAGAAAAAGAAAGTGCAGATTCCGCATAATGTCAGCTCTTAAAATGTGCAGAATTGGCTGTTGCCGGATGAGCTATCCATTTTGTTTGGTTCTTGGCGTGCCTTTGTTGCTCAGGGGTGATTTAATATTTAGAGTAATTGGCCTGGTGCAACACTCCATAGTTGATTTTCCGCTGCAGAACAAAAAGGAAACTTTTCTGAAATCTTACAAGATTAGGCACGTGTGAGAGGTATCAGGGGTGGTCACCTTTCCAGCCAGTTATTGGATGAGAAACACAGTCAAGAGACAGTGGATTTGGCCAATGGCTGTTTATTTCCCCTGCTCTGGGTAAAGGCAATTAGAAAAATATGCAGTGTCATTACATGTCAAAAAAGGCAAATAGAGAGGGCATGTAGCATAGCAGCATAGTAGCATGCAAAAACTGCAATGGGTATATCTGGGCTGATTGGCAATCTGCCTTACCTGTGCCGATAGGTGAGGCTGCTATTGTTCCAAAAACTGAAAGTCTTCCTGGCTTTGGGAAACAGTAGATAGTGGGCAAAGTGGAGTACTAGGTCTTTCTGCTCTTGTGCCACCTTCCTCAATATGATGCTACAGAACAACAGGATGGCATTATGTTTCCAAACACACTGTGATTCTTGTCAGCGAACTAAACATCTATTTATGCAGGAAATGGTACTTCTTCAACACCACTTTCACTCTCCTGTGTTTGAGAAGGCCTGGCCATGAATCCCTTTCTGTAGAAAAGACAAACTTCTGGTTAGCGTATGCGAAAGAGGAATCTTCACCTGTATTGAAGCAGCACCTATCACCAAACTGAAACTGTAACAGACATTCAGAATGTTAAAATGATCAGTAAAACATTTTGTTGGTGTGTGTTTAAATGTTTAAACAAAGGTGCTTGTTTTCCATTTTGCAAACAGTAGTTAACAATAGTGGATCTTTCAGTCAATTTCACTCTTCAGACTAGCTCATTGTAATTGACAGTATGTGTGAGGCTGGTCATTAGGTAACACCTGTGTTATTAGCCTGGGATTAAATACAGGTGTGTGGGTGCAGAACCATTGATGGGGTTAAGCGGTTGGCTTTGTCTGTGCTTCCGCTAAGGCTGGTTCATGTGTTGTTTGCTTTTTAAAATGAATTATTTGGGATTTTTTGTACAAATTTCTCCTGCTGTTTTCATGTGCGGTGCGTGTATTAACTTTATTGCCTGGGTGATATAAAATGGTGAAAGCCCTGTTGAAGATGCTCTTACTCAATATATGTAGCCTCAGGCATGACAGCATGCATTCATGTGGGTGTCTGCATGCATACCCATCCAGTGCATGTACAGTTTTATGCAAGAGTGGTGTGAAAGATGGGTAATCTTTTAACCAGTTGTTTTGAAATACAGTGCACTCTGATTCTAAGAATTGCATTGGTCCAATACAATTTAATTCTTGTGAGCAGGGCCCCAAATTGAGTGTGCATAAGCGGAGGTTTATGTTTTAAACAACATTTTTCTCTTAATTAACTGAGAATTTTCTTCAGCCAAGTTCTTGGAAAAATATTTGAAGTTATCAGTATGTATAGTCCTTTATTAAAATGAATAACTAACATGACTCATTAATTATTTGACTGCCACCATGCTAAAATGTGTAGTATAGCCAATGTCCTTAACTTCAAGAAATCATAAAATAGTAATTTGATTCGTTAATTATTTCTGAATGTTTCCAAGATAATTGCTGCTGTGGTGCCTTGTCTATTTGGATTCACCTCCAAGATGACACCTCCTGACTTCTTCATACAACCTTAGATTGGGTATTCCACAGCCTGCACAATCTCCCCGTTCACTGGTCTTAAGGCTGTCCTGAGACAGTTTATCTCAGCTGCATAAAGCATCTTTATTATTCCTGCCATGTCTGCTGGCATCCTGGCACTTTGCTAAACTACACAACTTTTTTCTCATAATATTTGTTCTGTGTGTTCTGGGTTTCTTCAAAATATGTTCTGGGTGATTTCATAATAAACTGAATTCAATCGCTAATGGATTTTTACATTAATTACGCTCCATTGAGTACTGTTGTAAATGTGCCAGAATTTATTCTTATAAGTGGACTTCTTGCAGTATGGGATGATTCATCAACTCATGTCTAACTACTGGCATTGTTCCCACAGATCTTAAAAATGCTCTGGTTACCCCCATGCTAAAAAAAACGTACCTCTGACCCATCTGACATCAACAATTACCGTCTAGTATCCCTCCTGTCATTTGTATCCAAATCCCTTGAACGCGCTGTCTCCTGTCTCCCTTTCTCTACAAGTACAACCTCCTGGATCCCCACCAGTCCAGGTTCAGAGCTGGGCACTCAACTGAAACGGCACTCCTGGCAGTGACAGAGGCCCTCCACACAGCTAGAGCTTCCAACCTGTCCTCGGTCCTAATCCTCCTCGACTTCTCCGCTGCATTTGACACCGTCAATCACCGGCTGCTTATTGCCAAGCTCTCGGAGATTGGCATCTCTGGGACTGCCCTTTCTTGGTTCAGGTCCTACCTAACTGGTAGATCTTCCCAGGTCTACTGGAAAGGCTCCACCTCCACACCCACTCTCCTCACTACAGGTGTCCCCCAGGGCTCTGTATTGGGACCCCTCCTTTTCTCAATCTACATCAACTCGCTTGGTTCAGTTATTAACTCACATGGTTTCTCCTATCACTGCTATGCCGATGACACACAACTAATCTTCTCTTTTCCTCCCTCCACCCCCAGGTCAATGAAAAGATCTCCGCATGCCTGGCAGACATCTCCAAATGGATGGCCTCCAACCACCTAAAGTTGAACTTGGATAAGACCGATCTACTGTTTATCCCAGCCAAGCTCTCTCCTCTTCAAGAGCTCTCAGTTACTGTTGATGGCACCACAGTAACTTCCTCTACATCTGCGAAGAGCTTGGGTGTCACCCTTGACAACACGCTGGACTTCAGCAACTACATCTTGCAGACAACACGCTCCTGTCGATTCCTTCTCTTCAACATCAGGAGGATTCGCCCTTTCCTGACCACCTACTCCACCCAGCTGCTTGTCTAGAAAAGACTCTTTTTGCTGAGTTTTGAGGAGGTAGCAACTGAAGTGACATCCTCAAGGCTAGTGATGTCATAGCCATCGATTTTCAGTGTCAAGTTTAAAAGCATACTCAAAGAAATAAATTATTTCCATTTTGTTTTGATACCATGAATATTGCTGTAGTATGTAAGTATTGGGGCAATAAAATAAAGAATGGGTTAATGAATGTTTACACTACAGCATAATGACGACTGAATATTTACATAGTGTTGTAATCTATGCAGTGGAAAAAAGAAACACCATGTCTGTGCAATGGCCCCTCTTCTTCCAGTTACTCCACCATAGAATCTGACAGGTTTTAGAGTATGCTAAACATGAAATGATAAATATAGATGAGAACTTTCCTTTTAGTGCCCCAAGTTCCTGTCCTTCAGTTACTTGAGGTCAATGTATTTCCTTGGTGTATTTCAGGGTGCATGCATTAATTTCTCTGTTCAAGGAAGGCTTCTACAGTACTGAGTTAGTGTTTTTATTTTACCCTAGTGCTGTCCAATGAAAATCCACAGAGCTCTGGTTTTCATTCCAACTCCAACCCTAATTATTTAATAGGAGCCATTTATTAGGCAGGAGCCTGTTGCTAATCCAGGTGTCAGTCGGCTACCAGTTTGAAGAGTATCTCTAAAACCCTTAGGAGTCTCTAAGAAATGGAGTAGAAACCACTAATTTACACTGTTGTGACAGTTTCCAGTCAGTGTGGAACACATGTCTCAATTATGGCAAAACTCAGAGTTTGTATGCCAGGTAAAATGACCAGAGCAGGAAATTCTTTTAGGAATGGAAGTGCAACACCTGGTTGAATAATTATTGTGGAAGCCTATTTGTGGCACATAATTACTTCATACCAGTCCTTCCAAACTGTTAAAATAAACAAAGAGGGTAATATGGACCAAATTAAATCCTGCATATTTCATTCTGTGAGGCAATTATAAAGCATGAAATATTAATTGGCAATATCATACATACATTCATCAACCTTAGGAGGGGTTGAAAATAAATAAAAAAGCTTCTGGATTCTGCAGCTATTATTTCTCAGTTGTTATTATCCCTCCCCAACTGTTACCTTTTCTGCTCATGCATTTTTAATGCTCCTTACCTGATCTCCCCAGAATGAGCCTTCAGTGCTGATTTTTGGAACCCCGTTGATAAACATTTAATCAGTGGTTTTGTTGTTGGTGGCTTATCCTCTAAGAGATCACACTGTGGCCAGATATCAAAAGAGCAGCGCTCTCAGAACTCAGAATGCAATGTTCTTTAAGCGCACAGAAGGGCTGGTGGAAAGGGGATGTAGGAAACAGTACAGGAATATCTTTATTACCTGTGGATTTGGAAGAGCATCTTTTCAGGCACAAACACACATGCGTACGTGCAAACTCTCTCTCTCACACACACACACACACACACACACACAAACACATATACACACACACACACACACACACACATTCTGCATGCCCAACCACACCAACCAGGTCATTACCCTGAATTAAACTTGGATTTGGCTGGTGCTTCAGATATTTAGGAAGATCTATGTCATTTGAGGTTCAGGGGATAGATAGATTTGAAATTCAAAAATGCAGGAGTAACTTTTCTAAATAGAATGATGTAAGAATCCTTCCAATTTCAGAGAGCTTCCTGTGAACCTGGGAGACTGGATTTATGCATAAATCCAGCCCGTTTAGAAGTGTTTAACAAGCACAGAAAAGATGTGTTTTAATAGCCATTCTGAGAGCATATTTCAGGCTTGATTTGAGTAATACTTTGTGTAACGTCCATTAATATCCCTTTGCATTGTCAAGTAATTGATAATGTTTTGTAAACTGCTAAAGAGCTGTATCTTCACTTTCAAGTGCAGTAACTTTCAGAGTTAATTTTGAGCTACAAAAAAGAGCTTGGACATGATCCAGACAGAACAACTGAAATCAGGAAAAAAGGCAAATTCACTGTATTTTAAGTTCTGTCATTAGACAGGCTGTTGTTAGTGGTTTTATTTCCTCTTAGTATGTTTAAAGTACTGTAAGGTACTTTCTGAAATTGAATTTAATGATAACACTGATGCTAATGTACTGCATTTATATAGAACCTTTTGCAAAATTCAAAGCACTTTTACAGTAAGTGGGGGGTGACTCACTGCAAGCACCATTGTGTAGCAGCACCCACCAGGGGGATGCATGGCAGCCATTTGGCACCATAATGTTCACCAAACCTTAGCTGAGGTGGAAAGGGATTTATTTGTTATATCTATATCATATTTGATATTTGATATACCTATATCTACATCTCTATATCTATATCTATGTCTATATCTATATCTATATATGTGTTCTGTAATGTAACTGGGGGTTCCATTGATATTCCTTTTCCAGTTGTACACAGTCCCTTTCCTTTCTTCATGTTTTTGATGGCTATTATGTTTTAACTGACTGAAAATTCAGGTAGTTCATTAGGAGGAGCCATCTTTTCACTGTGTGCAGACGGCTTTCATCTGATTCCTGGTTTTAATCTGTTCTGCAACTAAGCACTTATGAGGTGTCACTATTTCATCATTTGCTCACTGATTTTCTTTCCCTCTGTGCAGATAAAGACAAAAAAGGCAGTGTGTGGTTTTTGTGAGTTGGTCAAATCCAGTTGTTGTGATTGTAAACAAAGTGGCTGTGTACTGCATGGCAAATCCCAGACCATATTGTCGGATAGGGTAGGTGGCGAAGTCGCGTACCATAAATAAATATATCCTAAGCCCTGGGATTAGCTCTTCTTCATGTTTTCATTCACAGAAAAAGAAAAAGGAAAGAAAATGTGTGGTGAATGATACCCATTGTTTGTTTGTTTGCTGGAAGAGCTGACTCAGTTGAATCTGCTTTGGCCACAACTTAGAATAATAAATTTAAGCAAATGTTAAGCTTCTCACTCAACTTCAATCTAAAAAGAACCTTTCTTAAACTTGTTTCTCAAAGTCAGAGACTGAAGTTGTGATGGCTGGATTGAATTTGGCCCTAGGCAGACAGCTACTGTAGAATCCATTCCAAACAAGAAGAAACTTTGGATGGAATGGTTATTAGCAGCAGTGAGTGCTTCTAGCCCCCCTGGGTTGTAGTAAAGGTGTAGACGTCTAGTTATTGTGTGGAGAGCAAGGTTCAGCTTTCTGTTCGACTTTGATGTACGTGTGAACTCCTACTGCAGGCAGAAACACATTCTCAACAGTAAGGGTGGTTAAAGGAGGCTTTTTCCCCGCCCAAAGCTTGCAGAAAATGTGGGATCTGTCCAGTTTCATCTCCAGGTAAGTTGACGTTGTTGGAGAAAGTCAGTGAGGTTACACAGCTTTCGCACAGAGAGGGAAAAAGCACAAGAGCTTTCTACTAAGGGATGATGTGCTGGAACATGTGAGAACCCATAATCCAGCAACAAAAACGGATACTTTTTTATTAAGTTTATGAAGCCAGAACAAAATCACTTGTGAACTCACAAATTTCAGCATTTTTAATTTACATACGTAAAATGGCACTGTTACCTCTGCTATACTTGTTTCCTGTTCCTCTCCAGACATTCAAATGCAACTGTTTGAATGAAACTTGGTGTAGCAAATTGGTGCAGTGTAGCATATTGGAAAAGAGCAGTGCGCATAACCAAAAGGTTGCTGGTTCCCAACTGGGGCACTGTTGCTGTACCCTTGGGCAAGGCACTTAACCCACAACTGCCTCAGTAAATATCCAGCTGTATAAATAGACAACACGTAAAAACTGTAACCTATGTGAGTTGCTCTGGATAAGAGCGTCTGCTGAATGTAACATAATGAAATACGGCCTCAGAGCAAAGCTATCCTGAGGTAAGATTGATTTGTTATTAAAAAGGTGGAGAGAGATGGAGCATTCATTTACCTCTGGCTGAACTTCCATGCTGGAATCTGATTAGGCTGACCAAGTCCAAAGTTTTCTTGCCAAAGTTGGCCACATACATACATGCTTCCAGTTTCAATCACAGAAAATATACAAAAGAAGCATGATTTTTTCCACATGTGTGTACACCTGGATACTGGAATGTGGTGGGTTTAATTTTTTTATGTTCTGTTTGGTTAGGACTTAGGACCCCCAGACTGTAAAAAGTGGAATTGCATTATGTCCTAACTCACAACAAGGATTTAATTTGTAGCCAGACGCTACATAAATGACATCTTGCTTTACTCCAGACTCACCCCCTCCCCTCCTTCACATCTCTGTGCCTTACTACAACCCAGTAATAGCAGCAGCTCCTACATTTACTGTAGCAGTGCTCTGAGGTCAGTTTTTATTTGAATAAAGAGTTGAGTGTCCCAGATCCAGCTGTCCTCTCTGTGACTACAGTGTTCCCTTTTTAAAGAAAATTATTCTGTGCACACTTAAGAACAATTCACATTTACCTGAGAAATGTGGAGCTGTTTTCCATATTTAAAATGAAAAAATAATGGCTTTACTGGCTATGTATATGGGTCATGCTCTGAACTGAAAAAATAATCCCATAACAATGCCAGTCAGTCAATCAATTGATCAATCAATCAATACATCTTTATTGTCCCCATTGGTAGTTTCCATAAGAAACCTAAAGTCCAACATGATTTTGTAGTCATGGCTTTCTGCCATGAGTTTTGGAAAACACCTTCTTAGTAGGCTTAGCTTACAGTGTTTCTGGCATTATTCTGCATTTGAATTATTTCCCTGTATGATGTAAAGTGCAATGTCATTTAGGGTTGTGAAACAGTGGAGTCTATTGAGCCTTGAACCAGAAACACACACTGTTGTGTTTTTTTTTTTCCTTCTAGAAAGA
The DNA here is from genome assembly GCA_019176425.1 of Megalops atlanticus. Classification (NCBI taxonomy): domain Eukaryota; kingdom Metazoa; phylum Chordata; class Actinopteri; order Elopiformes; family Megalopidae; genus Megalops; species Megalops atlanticus. The sequence continues at coordinate 9,925,067 of CM032882.1, read as the reverse complement.
ATTTTAAACCATCACTCTTTCCCATGCTTTCACATCTAGCAGATGGTATTTTAAGCACAAGCAGTTTAGTTCTTACTGAAACCAGTCAGCTGGCCTGAATTCCTTTGAGAAGAATAGATTCAACTTTTGCCTGAAGAACAGCTTAGCAATGTTTCCTATTGTTAAAAAAAGTCTTTTCTTGTTTGTCAACAGACAAGATGGCAATCCAGAATTTCACATTGTGTTCTTTATTTTGTGTCTCCAAATCCTTTATATCATACATTGAATGGGTGTCATGTAAACAGTAAACATCAACAGAACTCTTAACCCAGGTAAAAGAAAATAATTTAGCCTCAAACAAAGGTGAAATTGAAACAGTAAATTGTTTGTTGTCCTAATACCCCTTGGCAATATAATGTATGCATGGAAACACATAGCCAAACAGTTGGGTGTATGAAAATGATAGCTATGTTCTGTATGGAAATGATATTTCTGGTAGCATATCCACAACAAGTCAAATCCATGTGAAAATTTCACAAACCACTTATGCCAAAAAAAACATAGAAATGCATGGGGTCAAAAGACCAATGCTTAATATGTTAAGATTCTGAATGTCGCCAGTTGAAGTGAAAGCTAAAATCACATTAAGGTACTTTTGGCATTATTTTGCTTTGTGAAATGTGTAACTCTGAGTAACATACTCTATTTTAACAAGTGTTTCTGGTTTCTGTTCTTAACTTCAGTGACTAATGAACTTATGATAAAAAATACACCAAAAAAGTTTCTTAAAGTTGAGGACAGATGGCATTGCAAAGGGACTGAACAGAGGCCACAGAGTGGGTTGAGGTACTTGTGCAATGCTCTGACTCAGATTTGTGGGTCTATATGAAAATGTTACAACAGGGTACAGAAGTCAGATGTTTACAGTGCATGAGTGCAGTGTTAGAGGACCTTCTCCATCCTTAAGACAGTGATCCTGGCCAGCTTGGTGACCCAGCGGTGTGCGTGCGTGTTAGTGTGGGTGAGCGTGTGTGTGAAACCTAGCTTGTGGTACAGATCGATAGCCGCAGTCTGTGCAGAGCTGGTCTCCAGGACCACTCGCGAGAAGCCGCGCTCCTTGCAGAAATCCAGGGCCGTCTCCGCCAGCCGGGACCCGACGCCCTTGCGGCGGCAGGGGAACGACACGATCATGCGGATGATCTCGGCGTAGCTCCCGTCCCCTCCGTCCTGGTCGATGTCCCCGTTCATCGCGTCTCCCCTCTCCTTCTCCTCCTCGTCCCTGCCCCTCTTCCCGACCACCGCCACCATCCCGACCACCTTTGGCCTGCTGTGGATCTCGGCCTCCGCCACCCAGAAGCAGCTGTCCGGGTCTTCGAGGAAGTGCGCTTGGATGTTGCTCATGTCTGTGCGTAGCCTCTCCTGGATGTAGCTGTCATAGATCTCGTGGCAACAGTAGTATACCAGCCCCGCCCACGCTCCCCCCGCCAGCAACGCCATGAAGTAAGAGCTCCCGCCGAGCACGTAGCCCGCCATGGAGATGCTCAACGTCACCCCCACGTGGTCTGGATGACTCATGGCCTTGAAGAAGGCCGGATAGATGTGCTCCATAATCCCGAAGCGAAACAGTGAGATGACAGCGGCTTTATCCATGGGCTTGTAATGCCTGATCTCACACTGCACTGCAGGGAGAGGGGAAGGGGGGGGTCAATGCACATCTGATCTGTCTTTGTTCGCAAGCAGAAAATCCAGTAGGATTTCACAATGTTAAAGTTTACAGAGGGAAAAAAAACCTGAACAAAGTTCTATTCAGGGAATAATGGGCAGACTGAAGGATTACTCACATGAAATCTGCCCAGCAAAACATGCATGAATTCAGCTGAAACATTTTTAAATTCCTTTCAAGTTTCCAACTTGATGAAGTATTTGAAATTATTTCTGAAGTAAGATCCTACATATTACAACATGAGGAAAACTCATGGAAGAACAGACTTAGATTACATTCAATAATCATTCCAATGAAAATTGAAACAAAAAATGTGCAACTATGCATCAGGTATTACCGAAGACACAAACAAACACGAAAATGGAGGTGAACACAGATATTATTTCTAAACTATTCCCCAGAGGCTTAAATTAATGCAAAATCATATACACACTCTGACAGTTTAGTGGAGGATAGTTCAGTGTGAGAGACAGAAGAGAGCACATTACAGTAAACAAACACTCTCAACATATGGGGCATACTGGTAATAAGACAGTAAACAAGACACACTTACAGTTGCTTTTCGGAGGCATTTTTTTCCCTCGTCTCTGTTCTGTCTAACACTATTTTCTCGTCGCTACTGGTCCCCCTCCTCGCCCTCTCTCACTTTCTCTGTGAACTTTAGCCACGGTAAGTGCTAAGTAACCATTCACAAAGTGGCTCAGAATGAGTGACACACGCGCACACACACACACACACACACACACATACACAGAGGGTGGAATTCAATCAAGCCCTTAATCCCCTGCTTGTTACGTCATCGCTGCCTCAGTCCCTTAAACCTCCACTGTTCTACACTGATTACGATGTCCCCCAAATTACTTAATTTGAGCTAGCCATCATCAACAGTTCAAAGTAGGTCTTTCCAGGGATACACAGTCTTATATTAAGCACTATTTATATGCTGTAACACAGCGCATATTTGCTACAAACGAAAGGTGCTTTATTACCCAATCCAATTACCTTCTGTGGAAAGCAATTACTGCTAGAGTAGAACTGGACGAATGGAGACGGATTTTAAGAGGGAAAAGAGAGAATGAGAATAATATATAGCACACAGGTATGGATACCATTGCTGGATGAATGACCTGCTAGAAGAAAAATTAATAGTGAATGGTGTGGAGAGATGAAAAATTAAAATGGAATAATTCTAATATGCTTCCACACATATGTTTGATATTAAAAGCCTGCTAATATATACTGGAGGATTTACTATATAAATGTGTAAAAAAAAGTGTTGCATGAAAATCATTTCACCCTAAGCTTTTAGTATGTGCATGTTGTGTAACTGACTATCCTTTCAAAAAAAAGATCTCAAGGTCATTTTTCATACAAATCAGTTCTACTGTCCTTGACAGACAAATATCACTATAATTCAGCAGAGGATTTCTTTAAACATGACCCCAATCTTGTGAAGTTCTTTTTAGAGATCCTTAAGGATGAAGTATTAGCAGTAAAATTGCCACATAAGACCATTTTGTCAGAGAGAGAGAAACGAATGGTTTAATGTTCTTTCAATAGCAACAGCTGGATATATGTGTTTGACAACAGAGACAGACATTGGCTGCAATCTGTTAGAGAAGATGTCGTGTCAGAGAGGGAATGTGGGACCTGAAAATTTATGAGAAATTCTTTGATTAAAAAAAGGTTTTCTAAAATTCACATTGTACTGCATTTCTGATCCTAAAATCCCACGTTCATGCACTTTGTAGTTTATCTAAACCTGCTAATAAAATTTAAATCATACCATGATGCCCCTGCAGTAATATTCATACTACAGACATGTAACAGTGTTATAATGCCTTAAATGTATTTCTAAAACTATGTCCATTATAAAGGTTCTTAGCCTATTAGACCATTAATCAAGAAAATATACATCCTATTACAAAATCATTATTTATGTATTTATTGGTCTTATTTTTTTGACAAGAGCAAGCCCTGGGAATTACAAATAGACCCCCTGAGATCAAGTTAGCACCCATTTTTCAGTTGTGAGTGTTCTGATTAGAAAATAAGAAAAGCCCGATCAGTAAACTGAGTGGTGTTTGATAATGCTTCCTGGTTGGGTGACTGAGTTGACTGTCACCACGCGGGTTGTTGCGGTGTCAGTCTTTTGTGTAAGGAAGAACTAATTGTCCCTCCAGAGTTGGAGACATCCTTTCAGAACCTGTTATGCTTGCCTGAAGGGCCTCTAAATTTCTCACCCTTAATACTTAATGTGAATAGATGCACTGTTCCGTATTATAAACCAAGAGAGAGGCACCTATTCCTGACCAAGCCATCTGAAAAGAATCGCTTCCTCCCTGTTGTGAGCACGCTTCAGAGAGGCTGGCAATGTGCTATGATGTAGCCGGGTCTTGCTGATAACGGTGAGGCATGCCGTGCATTGAGCTGGGGCTTCCCTTGTTCTCAAGCGATCTGGGCGGGAACGACATTCATGTCACACAGTCAAATACCCTGCCACTTGGGCATGATTCTGGACTTCCCTAAAGCTTCTGCAAAGCATAGAGAGCAGACGGGAAGCACAACACGCCTTTAGTTTATTGTGTATTGCCTGGTCGATCGCTCTAAGGATTGTATGTGTGTGTGTGCGTGTGTTTGTGTTTGTTGGGTGGGAGGCTGGGGATAAGTCATTGTCAAATACCTTCCCACTTGGGCATAATTTTGGACTGCCTTAAAGCTTATACAAAGCACAGAGGGTACGCAGCAAGCACAACGCATTTTTAGTTTGCTGCCAAAGGCTGGTCGATGCTCAAAGGATTTAGTGGGAGCTCGGGGGCACATTTACCGAAGGTGACCAACAGATGGGAAGAGCTTGTAGCCAGCCTTGCATTTGTCAGCGTAAGTGTGGAGAGACACTGTCCCCAAACCGTGACACTGATGGCAGGAGCCAAAAGGCAGGTGGCATTATGCCCAGCTGAGAGCGGATGGATCAACAATTCAGGCCGCGGCTTTCAACTCGTGTCATTGCAAAAACTGCCGTGAAACAGTGCTCTCCAATGTGCCTTCAACTAGCAGCTGATTCTAAACTAGAAAGCATTTAGCAGGACTGATGATACACACAGACTGTCAATTACAACTAACGCAGTAGGAGACTGTGGATTGTGTTTCCCTGAGGTTAAGCTGTATTGTAGCCCAGATATTTTATGACTTATGAAGTTTATGCAAATGTGGATTTATAATAGAGCCTTCTCAAGATTCCTCGAGGTCCCCTCTGCCTGCTGTCCTCTTATTCTTTGGAGCTGGGCTCTCTGAGTCTATCAGGCCTGAATCCATCAGGCCTCCAGTTCAGTGTCGCACTTGAGAGTCCTGGACACAGTAGGTGCTGAGTTGAAAACCCTGACTGGTCCGAGCCTAGGTTGGTAAATAATATATATGACTTTAGGTCTATACCAAGATGACAGAGCAGTGTGGGAATAGCACCAAACCTTTTTTCAGATCCAAATAAGGATTCTTTGATCCAACAGGCTCCTTTAGTGTCCCAGGCAGACTGGTTCTGCATGTGAAAATGTGTTCCATTGGTACACAACTGTGAAGAAGTTTCCACCTCTCTGAAGGCAGTGAAGCCTCGTGAATCTGCGGATCAATGATCAGATGAGAGCCTTCTTCTTGCCTGAGTACAAGGACACCTTGGTTCAAGGGAAACAGACAGTATCTTGAGCAGACAGACAAACTTAAGGAAGGCCTTGGGCTTTGTCTTTGGACCCAGAAGCTAACTGGGGAAACTAGAGTACAATGTTCATACGGTCTCAGTAGAACAGACTGCTGCCATTGGCCCACTAAACCCTGCACTGTTATTCCATCCCATAGGGATAGAATAGCACTTGATATTGGTGTCTATGGATGGCTCATAAATCCTTTTTCACTTCTTGAGTGGAAGTAGATGAATGTGGAACAGACTAAGGTACTGAACCTAAACAAGTATAGGGATCTTGGGACCTCACCTGAGACTGTTAGTCTTTTGTTAATGGCTACAAGTTTATTGTTTTCACGGCTGCCAAACCAGTTTCAGCCATCTTTTACTCTGGTCAGGCTGAATGGTTTCCCAGGTTTGATAATTAAGCCACGGCTAAAACCCTTCACTTAGACAAATAATCATCATGTACCCACTGAAGTTCCAGGGTCTGTCATCTTGACATGTAGTTGTGTAAAAGTGACTTCAGTAGTTTTGTTAAATTGGTAATGATCCCTAACATTGTCCAACTTTCTTATTTATAGAGAATGCCTTTTCTAAAAATGTCATTTTTTGACATTTCCTCACCTAGACATTTCTAGGACTTTTTTTAGCCCTAAGAGGACAACCTTAGTGGACCCACATCAATTATAAGAGCTCACACAAACTGTGTATTTTGTGTGTTTCTCAGCAAGAAATGCCAGGGCCATACGTTGTCCATTCAGCTTGAGGATGATGTTGTTGCAGAGAACAGTGAAATGAATTGATATGTGTGGCATGTCAGCCGCCGGCTGTCCGAAAAGGCCCTTTGATAAGGCTAAACCTGAAAGGAACTCCGAGACGGAGCTACAGATCTACAGGATACAAAGGCAAACCACAGAAGAATAAATGTAAAGAGACTCCACCACCATCAGCAGACCTCCACGATCCCCATTCGTGTGTCTTATATACAGATCAAAATGGGTATCATAGCTGTAGAGTCGAGAGGATATTTGTACTAGCTGGGACGACACATTTATTGTGACAGATTCAATTCAATTCAAACGAGACCACTATCGCTGTGCAACACAAGGTCCCATTGGGCAGTAAATCATATGCCAGGGAGAAGTGCAGCACGCTACAGCCGCCAGAGAGACCATGGTATTATCTCTGTCTGATTTGAAGATTACAGTTTATAAAAGTCCACAAAATTGCATTGCTGTGTGACTTCTGGTACTGTGTGTGGTATGGCTGAAAAATTGCTTTCAAATGATATAATTTTGAAAAATGGTAATGGTTTGTGTTTCAGAGCTACAGTACACAGCATAAAGAATTTTTCCAGTTCTCCTGCCAAAAAAGCTTCATTAATAAAATTAATTGCACTCTATTGTCATCTTACATGCTTAGGTAGGTTCTATTAAACAATGCTTTCTTAAAGGATGCAGATGTAAAGCAAGGTCTTTTAAGGCCATTTACTACACTTTCAACTTCCGCGCTTTCCTTTGGGCAACTAATTCAGTGAGTGTGCAGTCCATGCAGCATGTAGACACTGACAGAGCTGAGTAACATATATAATTCATGGGTGCACTGATATGGACAGAGATGTAATTTCAGCATTACAAAATTTCACTGAGCTTGAAAGAATTACTTGTTCTGTTCACCCCAAGGCTCCAAAACCTGCTGCTGGTGAGAGACCTTCCAAGAATAACTTTGATTTCCAAGAACCCTTGTAATTACTATGAGGTATTGTGTAAAGCCAAGGATTCACCAGAAAGCCCTTCAAATTCACATTGTGCCACAGCTCAGGGATGCCACTTCTTAAGCTATGGAGCCTGTGAGGGAATTTTGCAACATATCAGCAGAAGAAAAAATGAACCTCATACTTTTTTTAGTAAGGTGAGGTAAAAAGAGGGAAAGATATGCAGTTTTTGACCATCTCAGGGGTACGGTGGTTCTCTAAAACAAACCAAGCCTGGGTTTTATGAAATGGGTGGGTCATTGGAATTTAAAATTTATACCACAGCCATTTACCTGAAGTGGGAAAGTTTGCTGGAAAGGGGTCGTCAAAGTACTGTGTAATTCTTTTTTCCCTGTGGAATAACCTGCTTGTTTGAATTTTGTCCACTCTTACTGTCAAGGCTGCAGAAATGGTGAGATATTATTTCATAGTGATTGGTCAGTGACCTTTTAGTAAAATTATTCTACAGCAGTACACTACCAGGTGATTTATGCATTTCCATTACTGAAATGGAAGGAACTTCAGAATGAAAGATTAAAGATTCAGACTTAAAGACACTAAGATTTTTGCCCTTTTGAAGCACATCAGATTACTCTGGGATATGAAGTCTAAATATAACTGTTACCTCATCAAATCTGGAAAAAACTACGATCTGCAATTACACTAATCCCCATTGTTTACGGTGCAATGTTTCAAGATTAGCCAACAGTTGCTACTTCAGCATATCAATATTATTTCCTGCGATGTAATGATCTCCACAGAATGAAAAATTATATTTTATTACAATAATTTTTCTCCCTATCCCCTGTCCCCGTTTGTTTTTTCGCAGGTGATTTTCCGACTGTGTTTCTGTAGTCTACCTCGTTCTCTCTGTGTTTAAAGGCAAAACATTTGTAGAAATTACACCCTTTCCTTGAAGAGTTTGAAATGGCCCGGATTCCTGTGCTAAATGTTAGCTATGCTCTCTTAAGAATTACTTTATATTTTCAATGCACAGCATGTGATTTACTGTACTGGATAAAACCTTACAGATTCAACCTAAGGTTTCTGGGTCCAGATCCCAAATTACACATTGCTGTTATACTCTTCAACAACCTATTTTATCTTCATTGCTGTAAACATTCAGCTGCGTAAAGGACTACAAGCTGTGAAATGCATTGCAAGTCTGCAGAATGCCTGTTGCCTAAGCAAATCTATCACAATCCTAATTAGACGAGTACATTGTTTCATATTTTATTCTCACTTTGTAATTCATAAACCCCTCCTAAACAAACAAAACAAAATATAAAGACTGTCTGTGTACCTTAATGCAGAAACACAGGCTGAGAGGGAGAACAGAGACTCTGAGCTGCAATGGCAAACAGGGTTGCCAACTTGGGGATTTTGCTGCCAGATTTAGAGACATTTACAGTGCTGTAGAGATGTTAACACACATAACATCCCATATTTTACTTTACTGTTGCCAGATGATGAAAAAAATGTGTTCATCATTCCATAGCGCCCCATAAATAAAGAACAAAATTGAAAAACTAAGCCAACTTTCCCTCTGAATGACCTCCAGCCCTACTGCTAGTGACATCTGTGTACAAAGAGCAATTTTTGGAGGGCAGTCTGGCAACTTCCTCTTTTGAAGAGTTAGCAACACATCTAGCATTACAAGAGGGTCCCCAAGGATAAGGAGAGCAAAGCTTGAGTCACAGTCCTGGACCTCCGCCATTGCGCACCACAGAGAAACGCCTGCAAAGATACGCACATCAGGAAGGTGTAAATGCGTGTACAGGCAGACTGTCACAGTCACGGGGTCAGGACGGCTGGAGGCAGGCAGCTCGAGAACCCGGCCAAACTAGAGCGGCTTATGAATATTCCAGCAGATCAAATTCCACCTCTCACAAACAAAGAACTCCACGGAGTGAAAGAATCTAGATTTCAGAACGGATGCACACAGACCACAGCCTGAAGAACTGCTGAGCCGGTGTCAGCACCTTTCTCTTATTGCTAGTGAGCGCACAGACACAAACACTTGGGTGGCACTGTGAAGATCCGGGCGGCTTGGAATCCCCCTGTGACCCTGATTTTATATATTAGTTTGCCTATTCTTGGCTGTACTCAGTGAAATGAGAAAAAGCAGAATGAATAATGCCTCATCCCTTGGCGTTTGAGATCCTGTGGCCTCTCAGACAGTGTCGTCTGCAATAACCTGGGAGCCCTCTGACAAGATTAAATTTTCCCTGCCGGTCTAGACCCTGTACACCTGTTTAAATCAATAGGAACAGCTCATGAATCGCATAGCAATGGGAGGTCAACGAACTCTGGAACTTTGAAAATCACCGAAAGCGCTCGGGTGAATTTGAATTCCTGATCGATGACCCTGACCCCTCTCTACCATTTAATCACATTTGAAAGAAAAAAAAAAGTTTACAAAGATGTAGAGGGGGAAGCCTGTGTGGCCATTTATCAGAGGCATCATTGAACCGATTTGACTCTTGAATAATTATTCAGGGGGGAGAGGTAAATATTTCATTCTGTCTGAATAGAAAACATTTTCACTTTTGGACAAAGAAATGTTAAGGATAGAAATGAATGCTTTAATAAAAGCTCAGATAAATGCCTTTTTACATAGTCAAGATATAGACAAAGGGACAACTGTTAGTCTAAATTGTTGGAAACACATTATGAAATGTAATATTTTTGGTCAGCTGCACTGTATGTGTAGCATATGTTTTATACAGAGCATCTGCATATATGATCATAGTTATGGCACGTGAAAATACATTCAATACATTCATAATACATTATGAATTTGGAATAATGCATAATAAACAATGACTTAGTGATTTATCTACTCACGCTCACGCACAAAAAATGTGTATGTGAATGTATTAGCTACCCAGATGTGTTGAGACGCTATAGCAGCCACTCATTCAAAAGGAGTACACCCCAAGTTGGCTCAGATATACTATCAGATCTTCTGTGCACTATGGAAACTTTCATTTTCTAGTAGTAGTTTTTTCTCCTGGTGAATATCTCATGGGACAGGTTTCGTATTTTGAGTAATTTAACACGCTGAGAAAAATGCAATAACATTTCAATTACACGGACAACAGCATGCATCAGATCCAAGCCGGATAAACACATTCCAAGGAGTCCGTGGCGAATGACAGAATGACGTGATGTGCATCAAGGTGGTTAATATGTTTTTCGTCTGATTTCTATCTGCTACTTGTCGCTGCTTGCATTTTCCTTAAGGCTGTGGCCAGTCTAATTGCAAGCAGGAACTTGTTGGGATGGAAATGTATCAGGCTGAAGCCATCGGCGGCGGCGCACGCCTGAAACAGTCACGCTGCAGCTTTCAGAGCCACTTCGCATAGTCAGCAACAGAATATCGCGTCAGCTCGACTGTATTTTTGCCTTGGAGAGGTTCATAATTGCCTGGAAGCCTAGCTGTAAAAAACTTAGAAACTTGTTGAAATACTACCATTACAGTTGTTCTTCTTAGTCTCTGCATTAAGGCTGTCTTGACAGATTAAATACCTGTACATAACACAGGAGCAATAAGAATAACACAAGCATAGGTACACAGTAAACCAGCATTTAAATGAAAATAAAATACAAGCATGCAGTTACAATTGTTTCTGAATATACATCTTAAATATTACAGTACTCCTTTTGTACACATGCATAGCCTTTGCCCTTGGATATGAATTCAGTGCTTGTGTTTATGTATAACACACAGTGTCACCCTGACCCTGCAATATGCCTGAGGGGTATACATTTTGAACAAGCTAACATCATAATTCATATTTTGGGGGAAGGATGACATCATTGTTGGGATTCTGGGAGAGGAATAACATCATCATTGGAATTTGGGATATGACATAACTATGCCTCAGAACCACCCCTCATTTGAGAATCTTTTCAAACAGCATACATTGAATGAAGTAAAACTTGGGTAAATGTTATCCTTTATGGAACACACCTCGCAAACATCCATAATGTCCTCCATCTCAATTCTTCATGTCCTGGCAACAACACATTGTGAAACAGTCTGCTGACCAGTCCACTGTGACTGGCATTGTTGTTCCAGTTGTGAGTCCTGGCCGAAAGCAACATTTCACAGGTAAGGAGATAATCGATTCTTTGAAGCTTTCCTTGATCCGAGAAATGTACGAATATAAAAGTTTAATACCACTCCTCCGCGGTGACCTTGTCGTCGAACAAAACGGCAAGCGACTATAAATAATTCACCAGATTCCCTTTAATAACTGCATTACACATTCCTGGCTATGGCAGTCGTGCCTCCCTCTCATTTTGCAAAAACGTCATGAGAGGCCCTGGTCTGCATTTTTTTTGTTTAGCACTTTCGAGTTCCAAGAATTTAAGAAAGCCGCACAAAAAATGCCACTTTATGATTGTACCGTCAAATCAAATGACAGTCAAATGAGCAAATCAAATTATGATAATGTATGGACCACTTCACAAGTCAAATTGCTTTAAAATGTGGATCACTTCACTGCTTCCTTTCAAAAGGTTCCTGGGACCAAATATTCAGCTGTGCTGATTGTTTTCAGAGGCATAAAGGAAGGAAATATATTCATGATATTCTGCATTAAGGCTACCCAGCTGGGAGTGTGCCTCAAATTACTGCAGGTAGAAGGCTGGATAGTAACTGTTTCAGCAAAGTTACATGCTTCTCAAATCAATTATTTTTGTAGCTTTTTAATCCTTCTTATGAAAATTGCATTGCTCCAAAAGGCCACCCATTACCTGTTTGCCCTTGATAAATACAGCATTGTAATCTACTCTCAAAATGTCCTGTTCCATTGAGTTGTTAAGGGTGTCTCATTTCTCAAAGCGTTTTTTACATTTGTCATTAAATACAATTTGCTGCCAACATTTATCCCTAATAACAGACAATTTTCATGATTTTCCGCCACTTGAAAAAACATCTGAAGAATAACAAAAATAGGTCTGCCATCTTCTCCTTTTTGTATTAGCCTTGTTTTATATCAACATGTTAGTGACAACAAATACATAAACCCAAGAAGAACAATACTGTTCAAAGGTTCATTCAGAATTTCAAGGGCGCAGTTGTTTCAGAGAAAGTTTGTGCATGGCTGCCTCTTAGCATGGCACCCTGTGGGTTCTTTAAAGTTGTTTTGGAATATTGTCACTCTGAAAGATCATGATTCATTTGTGCATACAGTGTGTCATCAAACAACAAGGCCCAAAAAATCTGTTTTGAAATGCGACATATTTTGTCAGTTGAATGCATGAGAAAGCCCAACTTCAATGTTAATATTAATTTTGCAGCCATGGACAAATGTAAATCTTTTCAAATAGGCACAAATCTAAGCAGCAAGGTTGTTTAGGGGATTTGTTTTTTTTTCTAATCAAGTGTGCAGTCAGTGCATTCCCCCCTGACAGGCTGAGATTATGTCACATGTAGGTTGGGTCAGTTAGGGTAGAATATAGTGCTGAGTGGTCATCGAATAAAACTGGCCACAGCTTGAGTGAGCACATTTGTAAGGGCAAGACCTTTTTGGCATTGGAGGTCTGATTTCTCAATACAAACTGTGTACATAGTAAAAATTCCAACTTGTGAGATATTTCAGACAGGTTCCATCTCAGGTGATTTTTAAAGAGGGCAAATGGTGATGATTATGCGCTGATACGCTCAGTGCCATGAGGCAGGGCAAATACAAAGGCAAGTTGCAAACTGTGAGTACTTTGTACTCTTCAGGACCATCCATGATGGTCCACCCACAGTCAAGGATTAAAGAGACTGATTGACTCAGGTACTCTCCTGTGACACAAACAGTGGTGACTGTTATGCTAATGCAGAGACCAAACGCTTGCCTGTTACCTGAATGTCCTGAAGAAAGGTGAATCAGCTTTCCCAACATGTCAGGGTCCCCTGTCTGCCAATCAGTTTAACTCCCAAGAACATGTAAGGACATTCTGCGGATCATGTGGCCAATTGTCCTTTCTGTGCTATTGCATCCATCAATGGCCAGTGGAACACTGAGGAAGAGAAGCAAGGAGAAAAGCTTATTGTTAAACCCCAGACTAAATGGGTCTGTACATACAGTAAATGTGCTGGTAAAACATGTGTTTCTTGAGGGGGGGAATGTCTTTTTAATTTCAGGTGTCAATCAAAAAAACATGACCTGCCAAGATGATGTTAATAGGCAGATTAATGACTGACCCCCTGCTTCACATAGGCTTGGCTTATTTCAGATAAAGGATGGTTACTGTACATTAGCATTTTGACTTATAGCCACATTCAGGGTGGAGGTTCAACTGCTTCAATCCCTTATCCCCAAAGACCTTTTCATACATGCCTAGTATTGACAAAAATCGACTGAGAAACACATTGTGGTATGTACTCCTTTCATCTGTGAACTGATTAAAACGGAAAATAACATGATGTAATTTACCACAGAGTGGTGAAAACTACATGGGAGGCACGACCATTAATACAGTGCGCTTGAAAAGAAATGAACATGTTTATTAGTCTAGTGCCAGATTATGCATAATGCATGTGCTGTTAAATTGAGTTATGTGACGGATACATACGGTAGTTCATTATACAAAGAAGTTATGGCTGCAGCTTTTGCTGTGGGGTGTAGTGGTAAGGGGCCATGGCCATAACCGAAAGGTTTCCAGTTTTATTCCCAGGTGGGCCTCACTGCTGTGGTACCCCTGGGCAAGGTTCTTGAATCGCCTCAGCTAATACACATCTTTATAAATGGATAACATGCAACAATTGTAAGATATGCATGCTGGTCTGGAGCATTTAATAAGCCTAACAGATGGAACAGAGTAGCTAGCTAAAAAGCTAAAAGGCACGGAGCAGCTCACAAATGCATTGATCATGATAGTAGTGTCTTAATATTATGAATACAATGGTTAAAACTTAGATATCTGCATTCTTTTATGCTGATTCATAGGTTTCAAAAGCACAGTTGTGGACTGTGACCTGCCAACTCACACCTGTCCATTCCTCTAGGGGCAAATATTTTGTTCAAGGAACTCTCAAGTTATTATATGCAGTGCACTGGGCTTGGCCAGGGGTGCGGGTGTCACTCTGTATGTGTATACAAACATTAAACAAGTGTTTTTTTTAAAAAATGATGGTTTGTATTTTATACAAGTCAGTAGACAGTAGGCAGCTACTTTCCCTGAATCAAATGGAATGGTTAAAAAAGTGTCTTGTCAAATTGCTTCTACAGAGGATTTGATTCTGGAAATAACAATACTCAGACCTGATCTGATCGACTCAATGGGCTGAGTCATAATCTTGGTATGATTTGTCTGTGAAGAGGTAAACACCAGACAAGTACATTCTTTGTCAAGAACCATAGTATTTTTTACACAGTTGGTATATCATCCTCCTGTGATTATTATGATCAATCTCGGGGTGCAAGGAGGTTTGAAATATCCATAAATATCGACGTGCTTTCCGAACGCCTCTGGACCCCAGCGAGTTGAAGTCAGGCTACAGTGTAAATAACGCTAGCAGCAGGGGCCAGAAATGAGAAACAAATAAATGAGAGGATTGCTTGTGCGGATTGAAAGGCAACAATGGTTTTCAGGGAGGACAGTGAACAATATTGCAATTTAGACCCATCCTCTCCTCCTCGGGGAGTGCTGGGACGGAAAATGGGGCAGTGGCAGCACAAAACGAAACTCCATCTATCACACTTAAAAGCTACCCCACCTCCACCTCTCTGGCGATATTGCCGGGGATGCCGGGGATTAAAGTGAAACGTCGAAGGTTCCGCGGGCCCAGGCTCTGCGTACCACTGTCACCAGGGCGATCGCGCTTATGGGAGGAAACGCAAGCCGCGAGAAATTATTTTCCATCGGCGCTCAGTTCATTAGCAGCGGTTTCTATTACTTAGGTAATTATTGACAGCTGAACATTGTCGAGTGGCTCGCCCGTCCCCGATTGGTCGTCTGTTATGTGATGCAAGGAGAGAAGCGAGACAGTGTCAAAAAGAGACCACTTTTTTTGTAAGAGTACATTTTTTCACTTGTCTATGTCCTCAAATTACTAAATCATATCTTGGCGTTAGTTTTTCTTACCCTCAAACCATTCAGATGTTCCCAGGAAATGGTAATTCGTTCCCTCGAATCGTTAAAAAACATACCCTCTGATAGTCCTTCCTAACCTCAAATGGGTAATCGGATCCCTCGCTTAAATAAATTGTTCTCTCATATTATAACTTCCCCCTCTATTTAATTCAAAGTGTGTCATCAAAAGGAAAGAATGGGAGCAAACAAAGGTGAATTGATTCCACTCTAATTTCATTTAATCAGGTGAAATTCAAGGATACACTGTGTGCGCTAAGTGGAAAACATGCAACAATACTGACAGTGAAAAGTCTACGATGGTTCCCAATCAACAAGGACCTTCTAGCTGCAAATATGAACCCAGTTTTCACAAAAACAATTTAATTATTAATTTAATTCTACATGCAGCTGTGACTTTAGGCTCGGTTATTGATAGTCACATTCGAGTTTTTTTGCCTGCACTTGTGGTGCACCCAAATTAAGTTTAATGTAGATGCACTGCCCTTGACCCCAAACTGCTGGGGCTCCCCACGAGGCAGGTCTTGCACACAGTGTGCTGTCTTCACTGAGTGACCCCTGACCAGACTTGAGGATGTCTATTAAAACATATCACAGAGTAAATCTGTCACACTTGCTCATCACAGCCGGAACACAACGGTGAGCGACAGGCTTCGCTCTGAAAAGGACGGCGATGTTATGCAAAGAAAAATACATCACCATCACACAAGGTCAGCTGGGAAAGGCCGACATACCTTTCACCGCTGAAATACACTTTACAATGAGCAAGGAACACACAAATGCACGCCGGCATTCCAAATCCAATAGCCAAGTCCTATGTGACAATACGTTGTGTGGTTGAGATATTTCATTCAGAGCTTATTCAACTCTTGTGGACTGATAAAATGGAAAGAGCAGTCAGATAATTCAAAAATAATGCTTTTTCCAGGCAAAGCTGCTACTCTTTTTGAATCAAATAAAATATTGATTTATGGACAATTATTTGCTTACTCTGTATAGACAATGTTGGAATCTGGCTTGAGGAGAACATTCCAGATCGTCTTTGCACTCCTGGTGGTTTCTTGTGATGCCTGTCACTGTTAAAAGCAAGACAGCAATGCAGGCATTTGTCTGGTCATGGTAAGGATAAGGTTGGTACGATCTTTTGCTGTGCGTGGAGAGACTTTACTGTTTCCTGTTGTTGTCATCGTTGTTCCCGGGCAGTGTTAGAATGTTAGACAAGCTTTGGCTCATTCATCTGAAATGAGTTGTCATCGGAATAGCTGTACGTTTCATTGATGCTTGTTCCATCCCCTCCTGGGTCCACCAAAGCGGGTTTGAGGAACAGTTCGTGAGCGGTGCCAAACTGAAAAAGACATCACAGTACATGCCTCTGTCACATTTTGTACTGCAGTGGAACCACAGTCTGAAACTATTTATGCACCAGCCTGGGCCTTTGGTGCTTCGGTGAGTGTCCTTACTTTTCAGTGCAGCTCCCATGAACCTCAGAGCCAAAAGCCAAGCCACCCTTCCCTGTAACACCTAGGAATTAATGATTAGACATGCTAATGTGTGCTAAATAACAAAATACATTTATGATATGCCAATGAGTAACCAGCTGGCACAATTCAAGATGCCACTGATGGTAACGTGTACCCTACAAGGAAATTTCCATGCTGTAATGCTTTCAACAACAAATCTCCAGGTTCTGAATCAGATCATTTTGCTTAATTCCCCTTCTGCATTATTCTGCCTCATAATCAAGTGTAAAACTGATTTAATGAAGTGGAATTAAAACATGTTACAGTACTAATCAGGTAAATAAATGCAAGCAAAGCATTTAATAATACATTTCTCAGGATATATTAAATAAGATCAAGTGTATACATGTGTATCCAGTGCACCACAAGGTCTGACAATAGAAATTGTAGCAAATTACACTGGCTTTTTGAAACCAGCAAAATCAACAATATTTTTGAAAAAAGAAAAGTTGTTGAAAGTTTTCCCAAACATATTTACAGCACTGCCTGCAGGGTCTTGCAGACTGTCCCTCCAGATCAAGATTTTATATCATTTTGACAATATACTATAGCTGTGGTCTGTCATGTGGCACAAATTGGTTCATCAATTGGGTTTCTCTGCTGCTGCAACCCATGCTGCATTCCAGTTAAATTTGGTGCAGATCTGGTGTTTTGCTGCTGAATGATCTGGCGCTATCAAACTGTGATGGGGATATTCTGGGCACTGTCTTTGTCCTATGTGTCAGTTTCATGGGCTGCAATCTGCTGGCCCGCTTTTGATTATCCCTCTTAACGAGCACTGCTTCCAACGTGCCAATTAGCCTTGTTTGGTTGCCTTTGTCCAAACCGATAAAGATGTAATTACCTGATCTAAGCACTTGTATTAGAGAGGTGGGCCTTATTAGTGTGGATGGCTTCCTCAGGGGCATGAGAGAAATGGGGGGGAAGGAGGGAAAGCACAAAGATTCAAAACAATATCATGACAGAGCAGGGTAGCTGCTCTAATTCAATTGGTCTAATGTGTCAACTCTAATAATCCGTTCTGAACCTTCTATCACTGTATTTCACAGCTCTGGTGACATCGCCTCTTCTCTCACTCAAGACCAGGGTTGTTGAAATGAATGTGTTAAGTCAAGAGGAATGTATTAGGTTGTTGTGAATGTTAATACTCCCCTTAGCCACATGTTCATGCTATCTGGGAGGCAGTGTAGCATGGTGGCAAGGAGCAGGGCTCGAAACCGAAAGGTTGCCGGTTTGATTCCCCGCTGGGGCACTGCTCTTGTGCCCTTGCTTAAGGTACTTAACCCAGAGATACCTTAGTAAATATCCAGCTGAATGAATGGAAATGAATGGATAACATAAGTTGCTCTGGTTAAGAACATCTGCTAAATGACAATAATGCAATGTATCCGTCTGTCCTGGCCCCTTCCCATTGCAGTCAGGAAAACAAAGTCAGTGGCACATCTTCCATCACACACTGAAGGCCACACTTCTCCAGCCTGCATCGTGGCTCCAGAACAACTTTTCCCTTATTTGTGAGGCTTCTTGTAGGATATGTTGTATTGCACATATACATGGCACTGTATATAGTGAAGCATGTATGCACTAATTAAAGCACTGTGCCAGGGGCTGATGCATGGTTGGACATGCCCTGTATGTGTGTCTTTCATTCCACTTTATTTGAAGCACTTTGTACTTGGTCTTTGAAAGTGGCTTTGGATTAGAGCATCTGCCAAAGGACAAAATGTAATGTAGTCTTCGATTAATCTACTGTGATGGCTAAATTATTTTGAATCTCAGGAGTTTTGCATTACGGATTCTCACCAGTCATCCCTGGCGATGTGCAATAAATTCTAATATGAAAAGATTTGTTGGGTTTCTGCTCAATGTTTGCTTCACTTGCATTTTGAGTCAACCTGCAGATCAAGGTGATGTATAATCGAGTGTTTAAATGAAAACTCTGACCTTGAAAACAAACTGGTCTTGTCTAGCTAAAATGTGGGGTGTTGAATCTGCAGGACTACACTTAGCGCCCCAGGCTCTGTAAGGAATGGTGGGACCTTTGCTCTGACAAATCCAACACTGCTTGCGGGTTTGCTTCTAACAGTTTCACACTGTGGGTACAGGATGTTGTCACCTTACATCTTCCCCAGCTAGTCTGAATCCAGGAAACACTTGTGTAACTTTGGAAGTCACTGCCAGCTGTCTCCTGCCTGTCAAGTAAAGTTGTGACTTTTTCTCAACTGCAGTGTAATCTTCCGTCCACCGGGCACCGATCATTTCCGGAAAGCTCCGCCATGCGTGGCAATTAAGGATGGCTGGCACTGTTAACTGGGCATGTTTTGCTGGATATTTTCCAAGTTCTTTTAGTGCAATGCCAGCTGTCAATGTGCCATTCGCTCCCAGCTGCCAATCTGGTGGATGATGGGAATTCAACTGAGAAAAACAGTCCAGCTTTTACCAAGGAGGTGATGTACAAGCATTACAGATGCATGCATATATTCTGACCCTGCTCTCCAGCCTGTTCAAAATTCACCCAGGGACACAGTATTAGGTATTAAAACATAGGGATAGAGGTTGGGCTTCCCACGCTTGTATGAATCAGCCTTGTCAGGGCCATGTTGTGCCAAGTAGCTGTATGTCCAACCAAACACTTTTCCTTGGTTTAATTCTCAATTAGTGTACTTACTGCCTAGTTTTACCTGAAAAGATAAAGTCCTTTTCAGGACTCGATCGTATAGAAATCACAGCACACGATTGCTGCCTTGTGAAGTGTTGATATTTTCACACTGAACACTCCTAGACGAAAGGTAAGCTTAGCGTTTATGGACAGCCTATAGCAGTAGTGAATTGTGTGTAAATTAGTCATTTTTTCAGATGATAAAACTGTCTTAGTCTTGATGGACAGGTGCCAGCCTTATGGATTGTCTGCCTGCCTGGCTGTGCGGACATTGTCTCTTCCCCTGCGTGCAGCGGCCCCGTTCCTCTCCTCCACGGCACGGTTGCCTTGGAAACCTCTCTACTCCTGACAGACCTTCCTGGGGCCAGCTCTTGCAGAAGCGTCCCGGTGTATCCTGTATTCTGTTTACAGTTCCTGTCATTGCACCGAATAACTGCCATTGCCCCTGTGTGCCCCCTATTCCGACACAGCGTGGGCTTCGGCGTCTCTGCCACTTTCACAAAAAAAAATAAGCCACCGCAGCTCAAGTTACCGCTGCTTCGTCTCAGGCTAATTTTGACTGCTCCCTGTTTTCTCACAGTTTTCTCCTCATGGTGGGAAGACTGATCAACACCTCTGCCAATTATTCAGAGTGACAGTGACGTGTGCTCTGCCGCGGATGTTCCCGGCTCAGGCCCTACACCTCAGCGGAAATGCATCTCGGGATCGATGGCTCACCTGCGCCCTGAAGTGTGTTGTTTGTCCCTGGCTGGCTCAGAAAAAACAAAGGGAGAAAGGAGTGGCCCGCGCTCCCTGAACGGGGGTCGTGTGTCATGACATCTTGATGGCGGGGGTCTTCTGAGTCACACGCTCTCTCACTCTCTCTCGTGACACTGGTGTCTCTGGCCCCGCCTCTGGAGTGAAAATGAGGAAAAGCTCCGTGCCACCTGCCCCTGGGTTCTGATGTCATCTCGCAGGCTGTTGAAGGGCGCACACCTCCACACCGGTGCGGCACCCATCTGTAGAAGTGACACTGCGGGTGCATGTTCTACTTCTGCATGCCTGTAGTTGCAGGAACCTATCCTCTGGGAGTAAATGTGCAGGGGCTGGACACTGACACATTGCTGTGTTGCTGGTGCTCTATTTAATTTGCCAGACCCAGGGCTTTCTGTATCTATACTGTGTATCTGTATCCATACCTATACCTGTATCTGTGTCTGCATCTGTAACTGTATTTGTATCTCTTTCTGTGTCTATAACTGTATCTATACCTCTACCTGTAACTGTACCGGAATCTGCACCTATACCTGTATGTGTAACTATGCCTGTATATTTGTCTATACCTGTATCTCTATACCTACATCTGAATCTGTATCTGTATCTATACCTGTACCTGTATCTGTGCTGCCCTTAATGTGTATGTTACAGGTATTACAATGTGTTTTTTCCCACAGATATTCTACTTAAAATAGATGGCAACCTTTATTGTCTGTCTCTGATATTGTTAAAGCTACAAGTTTACTGATTTATACCTTGTTACCAATATTCTTGAAGGAGTGCAGTATAAAACAAAGCATCCATAGCTA
Organism: Megalops atlanticus; assembly: GCA_019176425.1. NCBI lineage: Eukaryota > Metazoa > Chordata > Actinopteri > Elopiformes > Megalopidae > Megalops > Megalops atlanticus. The sequence goes on along the minus strand of CM032882.1, from coordinate 9,904,098 downwards.
GCATAGTGCATAGTGCAATTCAGACAGCACTGGAACCTCCTGTTACTAACTGGAACAATCTAGTCAGAAGATGGAAGGAAAGCAGGGGCTGAATATCTGGTAGTAATAAATAGAACATCTGTGGTTTTTCTCAAGTGTAGGGCAGGGACACAGTCCCCCATCATCTGGCCTAAAAAGGTCTTAAAGCGATCACAGCAGCTTTGTCTTCTGAGGGCCTTGAATGTTCCCTCACGATTCTAGCCGCTTCCCTTGGCCTTCAAAGCTTTTTCCATAAGAAGAGCTCTTTCAGAGAGACGCTAAGATATAGCTTTCCTGTATTGACTCCATCCCGAATGATGGAACTTATAAGTGTTTTGCTATGGAATCCTTGCCTTTAGAAAGCACATCCTATTTTTTACTGATGGCCATCCACTATACCTCACTTCCTTACAACAGGAAGAACAGAGAAACATGGGTTACAAGGGTTGCACCTGTTTGCTGTAATTTCAAAGTCTCTCCTTTCTGCCATGTTCTGTTTAGGTTAAATTAGGGAACGTTGTGATAGTCTTAGGATTGGTATTCAGGATATGAAATCACAGCAATAGATATGAAAACTAAATCACGCTGAGCTGTTGCATCACGGCGAAAGCCTTCGTAATTATACTAGGCAGAAATTCCACTGCGGCTCAGAGCAGGTGTTCTGCGCTGACTTAGAAAAAAAAGGGGGGAAAGAACAACAACAAACACAACAAAAGCTATTACGATTCTAAAATAAAAAATTAGGAGCCTAACTACATTGCAGGCCCGGGATGAATTAGAGGGAGTTTTGTCATGGGAATGGTGCTCTGTAATCTCGTGCTCCTGCTGCGATTGGCAAATGAGGTGGTGGTATTGTGATAAATGAAGCTCCCAGCCTTTCTCAGCTTTGTCTCTTAAACATACATCACAGGGGGTCCCAGCATGGCAGCAATTCTTAATTGACTGCAGTGCGGTACTTCATTACTATGCATTCCATGAATAAAATATTAAATTAGAAGAAAAAATGTTTGTCATACTGTATATGAGCGCATCGGAGTGTGCGTGGGGTCTCAGAACTCCAGTGATATAGTTTAGTATACATATGTTGAGTAGATTGACTGAGTAGATTGACAAAGCCAGAACATCAAATGTGTGTATGTGAAAAAGCATATTCATGCTGCTTTGGATAATGCAGTTCAACAGCCACATATGGCCTTGCAAGTGATTTAATGATAATGAGAGTAATTATGGTTAAATAAGGGTTGCTCTTGATATTTACTCTTAATAAAAGACACCAATTAATGTATTAACAGTATATAAAGAGGAAAAATTAATTCCGTTCAGTTCTGTTGCTTTCAATGTTGACATAATCAGTTAAGTTTCCAGTCCTGAATCTCAGTTGTTGTTAGTTATATACAAGCATCATTTTGGTGGTACTTGAAGTTTCAAGGGATATTTCTCAAAATTAAATATGGGCAGCCAACAAACTCTAGGTGGAATAAGATATGTTGACAGTCTACAATTTCTCAGAGGGCTTTTTGGAGTACAAAATGAGATAATGCAAAATGTGTATTTAGTTAAACACATAATGTTGTTGTTTTAAAAATACTGGCATTCCTCATTGGTAATACGATATATAAAAAGGCATCAGCCCAAACATACAGTAGCTGTGTTTATACTTGCCTCTTACAGACATCAACATGATGCGCTGCATGTTTACATTCAAGTAATACATCCTGCCATAGGTACACTCAATGCATGCAATAGCGGTTCTTCTCTTAAATGTTGATATGAAACAAATCAGGTTATATGTAGGTGAACTGCTGTGGATACACCTTAAACATCCCAGCTCAGGTCCAAATGAAAAAAAAAACATATTTTTAATATATTTGATATTTTCATTAATTAATGATTTGGAAAAAATGGTTGGCTTCTTTGCCATAACATTTCAATAGAGGTTATTTTATGCTCAAGAGGAGGTGCTTTAGTGTACCAAATTTTTACAGCAGATGCAGACACAGGAAGCTAATCGCAAAACTCTCTGTCTCTTTGCCTTTAATCAGATCCGAGCGGAAATGAGTAATAGAGGGATTGTTACAGCTGAAACGAATTTGAGGGAAAAAAAATTCCCCCAACTTCTGGTTGCCTGAGCTGAAGTCGTAAGCATAAGTTATTTATTTTCTAATAATGTCTGTGTGCAGTTTGAAATGGGGTTCTGACAGTGAGTGAAACTGACATTTTAAATAGAGCTGCTTTTCCATGCTCCACCATAGGCTGGAATGAACGAATCCAGCATTAAACGTTTCTGGCCATCAACACATTAATCCCTCCAGATTTCTATGAGCGAAACCCGGGCTCATATTGAAAATCACTATGAGCAGGCAAATAAAAAGCAATTACTTGCCTTTTTCCCCCCTCATAAAATTGCGTAGTTTTATATACAATTGGAATGAAATCTTGGTTATTACTGGAATTAGATTTCAAAAAAAGGGTTTGTACCTTCTCAGGGGAGTGCAGCCCTGTCTTTGCCAGACCTGCATATATTGTTTTCCTGGGTCTGAAATAACTTCTTGATGGCTTCTGCATTTATTTAATTTCACATGTCACATGTTCTTCAGTGGGAACGAGGTAAGCCATCCTCCATATCCACCATCTGAAGGCAGAGCAGACATCCTAGGACCGGTTTTCTTATGGCCGATCATGGCCCAATATGTGGGGTCAAAGCCAAACAACGTTATAGACCCACTGCTTAATGCCATTTTCCTTATTGTCAGGCTTATAAATTGATATTAATGTCCCAAGACACAGAGTCCAAAATCACTCTTTCACTGGCAGCCCTGTTGTGGGGTGGGGAGTGGTGTGCTTCTATGTGACATCCCCAGTATTATTCTGATTCCAAATTCATTGATTGGTGATCTATTGATTTGTCAGTTTAGGTGTTCAATAAATGAGGATGTTTGATGTTTTATTTTTGGTCGTCTTGTGGGAGGAGGGAGAGAGGGAAAAAAAAGCAATTTAAGCCAATTAGAACAGTGTCTCTCTTTCTTATTTAAATTGGAATTAGAATTAGAATAACAAATGAGGCAGCAGCTGTTGCACCAGCCCATCAGATGTTCAGTAATATTGAGGTTACAAGGCACTTGACATTCTCACTTGGTCACTTGTGGGTCTAGAATATGAATATGCAATTGCGATCTGCATTTGAAGCAGGAAAAAATAATAAAAACTAGACACTCGGTTGCAGTGATCTCTTGGTCTGACAAAATATATTCCCCACCACCTTAGCAGTCATTCATAATTGAACATTAAAGTTTCATAAAGTGTATGAAAAATGCTTATTTTTCACATATTTCAAAAAAGGCTGGTTCAATCAATTTAATATTAATCACAGCAATCACTGTATGCCATAGTGGCACAAACCAGTAATCATGCTATTGACCGATCACTTGGTTTATTTTTTTCTGTAAAACCTAAGCTGGCCTTGTTCATTCATCTGGACTCATTGTTTCTGTACTTTTTTATCTTCCTGGTTGGGAATTTCTTCCACTCTCTCTCTCTCTCTCTCTCTCTCTCTGTCCTTCAGGATAATGAAATTCCACATAACTAAATGGCCTTCATTCCTTGTCTTGGACAGGTACTGGCTCTCCACCAATGAATGCATTCCAGGGTTATTGTTTTCTGGAAGTAAAATGGATTCAGAGTGACTCACTCTAAAAGCAACAGCAAAGCATTTTTCCGCATGCTTCTCTTATACATGTTTTGATAGAGAATTTGGCAGTAGTAAGGGTACTGTAATTGATGGAGAACTCAATGTGAATTACACTACTCAACTAGATCAGTGATTTTGCAAATGCACAAAACTATGTTTTACAAATGTTTGCCCGAACTCTTCAATAACCTGGATGAAATTTAGGAATGGAGGAACCACTTATTATAACTTTATTTGCTAGTTGCAATAAACTTTAAAGCCTTGTGTAGATGGCGCCTTTAAATGGCTAAATTTATTTTGACCAAATATGCAATTCATATATCAAAAACTGCAAAACTGTTAATTTACAAATGCTACAGGAATCTTCTCATAACAGAATGCTCCACAAACTGGAGCCCAAACTGGGGATCTGTCTGTCTGAGCAGGCATTTGAAATTTGTGTAAGAAGTCTCCCAAACCAAAGTTTGCCTGTGATATGTAGGATAACTGTGACTGTTGCGTTGCACTTCCACAAAAGAATCTGTATTTTTCAAGGCTCATCTGTGGCTGGCCTGTGAGATTGCTGAAAGGATATCTACCCTGGCAGGATAGAATTTGCTATGCCTCAAAACAGAAATCCCACCAAACTGGGCAATCATGTAGAAGAGAAAAGATTGCATAGCAGTAGCAGGAGTGCTGTAGAGAACCCCATCGATTATAATGGGACTGGAGTTTTTTGTGACCTTGTGATTGAATATTTGTGTAGAATGCATATAACAAGAGATTTCATTAAAGAAATGTCTTAAGTTTGTCTTTTTCTCATTTTAGAACACCTCACTCCCACAAATAGATTTAAAATTCACCAGAGAAATCCCACACACGTGTTATGACCGCTTACAATGTGTTCACATATCCATCTATATAGCACTGACTTGTAATTCTGCAGCATATGGGAGCATCAGACTGTGATTCAAAGTTGAGGGAAAGGGAGAAAGCTACTTTGCTTTTAGGGGTGGCTTTCAATTTGAATTACGTTAGTACAGCGAGCAGGAGCTGCTCCCCCTTAATTGTCTGCGTGAGATTAATAGGCCTATAAAAAGACTCATTGAGTCACCCTGCTTGTTCATAGGCATTAGTTTAGAGCCAGCGCTACACAAATCCACTAATCTCTATGTTATACGGATGTGTTAATCTATGCCCATTATCAGGCCACCCAAACGATTTGGAGATCACTTGATATGTGCAGCACCTGTTCTGAACTGTGATTCATGACTGATTGTATTAGCAAGAACGACACCCTTTTAACACAGAGCTCGAGCTGAAAATCACAGTTAGTTCAAAGTCCGAGAGAGAGACCACAGACCATTTCCCATATGATTTTTCTGAGGACCACGGTATAAGCAACGGGACTGGTTTCACGACACATAAAATGAGACTCCTCTGAGGATTAGCGAGCGGCTGCTGGAGCAGACCCTTGCGCTCTGTGTTTACTCTCTTGTCGTGGCCGCGGCCTTCGCACTCCCGCTGCTCACGAGCAAGCCGCACCGCGCGCCCCGCTGGCCGTGTCTGAAACACGCGCCGCCGTCGTGCTCGCGGACAGCGCGAGGCCGGAGGTCACGCGCCTCGGCGTCAAGACCGGGACCACGGCGGCGAACTTCACACATTAACAAGACCTTAACTCCTCGAGACGCGAGTGCCACGCGGTGTGGCTTCAAACTGTTCACCCCAGTCTTGTTCGTTATTACCTGCACTGATGGAGCTACTCTCACCAATGGCAGAGCTGGATAGGTGTGTTTGAGGACCACTGCTGTACAAAATCATTGGCTCAAGTGGCAATGGATTGTTTCACCATCCAGTTTTTTAATCCACTGAAAATAAAAAATAATAATTTTAAAACTTCTGTAGAAGAACAATAAATATCTGTATTGTAGCTGCATCAGGATAGCCCAGTTCCGGGCTCACAGAATGGATGAATATGTATTTCAAATGTAGGAAACATCTTAATTATAGAATGCAGTTTTCCAGGGCGTTAGTTAGAGATGTCCTTTAGTAACCCTCACTGGCCTCATGCTGTAGCTCTCCAGTCCTCTCAATCAAAGGAAAGGGCCAACACAAACCAGCAGTGAAAAAAAAAAAAACCATGGAGAGATGCTGAACATCTGCTGGTTCACAAGAGGGTCATTCTTTGGCAAACCAATAAATGTGTCATCGCTTTGTATTGCTTAGTGTAGCTGCAGTAGCAATGAGGCAAAGCATTTGAAACCTTTTAATATCACACAGGGAGAAAACTTCAAAATAACTTGAACAACAGTTTGCACCCTGTTTGGACCCTGTAGCTCAGGAAAACTTTTCGATTGCTTTCACCCAGCAGAACAACAACAAAAAAACAGCCCACCCCCCACCACCACCACCACCCACCAAAAAAAAAAAACACATAATCTTCTTTCAATTGCATTTCGAAAACTTCATTGTTCCTGGATTGCTATGGCCTTGGTGTGTAATTGTCTTCTATTCTTAGGTAATATTATTCATGAAAACAATTGATGGCATTGAAGTATATTTTATCCAGAGGAAGATTCGGTACAGTGTGCTGTGGATGGGAATTGGCATTTGTGATGCAAAGCATTAGTCTGAGTATATTGAAGATTTCTGACTTGAATGCATAGTCTATTTGTGTAATACGGTTCTGTGCTCTTCTCATAGTGAATTGGATGAGTATTGCTCCTTCATGCATTTCTTTGACTGACAGACAGACAGATACTTTCAAAATCAAATTTCAAACGGCTGTTAAATAAACTTAATGGTGTAACTGTTAAGAAAATTCTGCTGAGGTTACGCACAAATTCTTCTATTTTTACTCCAGCACTCTAATTTCACAGTTCTCTATTTACATCACCTGTCTGTTCCTCCCATTGTCTGACACCATTTATTTACATTTAAATTTAATCCAGTGATGGATCTTCTACCCCAACTACCCCTATTTGCTATGAAAAAACTACAGAAAAAGTCTTTTTAAACAAGAGGGAATAAATGTATCAATTAATGTTTTGTCATATGACACATTTTGTAAACAAAAATAAATTCAGATTAGTTTTTAGAAATAAGTGCAGTTTCTTCCAAAGAAGAACATGCACATTCTCTTCCTAAGATAACAGGATTTGAGGATAATGAGGGAAAATTCCTACCAAGAGGAAATGACTGAGGCAGGGAGAAAGGAAGGCAAATAAACAGGCTTAGACTCTGATACCTCCTGACCAGGAAATGCAGTGTCCTTAACCTTGACAAGTGAAGTAAGGCAGGTACTGTTGTTTCTCTTCCCTCACATAATATAAAAAAATGCAGGTCCTTGGTATCAACAAAGGATACGATGAAGGAAACAAATACAAAAGAGTGGCCCCCTTGCTCTGTGAGAGCACATGGTCCATGTTTTTCTAGGCTTTGGTCATGATGTCTCATGCAGATATACTGTGTTAGGGCAGGGAGCAATACGGGACCACAAAAACTTACTTGTACCTAACTCTCTCAAGCGTACATTATTAGAAGTTGGTTAAAAATGTTTATTTATTTATTTTTTGGTGGGTGGTGGGGGGGTCAAAATGATGTCCCAAGTTAGAATTTTGTTAGAACCTTGCATGTGGTTAATTAATTAAGTTGTTGCTTCAAGTGTGAAATAGGAAAAAGCCAACATTAGCATAAAGCACACTCTGTCAAGAGAGCTCATTGAACACAACAAACCATATATGTTTGAACAGTCTAAAGGAAGCAGTGATCTGAAACAAAAATATATATAGCTTGATGGTACCCTACATCGTAAGAGTAAGGTGGTATCATTTCATCTATGCACTTCAAATGAAATCTTTTTCATTATAATAAAAATTTGTAGGTTTTAATTAAAAAAACAACAATTTCCCATCACTTTGTTAAGATCCAAATTATCGTACCCCAATTTCCTTGTTTTAATTAAAACAATTTCATGCGAAGTGCGCTCAAGGTAACGCTATCACATTAAACAGGAGTAATCAACTGCTGATGTGTGATCGCTGCTAAGATTGGCATGCTTGTTGTGCACAAACAAGCTTCCGGTAATTCTCACATTAATGCTAAATTCTCCAGCTCCCCTGCTTCTCGCTGACGTACCGCCACTAAATGGCGGGGAGGGGTGGGGTTAGTCTTCGGTGTAGAACACTAGGAGCAACGTCACCAGTAACACGGCTGCTCACATGACATAAGGAACAACAGTTATGCACAATCAGGACAGGAAGGATCCAAGAGTTACTCTTTGCTAAAATAAAACCCAGTGTTTACTTGAACATACCACAAAGTTACTTGTCAGCTTCATAAGGGCCTGTGATTGGCACATGCTTGGTATAACAAATCTTCCTTGGTGATCCTTTTTGAACACTTTGTGACCTTTTCTAGAAAGAACATTCATATCAAGCTCAAATTAAATGCAAACCTTAAATGATTATATTGTGAGTTGATTATTTTCACACAGAACCACAAACTGTGCCCTTTCATTATCAGATATTTCAGTGGTAAGTTTCTTGTTCTCACTCCGCATGCAGTTAAAGTCATTGTGTGAGTGGGCAATATGAAACACCTCTTCATTTTTGTTATTCAAAACCTAGAATAGGCTCCTCTGTGGGAACTCTAAGAAACTCTCCTCAAGTAGAAAACTGTAGAAAGCTGAAGGCCATTGAGTGACTGATTCTCTGGGCAATTTTTGTGTTAAGTGTTCATACATGTTGTTCAAATAGACTTGGTCAGAGTAACAGAGAAAATAATTTTTCACTTCTTTCATATTGCATAGAAATTTTAAAAATGTATTCATTCATTTCACTAAATTAACTTCAATTACCTAGTTACTATCCAACAATTAAATAGACAAACAGACAACTCCAATCTCAGCTTTAAATATAACCTGTCTATTTGTCATATGTTTAGCACATGATCTGTAGCATCAGTAGTAGGATTTTGGAGTGTTAAATTGTTAAGTGTTAATCTATACTTGACACCTGTTGAAAATATCTAACCTTTTGCCCTTAAAAAACTAACATGTACATTTCTTCATTACTCTTAAACTGGTTAAACATTCAGTTGCATAGCATGTCAAATCAAAATAGTTTCACAGTAGTAAATTGTTTATGATAGTATTCCACAGTGGATATCTGTTTGCCAGTAAAAATGGATCATGTGATACATAATGTGTGTGCGTGTGTGCACATATACATGAGTGCACATGTGTTTCCAAACCCGGTTGCAACCTGTGAACATGAATTAATGCCACGTCACCAGTAACACGGCTGCTCACATGACATAAGGAACAACAGTTATGCACAATCAGGACAGGAAGGATCCAAGAGTTACTCTTTGCTAAAATAAAACCCAGTGTTTACTTGAACATACCACAAAGTTACTTGTCAGCTTCATAAGGACCTGTGACTGGCACATGCTTGGTATAACAAATCTTCCCTGGTGATCCTTTTTGAACACTTTGTGACCTTTTCTAGAAAGAACATTCATTTTTCAACAGGATCATTGATGGTTACATCAATGAAGGCTGAGTGCACCTGGAATATTGAAGTTGATGTAAATATGTTGTATCTCTAGCTTCTGCCATGTCAAAACATGTTACTGAAGGAATTTGCCTCATCTGTAATTAGGCTGCAGTGTACGCGATAGAGACTTTGACAAAGGGAGGCAACTGGGGCAACTTCAGATCAGCTGAACAGCCGTGGTCTGAATCCTGCCAGGCAATGTGCGTGCTGCCGGCTGCTGTTTCTTTCAGCCTTGCAGAAGGCTGCCGATGTTCCATTTCAAAGGTCCGTGGCCTTGATTCGCAAAGCTGTGCTGCATTACCATGCCGTCTGAACAGCATTTTGTCGCTCCATTCTTCTGTCGCCATGTTCACTAATTCAAGAAGTCCCGGGCAGAAACAATGTAATTGAATGTAATGAATTTAAATAGGTTACACACATTACGCTGCTGTAACCATTGGTGACAAGAGTGGCAGCAGCACTATTCATTAGTGCAAATCACCTTCAGTGTGCAGATATCCTCCCCGGTTTTACACCGTATTAAAAAACCATTACCTAGTAACAGACAGAACAATTTCCGAGGCAGAGGTAGAGGCAAGGCTATTCGAAATGGCACTAAAAAGAATTCAAATGGAAGTCCAGACAGCAGCGCAGAATTCTCATTCACTTGTAAAAGTCAGTATTTCTGAGCAATACTATTATTATTGTTGATTAAATTTTATCAGTGGAATTGGCCGAGTTTGTAAATGTTTCTGCAAAAATTAAAAGAAAACTGATGAGTTTTTTTTTTTTGGCGGGGGGGGGGGTTTGTAGAAAGGGGGTAGGCCTATACCTGCATACTCTACAGAACAGATGGCGTTGAAAGAATGCACGGCAATAAATGATAGGCTATTATGAAGACAAATGGTTTGCGAAATCGTTAATTGATATTGAGTAATTCAGACAGTTGATTCATGCTATACTCACATCCAGCTAACAGCTTATCATGGAATCAGGTGACGCTGGCTGAGCAGTCATCTGTCCCAGGCCAGCAGAGGAGATAGAAGTGTAATTATCGGCACATTAATTAATCCCGACAACTCTCAGTCAGTTGCATGCAACTTCAGCTCCTGGTCCTTCAGGACCCCGAATGCTGTTCCTTTCCACCGCATCGTCAATCAGACGACAAACACATTTGTAATGTTGATATTCAACATTTTGGTTTGCTGAGCAGGTTTGATTTCCGGCTCCATCTACTTTGCACATTCACAGAACTCTGTCGCTCTGTGTTCTAGGTTTGAATGTCATCTCTTTGCGTAAAAATCCACTGGCTTCCACATGCGCTTGTTGTTGTCATGTCATCATGATATTTGGTACCTGTAATGTGGAGAGTAGTAGTTCCTGTAGTTCTGATTCACTCATTTTAACCCTCACCATAAGTACCGGTGACAATAATAAACACTGAGCCCGACAATTAGCAGCTGCACTGTCAAAACAGCTCTTTGCCCCCCACTTTTCCCCCCACTCTAACCAATTAGCTGAGAATTTTTAACATCAGCTTGGGGCAACGATGCAAACTTCTTAAGGTACAAAAATAATGAAAGCGAGCAAAAGGTGCTCATTACTGATAGAGGATTGTGCTAAATTATGACAGGATGCTTTCAGTAGATGTCAGTAGCTCTTATGAATACGTAGATTAAGAAAAAAAACATACAAAGTGTACAAGCTACTGTCATCGTAGCATGATGATATAATGCTTGGAAATGGAATGGAAACTTGCACACAATGCTCTGTAACAGTGTGATGTAAGGCTGTGTACCGCGCCCCTCAAAGACCAATGTCCTTCTATCTTTTGAGCTATCTCCATCGTGCTATTGCAAGCCTGGCCAAGATCTCCCTCTGTCTCCTCTGTAGATCTCCCACTAATAGTCAATTCAGTCATCTATCCATCTGATCTTACCCTGCGAGAATAAAGAATGATTAAAGCTATGACTGCTTATCCCTGAGGCTGATTCACTATAACACACATGCCTGATGTTACATCACATCACATTTTCAACCCCCTGGAGTGGTTCAAAAAAAAGTGTGCATACAGTGTCTTGGAATGCCCGTGCGAAGGCGTGTTGATCAATGATCACGGGGATGCTCTGACGTGCTGCCATGTCTGATGTAACACAAATTTTCCTTCAGATTAAAAGTCACTCTGGATGTTGCACAGTGGTTACGCCTTTGGGGTCAGAGCCTACCCTGTATCTGAACAGACATGTGTCTTAGTAACTCATCCGGCTTTCAGCAAACCCAAAAAGAAAAAAAAATGAGCTATCGTGTCTCAAGATATTAATTATTTGACGAAGTGTTGATTATTTAATGCACAATTAGCTTTTTTTTAGTGTTTGCCTTACAAAGGTCTGTGTCGCATAAAAATAATCATACAAAGTTAAAATTTCAGAGGGAAGCCATTTTAACCATTGTTAGAGAGACGGAGACACCTTCTGGGGTTTCAGTGTTATTACAGTGCCAGAGACATAAAAACATTTCAAAAATGAATATCAGCCCCACATGGGGTCTTATCTGGACAACATCGGCCGAAAATTAAACTTGTATTTTCAACCACAACGCTAATTTCATGGAACAACGCTCTGATATTACCCGCCCCTTATGTCCCTGCGTAGCTAGATCAAGATAGCTTCAGATTCATAAACATGCACAAAAACAAAGAAAGTACTCAAGGACTAGCTAACGTATCCAAACCCTCCAATATCTGTCCTCGAGTGACCGGTGTCTGCTGTGCAGTCATAGTGCACACATAAGGGACAATCAAAAAATGTTAAACTGTGAGAGATCCCGGTCCAATGATCTACGCTAATCGTACAGCCCACACAAGTGGGGAAGTGGGGAGGGTCGTTTCCTTGATACACAATCTGACACATCGCCTCCTAATGCCTCGCGCTGTTTGCAGAGTGCCACACAAGTAGGCCTATCGCGAGTTTGTGCTTCACAGCTAATAATTAAAGGCAGAGGAGAGATACACAAAGGAGCCTTGTGGGAAATAAGTCCAGTCATTGCCCCGCTCTCCTTGGGAGTCTGGCTTTAACAAGCTATGCATAAATCCTCACCAGTGTAGGAGGAACCACTCTTACCCATACTCCCCCGCCCCCCCATCTCTCCCCCTGCCCTAATCTTCCCAGTGAATCTCAGCAGTGGGCCCCGGGGGCAGGGGAACTTGTTAATTGAGATCTGGATCCTCCTGAGGTGTTCGTGAGAACTTCAAACCCTCCATTTATTTATCTAATACTTTATTAGCTTGGGCAGGCCACACTCGGAAGCTTGCTTTAATTAGGCCTGTGCATTTTTTTTTTTTTTGCCATATTTAAATTCCAAAAGAAACTGAGTGACTTCAGTCCATGTTCTGGCATCATAAGAAATGAAATTAGAATATTTGTTTTTAATTTGATTTCAGTGCTCTCTGAACCCCATACTGTAAACTATGTAGGGTTTCTCACATTTGTGCTCTAATAAATATTGCCTAAACAAAAGATGTATACACCTTTTTTTCTGTCCTTTTAACCTTTAACATTACTTGAATAATGTAAGTATATGAGTTACTCCAGATTTTGTTCACTATTCCAAAGTAGTAGAGAATTTGTCATCCTGGATAATGTTGTTCACTAAATGACTACCAACAAAATAATAATAAAAAAGACATATTCTTCATTTTTCTGCACATTTCCACTCAAGATAGTCTCGATACATTCACTAGTGATGTGATAACTTTTCTATATACAGCAGAAAACATTATTTTTCATTAGAATGATCTGTCCAACCCAAATACAGCTATGAAACCCTGTAATAACTTTTCAGCTCAGTGGTCTCTTAGCAACCGCTGTGCATCCCAGGGTGATTTTGAAGTTTGTGGCAGAAACCGCACCAGCGCTGCTTAAATCACAAACTCGGTTTGTATCATCGCATTCAAGATAATAGCCACCCGAGTGATGCGATGTTTTCCCGGCAATCCTTTTTTTTAATTAGGATGTCTCAGTCTTTCATTTTGTTCCAGAGAGAGCCATCTTTCTTTTGACTAATGCTCAGACAGCAGATATAGTTTTTTTAATCTCATTTTATCTTTTTATCTCGTTTTATCTTTTACCACTTTTCGATTCCTAACCGCCCTCTCACCCCCTTCCACCATACCTCTGCACAGTTCAGAAATATAGAGTACACAGTGTTAAGAGTAAATTACTCCCATTCTCACAGCCACCCAGGCCCAATCCCCCTTACAGATCACAGATAAAGTTACCTGACCTGATGGAAAAGCATATGGTATGGTGTAATTATATTGCATTACATAATCATGAAGTAGAGATTCAAATATTCCTCTAATGGACCCCATCTAAGATAGTAGACACTTTTATGATCCACATTAAAGCCACATTAAAAAAAAGGTTATGTTGACCTCAGTTGTTGATCCAGTGGTTTAATTATATTCCTCTTTCGCATTTATGACACAGTGTCACAGTGCATTATTTATTTGTTTTGAAGAATGTAAGTGGTGGAAGGAATTAATGGAGATACAGGAAGTGATGCAATGTTCCTTCCACTGCTTCTGAACATTCTCACACTCTTTGTGTAAATGTCACAGTGATCTTTGGAACACTTTGTACCTGATTCTTTGTTGTGCCTAGTTGCTTCCAGAAGTTTCTCTGGTGTATAATGCAGTCTCTAGGGTTGTATTGGTTTATTGCTTGCTGATCTTGGGTTGTGCCTTATGGAAATGAAAATCAATTTAGTTTTTTTATTCATCTAGGGAAATATGACAGTCAGTTACCCATTACCTTCCACAAGCATTGAAAAAAACATTGTCTGTATTACTGTATAATGTGTTGTTAAACATTCTCCTTGGCATTCCCTGTTCTTAATTGTATTTTCCCCTCTGAGACTTTTGACCAGAATTTTGATCAACGGCCTCAATTTTTGTATCAGATCTTCAAAAAAACTTTTCATATTGGTTTCCTGCATCCCACTGTGTAGACTTCACAAAACATTGTGTTCTGCTCTGTGAGTTAATACTGTGGCTTGCGCTTAGGCACAATGGAGCCACTGGTGAATGCTTGAATGGATCAGTCAGCGATTGATCCAGGTTTCATCGCCAAATCCGCGTGTTCTCTCTTTAATCCCAGCATGTGAGAAGTATTTTCCCAGCAAACTGGAGCAATATGAAGGTCACATTCTCTATTGGTTACATGCAGATTATAAGTGTGTGTGCATGCACAAGTGTGTGTCACATTTAATATGACTCTTAAGAAAAGAAAGATATTTTAAAAATTGCAATTGATTCCTCTCATTACAATCCAAAACATCCAAATGATGTTGCCACCTTGTAAGCTTACAAGTAAAGAGGCTGCATTGAGTTATGAGTAATGCAGATCCAGTTTGCCAGGCTGTCGGACAGACATATCACCCAGTAAAGTGCCACACACTTTTTAATTATGGTGGTTGAGTGTATACTAAGCTATATGAAGTACTGATGCTTCTCATGTTCCCCACAATTCACTGACCTGGAATCAGTACTGTGTCCCTTGCCAAGGCATTGTTCTGGTTTATTTTTGTTTGCATGCCACATAGTACTGGCTCCAGGTTGGGTGTTGGCTACCCTTGAGCCGAGCTGTTCACAATGGGAAAAATGGCCTGTGGCCATACCCTGCTGTAGCCTCCTTGTGTAGACCAGTTGAAGCTAAACAGGGCTAAGCTTGATTACTGCTTGGGTGGGAGAGCTGGAAATAACACGTAGTTGTTGATTGTGGCATTGGTGAGCCAATAGGGGGAACTCTTCCCTCATAAGCATATTTATTCAAAAGGCCGGTGCAGTGATTTTAGCACTGAGCTGCATGCCATCTTTTGGTTGAGATGTTAAACAAAAGTCCTGTCTTAGTGTGGTCTTTGTAAATTTCTGTTGCTGTAAAAACAAGGCTTTTAACCCAAGTGTCCTGGTCAAACTCCACAGCTGGCTCTACATCTGACCACCTAATAACAGATGACTAGCTCTGTAATTTTTTCTACCATTGCGGGTTTGCTGTTGGATGATGACACAGCTTGGCTCAAACCTGGGCCACAGAGCCTCAGTCTAAGCTTCCCATATTATCTGAGATAAGGACATGCACCAAAAAATGCACTGTAACAGTACAGAAGTATTATACAAGTCAGTCAACAATGGAGCCCATGTACCACTTAACTAACTTACTGCTGTAAGTCTACTTTGTTGATGCTGTCTAACTGTGTACCATTGGACAAGACCAGCGTGACTAAAATGCCCACTATCAAGGCTGAAGAGAATAAAAGCGTTACAATATTTAGCAAAGTCTCATTGCACAAAGAATAGGAATTCTGACAGCACCAGATACTGAAGCCTTTCAGCCTTGTTTAAAATGAAAATATTCAGCAAAAGTCTGATATTATTAAAGCAGTGATTGAGCGAGAGAAGATAGCTGTGCAGCACAGACTGACCCTACTTCAGTCAGTCAATAAGTAAGAAAGGCCTGCATTTTCAGTGATGAGGACATGAGTATTAGATTCAGCCATCAATACAAATGGAGCAGGTGATGTTATCAGATGAATTTGGATTGTTCTTTATAAACAAATTATTTTCAAAATATGTTCCAGTCCAGCAACAACCATCCACAGCAGATCTAGGGTTGATAGGATTGATCTCACTTTTTAAAACTTCTCAAATCAAATACTGTATTGATCCAGATATAAGCAAAGGTGTTTTCCCCAAGGCATACAGTCTAAAAAATCTTCTCCATATGTCTGTATTCATCAACATGGCAAAATTGCATGGCAAAACAGGCAAAATTGCTTTCACATATGCGAAGCCACAACTTAATATCTATGCAGAAACATTTCCTCAGTTAAATAGAGAAAATATGTTAGTTCGAGGAGCACTTATCTGGTGGTATTTTTATGGCCAGCTTCATTAAAAAGAAATGAACAAAAATGGTGAAAGACGGTAAGGAAAAACTAGAGTCACAAAAAAGGTTTTATGTGTGGCCAATGTATCTTTATTCTTTATTCATGTGATTGGATTGAAGAACATTAGCTAACCAATGAAGCATTCATGTGAGCACCACACAACCTAGATGTAAAGACACCATGTGTGAAAACCAAGAACATAGAATGCTGAGACATAGTGCATGTGTTTCAATAACGCTGCCAATACAAAACAGATATCAGAATATTTGGGTAAGTTCTTATGTGAATTTATCATCCTTGACCAGAACTAGTGCTGACCTTTACTGACACCCACCTGAGGATAAATATAAATATTCAGTAATACAAATATTTAAAAACCAAATTCTAAAGGAACTAAAATAGGAACTAAAATATTTTAGTCATAGAAGGTTCTTGGTTAATTTTAAGGAACTAAATTACAATCAAGGAGCCAAGATCTCTGTATTGCAGAATCATTTGTGGTACTTGGTTGCATTTCCTGTTTCCTGTTTTTTTCAGTGGGTAAAAAGTGAGACATTTTACAACTTATTTTCATATTTCGTGTAGGCTCCTTTAAAAAGTCTCAAAAGAAAACTGCCAGAGCATTTTATTTGCTCATCCTTGTGCTTTCAGCCTATGGGGAAATGCAGTTTTGATGGCTGAAATTATTGAATGAATTAAAACTGCTGTCAGTTTTTGAGTCTAGTCATACCATGCCTTACGCACAATGATCCAGAGGGAAATGATACTCTTTCCAGAAGCCATAAAAATAAAGGGATATGATTTTTAACATAAGCATTTCCAGAAATCCTGTTGAAAATAAGGGAGGTTTATTTTTGTGGAAGAACAGCTCTAATATGTAAAGCAGGATGATACAGTGTTTGATGCTTTGAGAAAAGACACATACAGACTCAGGGCACTGCCACCACAGACACCATTAAACTTAACCATTAAACACTGTGTTTTGGCCATTACCTTTAAAGTGAGTAGAAAGACTAAACTTTTGTAAACTCTTGCTGACCTTTTTTTATTATTTGAGGTTTTTAGCTGAAAATTTGAACTGCAGCTGCTAGGTGATAAGACAGCATGCTTGTGAAAGCAAGATGTAATGTGTTGCAGAATGTCAACCTTACACAAGAAAAGAGTGACACAGAGCTCTTTCACGCCCTGTAAGCAGTGGGGAAAATCTGTTCAAAGTTTTATGGGTGTTGTACATGGCAATAGTATTTCCAATTTATGGATGAATTTAAGCTATATAAAACAGCTGGGTTTAAAATGCAGCTTCTATATTTTGATTCCTACTGGTAAAGGCCATCTATGGCTGTTCCTTAAAACATATCAATATTTTATCTACCAGTTATTAATTTAAAATTATACACATTTTCTGGAAAACGCCAGAAAATTGAAAATTCATTCCAGGGTGTTAAAAGTGGTCAGCTGGACAACACACACACCAACTTCACAGCCCTGACAGACTCGTGTCTGATTCATAAAGACTTGGTCCAGCCAACCAATCACTTTCCATGGGTTTTATGTCCTCATATTACCATTTGCATTGTTGTCAAAGCTGTGCTAATGCAAATGAGATGCTGTAAAGTACGTGGGTGTTGGGAAATTATGAGAACTGTAGTGTAGTGGCAAGAAGTGGCAGGTGTTACTGATGTCAGTTACCTGTAGGTGACTTTTATGCCAGATGTAGTGATGGTGAGGGCCCGTCCAGAATCCTTCTGCCGTCCTGCCCACCTGCAGGGAAATCAGATCCACTCACGCAGGCACATTGGTCTGAGCACACAGTGAAGCACAGGCAGGAAACTGTAAGGCAGCCCACGCTAGCATTTTACAGTTGTGACCATGGTTCAGAATGTTCCGACAGGGTTTGCACCCACACTTACCACAGTGGAAAAGCATGTTTAGTGTAGACATGCTTTTTGGTGTGGAAAAGCATGCTTGACGACCCCATTTTTAGCTCACAGCCATTAGCTGAACGTTTAGCAGATGCCCTTGTCCAAAGAGAATTACACAGCTTAGATTTCACACATTATCTATTTACACAGCTGGGTTGTTTGTTGAACGAATTTCTTAAGATCTTTGCTCAAGGGTGCAACAGTAGTCCCCCCTCCTGGGATTTGGACCCACAGTAGTGAGTGGTGCTGTTTTTCTGAGCATTCATTTCCCATGTACAAAGCTCAACACATACAACACACAACTGAGGCAAACATTACCCTGCAGATGACCATTTTCAATCCTTGTTCACTTAAAAGTGTTGATTGTATTTGTACCGTGACTCTCTATTGACAAACTAAATGCGTGTTTGACAATCTCAAGATGCAGACTAATGTCAGATTACTATCCCATCAGCCATTGCGTCAGCAGAGAGTTGTCCACATCTTTTGGAGGGAAATGCCTTTAGTTTTGTCAGCACCAGGCACAGAGCAAATAGGCTTGTCTATGCAGTTTTAGTATGTATTCTGTACTTGCTCCCCTCACCTCTTCATTCAGGTGACATACTGTGACTATCAAGGAGCACAAAATTTCATATGAGCCAGCACAGTTGCAACAGTCAAGGTTTATCTATTCTCCATTTCTCCAGCCTTTTCACTGCAACAGTAATCCAGACGTCTAATCTATATTTCAAACTTGAATGGGACTTTGCCCTCTTGTCTTCTTTTGTATTCCATCTCATTTGAAGTCTTGTGGGTTATCCATATTTACAAAAAACACTGAATTATTGATCACGCCATTATTCCTCTTCCTCGGATTATTCAAGGATGCACTTTGTTCTTTGACAGTCCTCAAGTACTTTCAGATCTTTAAAACACAGCCAAGACTGAACGATCATGGCTGTGTGGAGGCGAATTGTTATCACTCAGAGTCAGTGCTGTCTATTGCAGGTGTGCTTTAGGATGCGACAGATTGGATAAAGACAATACATTGTGAATGAGGATCCAAAGCGAAGTTGTCAGATAAGGAAACTTACCACTCATATAATTTCATTGTTAAGGGCTTGGTTATTCATATTCAAGGTGAATGCTATTACCAGTCTGTATGGCATCAAAGCTTGACTGCGCTATCTGTGTAACAGCATTAACTGTAAAGTTCCGTTCCGTCCGTAAGTTCAGTTGTGAGTTGACTGCCCGTCTTACATTTCTCAATAGGCCTCCGGACAGTAACATATATTCGTTCAATAATAAAAAAAAAAACATTTTCAATTTGTTTTAATTATGGTCCTTTTCTCCACAACTAAGCAAAAGTTGACTTAAATATTTCTCAGTAAAACAGAAACCCAGGTGTTCCAATGGATGTACCAAGCATTTAATATTTATATATCAAGTTTAATACCTCAGTTCCCATACTCTTTCTCTCTGTAGAATGTATTTTAGAGAATATATTTTTAGCTCAAGTAATATATTGAAAAATTATTGCCTTTTGGTATATTGCAACATATTTCAACTTTGCATTCACGTATTTTAAATATATCTGCAATATATTCTTGGCCAGATCAACATATTCTTCTATAACAATATATATTCCATCTTATGGGTAAACAGAATTAATGCACATACATACCACTGTCTGGGATCTGATTATGCACTTAAATGTGTTCTGTTGCAATACCTTCAGTAAGGGTGCCATAGAGTACGTTGATGTGATTATATTTCGTAAGGGCCATCTCTTGGTGTATGCATGGTCTGTCCAGATGAACACATTCTCTACATTTGTTTGCAAATACTGACCAAAATCTTAAAATTGATGTTAAGCTGTAGTAAGTCAAGTTAGATTCAAAGTTAGAAGCAAAGTAACTGGTTTTTCAAATTATGCCCTGCATTTTAAAGCTCGGTCCACACCAGCATTTGGTAACTGTAATCATGGTTAAACCTACTTGATTTGCAGCCACATTTACTGTGGTTCACAAGCAGGTTTGTTAAACAAAACCACGACAGTGTGACATTTTGAAGTCCCACAGATTCCTCCAAAATACAATAATGCCCAGCAACCAATTTCTTTGGTAATGCTACCAATATATTTTGGATTGACAAATATTCAATGTTCCATGTACTGAGCTGTATGTAACAAGCTGAACTAGCACACATGCATTGGGTAACTTCAATTCTTTTGTTACGGAGTCTGTGGGCTCTTGACACTGAGTAGATCTTCCAATACTGACAAACTCCACAGGCACAGGCAGATAATCTCAACCATTCAAGCAATTTCAAATTTAAAGGGATACTGTTGATGTGAAGTTACTAGGGAATTTTTAAAAAGCTCAAAAAAGACCAGGGAATTTTATAAGTTCCATCAAGCTTGCCAAACAAATGCTAGGATTCTCTCCTTATTGATCGGTTTTGGCAGCTGAGTGAAAATTAGGGTGAAGTCTGTCCGAGCTTTCCAGCTGATTAAATGTGCAAAACTTCAGATGTGGGAGGTATGTAGCCTGCCACCTTTAATTGCAGTCTCTCCAGGCAGCAATTTAAATAAACCTTCACAAAGTTCAAACTCTTATTTGATAACTCCCATCTCTTTAGCATATCAGGCCAAAAGTACCTCTGATTTGGTTTTTAATTGATCTTGAACACACTGGTGAATTCGAAAAAAAAAAAAATATATACCCTTTTCAACATCTGTAATAAAAAGTAGTCTGTAAAGGGTTAGAGGTTGAGATAAAAGCAAATGACCCATTTCTTTGTGCTCCATACAGCATATGTCCTTGTACCTTTTAACCTTTAAGTACATTATTCACATGTACATGTGGTCCTTTTTATACTCTAGGAGCAGTGCATGAAAGGAATGCTATATTGGCCTCCAACCTTGCCTGGACAAAGATACTGTAGTATTTGGAACTTATAACACCCCAGTCCATTAAACAGGTCTGCATCCATCTTATTGCAGATTAAAGCCTAGTTTAAACTACACCAGATGCAATGCAAAGATTTAAACCAATTTTATCTGAACAGCTTCAAATAAGCAGAGAACTTTCCATGTACTTTTGTAAAGGACACACACATACTGGCCCCTCAACTATCTACATTGGTAAAATGGGAAAAATATGACAATACTGCCTTTTTCATTCTGACTAATTGCTACACATTAGCGAGATCCCATTGTTTACGACCATTGTATACATGTATTCTTTCACAACCAATAATACCACAGTTGTAACTTCGTTTCAGATTTTTCATTTAATTCTCAACAACGATGACTCATGCTTCTCCCTGCTGTTACATACCAATGTATAGAAATGTAATGATAAAAAAGACAGGGTTTGCTTTTTTAACTGGTATGACGTACTCAACTTGAGACTGATGGTGACATCGTGTTCACATAAAAAAAAAAAAAAATCCTGCCAATTTATCTGGTATGCAATGCAAATTCCTCGTTTTCATGCAAAAATAAATAAGGGACTTCAAAGGGGGAGAGGGAGAGAGACATTGATGTTTTCGTGAGAGGGAGGCCATGTTAAGGGTGAGCTTGGGTGAGCGTTTCTGCCGGTGCTGTGAGGGGCTGCAATATGTGATCTGCATGGAGAGTTTGTGCAGTGACGCTGGTCCCACTGGGGCATTCAGCTTTCATCCGCCTCCAGGTTTATGTTATTCCCAAACTTGGCGTAGAGCTGAACCTTCAGGCTGGCCAGGACTTCCTGTATCGATGACACCCGGCCCTCCAGTGTCTGGATCTCCTCTTTCAGTGATCCCTGGGGATAGCAGTACACTTTACTTTACTTCTGGCTGCTTTTGGTTATGTGGGAAAAGAGCAGACTCTTGCTGCTAGAGGCACTCATGCAACAGAGTCGTTTTCTACAAAGCAACGCCATGGGAAAGGCTCATTTTCACAAAACAAGTAAACAGATGTAAAGGTTTTGTTTTGCAAAATGGGACTTTGAAAAACAAATCCTTGGGGCTGCATCTTAAAACAAGCAATATAGCATGCTGCCAACTGCCTGATATGACTTCTTAAATACATTCATTTAGTATTCAGTTTTAATTTCAGTGCAGAAAATAATCTTTAACCCTTCCTGTATGAGGAGCGCAGCCTGTGGTAAAGATAAACTCAGCTGAATTGCACTGCTGCAGTACTTAGGGATTTATAGAACTGCTTGGGTTCAGTCTAGTATTGGATGCAGTGGTAACAGGTGCTCTGGGTAAATCTGGCTTGGGTCTGGTGCAACTTAGAATTAATTTTTCAGTTAATTCTTCAATATTTCACAGATGTCTCTCTGCTACTGAGTGCCTTACCGTATATTAACAAGATATAATTTATTATGGAGAGGTCGGAGAGTGGTATAATAAAGTAATGCAACATAATGATGGAAGTAATGACACAATACCTTTGTGTTTCTATTTCTTTTCATTCATTTCATCACTGTATGTCATAAACTTACTTTGAGAATGTATATTCCCCTTGTAGATATTACTTTCGCATGACTTATTTGTATACATTTATTCCTTAATTTATACCCTGTTTGGCAAAGTCAGGATTGGTGGACCTACCAAATGGCTGAATACCAGCTACACTATGAAGTGTTCTAGAAGTGACTACCCATTGTAAAAGTGACTGCACCCAAACAAAAGTATACCTTAGCGGTCTCTAACATGTCTTGCGTCTCCTCTTGAGTGTGGCTGATGAACACATCGCCTATCTGATAAGGGACAAGCAGGGTGTCGTCATCGAACATCATGATATCGTCGCTGGCGTCCTCCAAATTCTGAAGAGCTTTCTACAACGGAACACATTGGGAATGTAATCAGTGACTTGCAGCATTCAGCAGTTTTCGATTTCATCCTTTCCAGTGATTTAATTTCTTTAGTTAGGCTAAAGAAAACTTAAAGAAAGACTCAACTCACTTTTTTGGCCTCTATTTCATCCTTCAGTTCCGTCATGCGGTTTGTGTTTCTAGCAAACTTGTTTATCTTCTGTTGATCTTCAAATGTGACATTAACATCTTCTACTGCCTGTTGACACAACAAAACACATAATTAGAATGTGTTAATGAGCAAATGGTTAACTAACTAGACAGACACCTGCAGTTAGCGCTTCTGGTTTTGATCGCACACTAGATTGTGCCGTTCAACAGTTAGGGGCGGTGTGCGGTGCTCCTAACATTTCCCCCACAAACGCAGCTAATCTATACAATAAAACCGGCTAGCTGGTAAGATAACCCATTGCTTTCTTGAATTCCTTAACGTCGTTTTACCACCTAGCTTACCAGCTCGCTATCTATCTATCCACATACTGCCACAGGCTGAAAACGTTGATATCCTTTCAGCTTGTTCGCGGAACAGGGGGAACCATGCAAGTTATGTAGCTACCCAGTTGCTAAGTGAAGCTAACCGAGTGGCAAGCGTGCATGCCAGTTCGCTAGTTTGCAATATTAACGGTTTCAGCATACAACTAACGACCCTACATGCATACATACAACAGCCCTTTAACGTCACAAATTGACTAGCTACCTAGCATTAACTCAAGAAAACGAACGAATGTGTTAGCTACATATCAACTTCATTCATTGTACTGACTGACACATTTAGCTAGTTAGCTAGCTAACGCAAAATAGCTCTACTCTAGCTAAGTTAATGGACTGACGGGCTAGTTAGCTGCTTAGCTAGCTACTGTGATAACATGAATTATTGAAATGACCATATGGTCCCTTCAACTTTAAGGTACTATTTCTTCTAAATTCCAGGTAGTAACGATAAAGCATTTGGAAATCGATTCAATTTTTCTACGCGACCAACTGAGCATACTCACTACCGACTTCTTCACGGTGGCTGCCATTTTTGTGAGACAAACCAACTGTATCAAGGGTAGTTATAACCAGCCGTAAATGTCTTCAAATGTATTGAACATTCATTTGTGACTTTTAAAACAAGAGAGTGTATAAAATGCATTTTATTATATAATATTACTGAGCCAATTCTGATGACTTCTTGTATAAGACTGAATTAACGTGTTAATGTATTTATATACTTTGGTATCTTCCGTTAAAGGGGTGATGGCCACAACGCTTATTAGCTTTAACTATTTGTCGACAAAAAAGAGGCAGTAACTTCGGATGTCCAGGAGGTGGCACGCCAAGTTGGTTAACTGTCAAATTTTACGTACAGCTGCTCTGAAATAATGCTGAATCTTTTCTTCTAATCCAGCAACGAAACACCAATCATGCAAAACACATAAAACACACATAACAGCAAACTTTAGTACAATTGTAATATTTGCCTAATAAATGTTCAGTAGCTCTATGTGCAATATTTTTAATGCCCCAATCATGATTCCTATACAAACCGAATAACCAAATAAGTACACTAACAAATTCCTGAGTTACCACAGTTTGCTTTTTAAACCCTTTTACATGAAACAGTTTCTGAAACCTATGAAAATTCATATAGTATGCCCTTTGATGATTACTGCTTGGTGTTAGAATGTATTTCATTCCACATAACAGAAGAGCTGGCTGTAGCACTTGAGAAGAGAACTCAGTTGACAAGAAATAGTACACACAAAAAAAAACAAAAAACAGAATAACAGTGAAATGGAACCTGGCACTCTTCCATCTTCACCTTCATGATTTTACACGGATCTAGCCCCTGGATAAGACGCGTTCAGATATGACAGCTGATGCTCGTCTGTGGTGGATCAGCTATGCAGGAAGGCTCTCCCAGAGGAGTCTGATCAGATAACATTTTCTGCGGTGTTGATGAAAGTATGCAGCTTGACAGAAACTGGATGATATTGAAAAGATCTGACTATTTCCCTATCACATGCAATTTGTCATTGAATTGCACTATGCCTAATGGTATCTTACAGTTTATAAAACAAGCTATTTGGCATCAGCATTTGGAAAAGAGATTATGATTTCATTTAAGCTTGTAACTCTGAATAGGCTTCATGTTTGTGTTCAGCATTTTCAATGTGGTGTTTGATTTCTGAAGAAATACATTTGCTGTTTTGCAAACCACAAGATGATTTTCTTTCCTGCATTCACTATTATAAAGGCTTCCAGTTTCACGAAATGTGACATATTAATCCAGTGGGCGGTATACAGTCATGGCCAACACATCGGCTTGTCCTTTGGCATACAGTGATTAGGTCTGCATTTGTGTGGGTTTGCAGCAACATTCACACCTCTAATGTGTGAAATTACATTTTTTTGTGAAATATGAATTTTGAAATTCGGTGAAATATATAGACACTAAAGAACAGCTGCCATGAAGAATCTTTACAGGTGATGTGTGTGAGAATGGCCGTCTAGAGACTACAGACCCAAACCATATTCTGCCACTGCTTTCTACACTGAGCTATACTGAGCTTGTACAGGCATCACAAGCATATACGGATACATCTCCTGTGTAGGGGAGAAGGGAGGGCATTCTCATTAAATGACATTGCTTGCTAATAGCTGAGTAGCCATTTAATATCACAAAGCCAGCATTAAACATGATTTTATCAAGCCATTCACAGGAGCAGCTGGTCAGGCTGACAGGCAGACCCTTGAGAGACAGCCACAGTTTAAGAAGATCAGAGGCATCAGTAAGGTAGGCAGGGGAGAGGTAGTGGGCGAAAGAAGGGATGATTGAACTCTCTCAGGCTGTCATTCACTAACACAGTCTTTTTTCACACCACAAAGTACCCAGGCTCTTTGGATTTTTACCATGGAGGCGGAGAAGTCATCACTGTGCAGGATAGTTAAGATAATCAAAGCGCTTGCGACTTCATCGCATCATAGTTTAATGCTGCCCCCTCATGGCACTAAGAACCGATGCGCCAGAATGGTTTGATCTGATTGGTCCATTTGATGTCATGGTCTCATAGTCCCTCATTGCCAGAGATCCCGGGAAGCAGATTGCCTTCATGGATGAGGGTCGTGAGGAGAGGGAGGACAGGGATACCAGTGATGGGCAAGCTCCATTCCTGTGGCCCTCTCTGTGCCAGCCCACTTTGCTCTGTCCCACTCTCAACTCTATGGGTCGCCATTCGTAATGCCACGCTGTATTAGTGGAAAACTAACATTAGCAGTAACACACAGATCTTGCCCAGGTTTGAATATGCTATGGCGTTAGATGCATGTTTTCAAGTGAGGTGCCAGCTTGGTTTCTGCTGGCACACTGCAGGTTTACCTCTGCCAGGCAGCGGCTGGTGCCAGAGGGCTTGTGGGCGAAAGGGTAGTTGTGTCCACATCCAAGACCGCATTGGCAGTGCCACTTAAATTGCTTACATCAGCAGATTGCTCCCAGTTTGACCCCAGAGTGTGTCTTTGGAGGGCAAAAGAGTTCCCGGATTTAATCTCAGGAATACCCTCATTGTAGTCATGGTCACTTTCTGCAGCCATTGCAAGAATGCAAAACTGCTGGCTCTCAAGAGTAGGAATGCAGATGAGAGCTGCTTGATCCTTTCACAAGGAGGACATAATCCCCTTGTCGTGTCTCTTTGCCCAAAGTCCCCCTCGCAAACAGCACCGAAGGTTATAACCTGCAAGGATCTGAGAAAATAAGTCCTCCGCCGTAACAACAATATTCCCCTTCAGGTGTGAAGTGGGGCTGAGCTCATAAAGAAACAGATAGATGCCCAAGCATAGAGGCGTGGTCTCCTCAGGAATTGTTCAGAATAACTTACGCATGCCGTGCACTTTCAAAGGGAAGACACACCTCTTTTATCTACAGACCCGTGACAAATGTAATTCAAGCTCATGTTTAATGTCATTTATTACTGTAAAACCACCCATCATCCACTGTACCGTTCCTCACCCTCTGGTCCCTGACCTGTCATGATCGTATATGGCACTGTTACAGTATAGGTAGCATTATCTGACCCGGGGAGGTCAGATGATGAAAATTGGTGTTGGATTGTACTGTGTACTGCATGTAGTCCTGGAGATGAGGCACAGAGTTAATGTGCACCGCTCTGGCGGTCTGAGTGACAGGCTCCGCAGCATGGATTACCTGAAGCAGCCTCCCCTGGGTGCGGGGATTGTGAGGAAGATTGAAAACAGCCCCCGGCAAGCTGCTGGCAGTCTACAACAAACACACACCATCATCCAGTGCATTCAGGGCCTGAGCCAGGTGTTGCTGGCAATCGAGTTTTTTTTGTTGGTTTTTTGCAATTTTATTGTTATATTCAAATGAACGCAATCCACTATTCAGTTTTTGCCTTAGGATTTAGGAAGCAAAGGATAAACAGAGAGCAGATGGATTTATTGAACTCATCTACGCACACCTTGATTTTATCCTTTAATTAGCTGTTATTCCTCTGCTTTATGGGAAAAAAAAGACACCTTGTGTAAGACGCTCCCTGCTACAGCACTGCAGATACATGGCGGACAGACCTGGCTACAGTATTGCAGATACATGGCAGCTTCCTACACTTCTACTCACCTAACCAGAGCAATGTCATTACTAGCCTGAGGGAGATGCTGTTCCCCTGTCTGCATGGATTATACAGCCCCACACAACAATGCAACTTGCATGAACTGCAGAGGTCCATGGAAGACGTCACTGTCCCACCTTCCTGAGTCCACCTCATTCACAGAGGGGGGAAAATCACGAGGGGAAAAAGAATGTGATAAGGCAAGTCAGTGTGGCTTTTTATTAGAGCTTGACACTGTTTGCTAAATATACTGCTCGCTAAATATACTGCCCTGGCAAACTTAAAGGAGGGGAATATCAATTTACCACAAGGCCCTTATTGTTGTTGTTGCTTATAACAATAAAAGAAATGAATAATAATGGTGATGGTATATGGTGCCATAGTCCCAGTATTATCTTTTTCAGAAATCTTAAAATCCGAATTGAATGCTTTAATATGGGGTCAGGTTTTGTATACAGTGTTTTCTATTATTTGCCAAAGTTATTAAAGCTGTGAAATAATGTTTCTTGACATTTCTTGACAGGTCACATTTTCTCTAATTATACCCTTAGGTATGTTTGCTCCAATTAAAAACAAGGCAACTCAGGAATCAGAGGTCTGTAGGGTGGCCAACAAGCCAGTCAATCACCTCTGTGACCTGTTGGTCAGTGTCACATGACACCAGAAAGACAGAGAAACCTGGGAGATTAAAGTCACACTGCCACAAACAAACACATGCCCCGGATGACTCAAAGATTAGAGGAACCGGAACTCTCACTGTGTGCACACTGCCACTGCAAACACTGCAGCACCCAGAGTAAATACAGACAAATGGCTGGAGTTACTGCAAACTGAATACCACTTACTCAGATTTGTCTGAGATGAAATACGCAGTGAAAATGTGTGTGGTGCAGGACTAGCACTGCTGTCAATGGCTTTTACAGGTTGTTACTCTCTACTCACGCACTCTCTGGCTGGACAATGCCAATGCTTTGAGCTTTGTGTACTTTTTTCTGTGTGCCAAAACAGCTGAAAATGTTTGAAACAACATTGACAATTTATTATGAAGAGAGTCTGTAAGCCTTTAAGCCTTGTGTATGCATATGCTGACACAGGGCGTGTCATATTGCTGCAAGCATAGTTTCATGTATTCAAAAAATTTTTCTAGTAGAATATTATCTTGTGGAATAATGCTGACGTCCTTTGGAGTTTGCCTCATCTATTCAGCTAAACTCTCCAGAGAATTAAAAAGCAACACAGCGATTCATTATAATTTGAAGAATCAATCGAAGTTCATTGTCATTTTCTTCTTCTGTTCACAGCTCATTATGAATTCATTCTTGTGTCTAATGACTTTGTTTTCCAAGTGCCTTGGACTAAAAGTGTCATATCAGGACCATACCTTATCTGCCACCCACCTCTGGTGCTTGTGAGGGTTCCCCATTGTGCAGTGTGCAGTCAGTGTAATTAAAACCAAACATCCCAACTTGGTTTCCTGCTGTACAAAAGAACAAATGAGGTATATAGTTTACAGGGATTTGCTGTGACAGTTTATCAGCACAACATATTCACATAGTATCACTAGCATCACAACACTAGTGTTATACCATGAGTCACCTCTACAGTAAGATAATCACTCTTGCATTCAGATAGTTGCCTTATGACCTTATAAGAAAGTCAGCAAAACACAGGATTGCAACTAGCAAACAGCACCTTTCAGAATGCCAGAAGAAATTTTCAGAATGCACACACATATGTACCCCTCCACCCAAATACAGACACAGAAACATTCTCTGTCTCTCTCAGTCTTTTGTTTGCTGCCTGTGTCCTCAGTTGTAAAGTCACATGATATGGGCCAGAGGAGCCTTTGAAGTCCACAGAGAAGGGAGCAGGCAGGAATTAATTATGTGGTATATTTTCATTCATAAACAAAAATTGTCAAATGTGCAAGGACTGCAGGGATGCTGTTTACTGCATTCCTTGCTTATCCTGTTCAATTCTTCAAGATAAGTTTTAGAATTTCTCAACCATCAGTATCAGCATTCACCAAGATTTCATATCTGATGTTTCAGAAAGAGAGTCGGTGAGATGTACTGAATGCTATATTGATATTGCTGAGTCCATAAATAGTGTCCACATAGTTAAAATAAATTTAAAAAAACCATACTTATCACGTTGACCATAGCCAAAAAAAAAACAATAGTCTTTAACTGGAATACAGGCACAAACTCTCAACGTCACAATGGCTTAATCTGTTAATAGACTATATCTCAATGGAACGCATCTCAGCTAAAAACAATAAACAATCCAAACAATTCAGTGATACCTGGGAACCTATCCTTGTAAGCCTCAATTTGCAGACAAATTGACCCCCCGGCATTCCTTTCTTTCCTTCCTTCCTTATTTATTTACCCATTACCACTATTCATCGGCTGTCATCATTATTATTATTATTATTATTATTATTATTGGTATTTCTGTTATTAGTATTGTTGTTACGGTTATCACTTATTATTCACAATCACTACTAGTATTATTATTATTGATGTTGATGATAACGATGATTACTATCATTACTAATGTTATTGTTATCATGTATGATTATTTACCATTATAACTATTATTATTGTTATTATTATTATTATTATTATTATTATTATTATTACTGTTATCATTATTATTATCATTTATTACTATTATCATTATTATTAGACCCAGTGATGTTTTGTGTTGTATGTTATGTTTATGTTTGTATGTTTATCCATCAATAATTTTGTGTTGTATGTTATGTTTGTATCTATCAATAAAAATAAATAAATAAAATAAAACAAGTTAAGAATATAAATTTGTATGCACATTCATTACCACGTGAATGCTACTTCTGCAATTTAATGTGAAAATGAGCAGTAATCTCACTAGTCTTTCTCGTGCAGCGCTGTATAAACGTTGACCACAAGATGGGGCAATTTTACAAATCAAACATACAAAGCAGCAATCATCCACCCATGAAACCATCTTTTAATTGTTGGGATTGCACTTTACAACTGATGTGATGGATGGGACCAAAGAGGGATGCTTTTTGGAGCGCTGTAAAAGAGGTTGTATGAGGTCTTCTGGGGGGCTGTCGCAAGCGTTCCCTCCCTCGTGCCAACAATGGAGTTTACAAGGCAACCACTCTGGAATCCTGCCTCCACCTCCACTACACTGACAATGTGGCACTGTTTCGGCCGACACGTCGAAATTCCAGCTTCCCAGTGTTAGCACAGAGTTTTCCATCTATTAGCACTAGTGTCTGCGTAATTCTATACGTAAACACATTTCTTTGAGTACACTTTTTAACCAAGAGCAATTTCATCAGTGTGACCTGCTCATTTACTGGCGTTCGGCAATGTAGTAATCGCAATGGAAGGCCAACATCTTAAAAATGTTGTGTGCCCTCTTGTTAGCTTTAGACTTAGTCAACGTATTGCTCTGTTATGACTCTGGTTATGTCAATGTATTATCATAGTAATCCTACTGTATGAGCACACAGTCAATATTTGTCATTTGACTGTAATGTTTTAATTATTCAGTCACACACATAACAGTATTTAAAAACCATAAAACACCAGTTGCCTATTATACCAGCCTAATACCAAAATGTATTAGAAGGTTAACAAAGAAATATAAATGTAAATATAACTTGTATTGCGTGGAAACTTGCATGCATTGCCATTTTTTCTACTGATTTGACTGAAAATGCAGGCCATTGCTTTAAAACTCAATGAGAGAATGAAGAAAACAAATCTTGCGCAGAATACAGGGCCAAATCTACAGATTTTAGGTGGGTACACAGTGACTGCATGAGGCACACTCTGATGAATGCCTTGGCTCTTTGTGGAAGTAGGCAGGCAAGACTCCAGTGATGCGATGGAATGTTTTTTTTTTTTTTTCAAGGGAATAGCTATTGCATTGTGGCCACTCAAAGCCTACTGGAAGAGCGGGGACTGCCCCCGATTATTTCCACAGTATTTACACCAGCGTCAGTCACTAACGGAGTGCAATATTTGTGTACATGATCAGAAAATACTACTCGAACCAATTAAATTAATATGCTATTTCATACTATATTACAAACAGTAATAATCAAATTAATCAAATTGTTTTCTATCTCGATAGCATATGTTATGTAGGCTACTGTACTGTATACAATAATATGAAGAATATTGTATGTATATATGTATAGAGAGAGAAAACAGAGACTTTGTAGATATATATATGTTCAATGGTTTATCAGCAGTTCTCTTTTGATGTTTATCTGCAGATAGCTGTAATGATTTTTGTGTTAATGCAAATGCTGATGTGGTGCTTCTATAAAGTAATGAGTTACTGGTTAAGATCTGAACCCCGGTGACTCACATAGCCGATTGAAGCGCTGATTGAATTAAACTTTAATAAAGGTCTGTATTCCTTTTCACTGTTGTACTCACTGATTAGGTGTAATCAATTGAATAAGAGGTCAGGTTAGATTTTGGGGAGCAGTGAAACTGGATTCAAAGACCAAGACCAAAGCCTTTTTCACTCTGCCATAATCAATAGCAAGATCTCAATACAAAAAAGTCAAGATCACATTAAAAATGACTTGAATAGAATAGAATTCTTTTATTGACTGGATTTTCTATTAGGGCCAATACAACCGTGTCTTACTGCAACAATTATAGCAAGACTGTAGACACTCTTTGCTTGTGACAGAATCCACATAGGTACACTGCTGCACTGTAATCACCTGCTTTCACCTGTGTTTCACATGAATTTTTCCAGGGAAACATAAATCCAACTCCATATGAGGGAGACAGAATATGCATGCCGGGAACCCCCAGGTCCTGCAAGTGAGTTTGGATAAGGGCAATGCTGAGCAAACATGTCATGTTTTGAATGATTTTCCAGACCTGAGAATATCCTCCCCTGACATCCTGGTCTGCAGACGCACCCAAGGCAACCACTGCGTCACCTCCTGGAGGTGCTCAAGTCACCAAAACCCAGAGATGGCATCACTGTTTGTTTTTTTTGTTGTCGGTGTGCTTGTAACCTTGTTTTTTTCTGAGAGAGTCTTTTTTTCTTGCTCAAGAACAGAAGAGATTACCATGACAAGATCAAAGATGAGCCTGAACAAGTGAAACTGCTTGCGGCACACTGCCGTAGTCGGGAGTTTTGGATCAAAGTGATAGCTCCGTGATAAGCCCAGAGCTCCACCCCTGTTCTCTAAGAAGAGATATATACATATACACACAGTTCAACAGGTTGCTCATTTAGTAAGCTGAGCAGCTAAGGCTAATACTGCTGGAAGCTGGAATACTGTTCACTGATACAGCGCTCAGATTATATCTTTTCCAACAAAGCAGGTCTTCGCGTCTCAGTCAGGAAGAGGCACTTGCAGAAGGAAAGATAAGGTACCGTATTGATGCATGGCATGTAATGCTCAAATATATGCTTGTATCTTTGTGTGTGTGTGTGGGAGGGAGGCTGTTAAAAGCAGTAGTGTAAGTATGTTGCTAAACTTTTCTTTACATGATCTAAGGACATTTGAATGACTCCTGAAAAGTAATGTGCCCTCACATCAAGCAAAGAAAAGTTTAGTAATATACTGCTCAATAAAGCCGTCTATTAGCATAGTTCAGACAGCGAGAGAAACAGAGAACCATTTTTGAACTGCATTTGTATGTCCTTTGTTACTGCAGATTCATCCAGATCATCAATAAAGATGGGAAATGAGGCATCTCATGAGATTCAGGTATGAGCCCTGTGTCCTACTGCTCTGATTCCTGAGTCTTTGTTGAGTGAAAACTAAAGCAGCTGCACAGTAAGCAAATGCATTATGACCTGAAACAAAAGTTATGCACCTGTTCATACAGTATCATAGGGCTTGAATAGTGTTATGCTTACATTCACTGGTCTGGGAGTGTTGTTAGCCTGGTCTGACACTGTTGCTCATTCAACTTGAATGGATAAACCTTGGTTCTTTTGTGCTGGAAGTCGCTCTGGATAAGAGCATCTGCTAAATGCATGTAATGTTATGTAATCTGATGATGCTTCATACCCACAAAAATGTGCAATTACAGATTTACATTTACACATTTACATTTGCATTTGTATTTATTAATTTGTCAGATGCTCTAACCCACATCGATGCCAAGAAGAGCATTGTAAGGTTTAGGCAATTTGTTGCATAGATGCTGAATTATTACTGCCATCCTTGAAATGTGGTGCCATTGTGGGAACCATTGCTGAAATGGGAGTAAGTGTTATCATTAGGTTTATAGCGTAAAAAAATCTGACAATGTGGCAACAGCTATGATTTATATATTTTGAGGGATTTGCATTGTATACAGCCAACAGAACTTCTGTTTTGCCAAAGTACATACAAGCCGGTTCATCTGATGTTAACTGTTTTGACCTGTGCACATACATCATTTCGCACAAAACATGACTCTGTGTAGTAGTAGCCTGTGTTTCAGTCTTAGGTTTCTAATTTGAGCATGTTTAGGAACATTTAGTGCTCAAATGAAACTATACTTTTCAATAACCAGTGTACCTGAAGACAGCACCTGGTTTGATAATGTAATTCTTGTGATGCTGCTGGGCCTAAAATATGTACGCCTTCTCCAAATATATATTTAATGTGAAGGAAGGATATCAGGTGTCTTATCTCCAACACAATCTAATATTTCCAAGTATCTGACTTGTTGGTTCCTTTAAAATGGCAAGACCTCTGTTATATATTGCAAGTGAAACTCCTGACGGTTTTAACTTAATTGAATATTAGCTGTTTTAATGCATTCTGATGAAGATTTATGACAACTGCATCTGTGAAATATGTATTTAAAGGGTTGCAGGGCACCTCATAATAAATTTAAATGTTTACTCTGATGTGTCATAGGTGTATAATCTCTATAAAGGCAATATATCACACATGGAGAAAAGACAAGCTGTTGTTCCAAAGCACTTGTTCTAAAACATTGTTATAAGATTTCTTAAACTCATTATTAGCCTTGTCAAAAATCAGAAATCTAAATTTGTCTCCATGTCACTGTGATGCTACCCACATTCACACTAGTGATAAATATGCCCATCTGTCATTAGATTTAAATTGTGAAGCCTTTTTCAGGTTCTCTGAATGGTCCAAAGTACTACATCCTGCATTCTCCACTTGTGTCTTTCCAGGAGACGCCAGACTTTTATTAGCAGTGTAGACTGAATAAAGCATTTTGCCAGTGTAATCATGTGACATCTTACACTAAGTGTATGTACTTAGCAAATGGACTGCACAAAGATAGCAGTCACAGTGCAGCCATAAAATAACCTCTATGACCAAACCCACAGATATTGAATCAAAGATTAGTGTGCAGTGCATGGAAAAACTGTGGTTCCCACAAGTAAGAAATTGCACAGAGGCAACCCACAGTATGTGACTGTGATTGGTTACTTAAGGACAAAGAGACAAGCTGGTCAATTATTAATGCTCATGCACTGTAGTTAAATAAGTACCCTATGTCTGTAATGCTAACAGGGTTGTCTGTTGCAGGGGGAGCATGTCCAAGCAAAGTTGCAGAACGGAGAGCCCAATGGTCATGCTTTGAGCATCTCATCTGAAGACACAGGTGAAGTTGGTATGTGCACAAAGCAAAACACGTTCAAGGGGCTGGCTGTTGAATAGTAGCTTATTAGCAGTGCTTATTTCCAAAGGGGAGGGGAATGATAGGTCTTGTTTGAAACAAAATCTGCTATCAGTACAAACCCTACTGTACTGAAGTTACAGACATTCAAGACATTCAAGAACAATTCCATTGTATTCCTCATGATCAGGTCAGTTAGTATCAGACCATCCCAGACGTTGCAAACATAACTGTTCATAACTGCCTCTAGAAATGGCATCTCAAGAAAGGGATGGGTGTGTGAAGAAATTCACTAAATTGGCGAAAACAAATGTAATCTTTGGCTACATAAAAGTTGACCAGGTGGGTACAAGGTGCAATCACCGTTTATCTATGATTCAAATATTTATATTTTATGATAATTTTATGATTGTTTTATTGCAGAATTTATTTGTATATAATAAATGTCTCAGGTGATTTGGTATGTCTAATGTCTTGTATGTCAAGATCAAATGGGTGTAGTATGTTTTCCAGGGCTATTTGGTGGCTCACTGTATAAACTTTGGGTGTAGCCTTTCACATGGAGGAATTGCTGATTGATTAGTCCTTATGCAAATATTGCCACTGGAGACATTTAGTCCTGTGTCAAGATGTGCAGACCCATGTGGAGAGGATTTTGCCGAAGGGTGATATTGTCAGAGGGTTGAATGTGACCATGTGGAAACTGAGTGTCATGGGTTGCAGACTTGTCAGTATGCTATGATCTGTCATTAGCACACGGGTGTTCTCTCCCTGTGGAGGCCCACAACTGCAAACCGCTCGATAGGGTTTGAAAACCCCATGCCATAATTGAGTTAGCGCTTTGAAAGAATAGTTGTGTGTCTGCCAGGACCTGATGGGAACTCCTTGGGTAAAGTAGTAGTGCTTGCTCAAGACTTTTTTCCTCAAGGGTGTGGCATTTCCATTCTTAAGGTGTGTGATTCCTCCTCAAAACTTTCTCTTTGGGTGTTGCTTTTTTATACAGAGCATGGGAGTGGCAAGTAGGGATATTTTATAAGGGTAGTATAAATAGTGATAGCTGTAAGAAATCCAAACAGACAAATTGCTTTGAAACACGACAGCCAATTTACAGTGATGGCCAAGTAACATCTGTGCAGGCAAGGGGACTTCACCGTTTTTTTTGCCAGTTTTCAGATTATATGATGTTATTCTTCTGAAAATGCCCTTACAACCTTAACTTTGTATATTTGTGATGCCTTTACCTTTTTACTTGTATTACACCTCTTTTCCTATTTGCAGATCATCTCATGGCATGTCCTCAGGCTTAAATAAATGACAGGGGTCCTTGTAAGAGTTATCAGCAACAACAAAATGCTTTTGCATTCCCGAGATGGCAGATAACTTCACAGTCTGCATTGAACCAGTCCCTTGCAAACTCTCCTTGCATTGTATAAGGATGAAATATTAGCTTAGTCTGTGGTTTACTGTATCAGTCATGCAGGGTTGAAACATCTCCTCCCAGTCAGCAAATAATACAAAAGAGCCATTGTTGTGAGCGATGCTGTGTTTGTTCAGAACTAACTCTTACAATGTTAATTGTGTGTTGGGAAGGGATGTCTATTTCAGCCTTTTCAGTCTGAGTGAACCTGCCCCTCCTTTTCGTTTTCAGTTAAGGTGGAAATCAGTATAGAATGTTAGGTATTCACCTGGTAATATATTTTTTTTATCAGTGGCCAGACAGAGGCTACCCATGAGGTGAACATTACATAGCATTACATGCATTTAGCAGACACTTTTATCCAGAGTGACTCGACAGCCATCAGTTGCCAAAGAATGACCTTTTTTGCCAAACAGAACAGCACATTGTCCACTCACTACAGTATGATATACAGTTATCACTCCAGCACTGGGATTGTTTTGCTGTTTCCTGTCATGTGGCATAATTGACACCCTCTCTCTTGCAGTTGCCTGTGAAGCAGCTGTACAGCAAAACAGTGAGGTCCCCTCATCCCTCCTCACAAAGGGGACAAGCCCCCACCAGGGGAGGAGGTTGACAGCGGTAGGAACCAAGGCAAGGGATCTTCGCCTGTTGTCTTGCTCTCAGTCTCCACAACAGTACCATCCAGTACTGATGCCCCTGCAGATCCATCACTCCCGTCTGTCAGCATCAACATCTCCACCAAGGAGCCCACCTCCCAGAGCATTAACCCTGAACAGGACACACCCACTGTCCCTGTCCCCGCCTCCAATGAGGAGGAGCCCAAGGAAAAAGCACGGAAGAAGACCAATTTATTTGACAAACTTTTAAAGAAGAAAAACAAGGACAAGACTCAGGAGAAACCGACCGTGGCAGAGTGTGACAGTTCAGCTGAAGTTCAGGAGCCCCCTGTAGAGGCCCCAGTGA
This sequence comes from Megalops atlanticus, assembly GCA_019176425.1. NCBI lineage: Eukaryota > Metazoa > Chordata > Actinopteri > Elopiformes > Megalopidae > Megalops > Megalops atlanticus. Next base: position 9,866,544 of record CM032882.1, on the reverse strand, counting down.
TTGTAAGCAATGGCCTCCATTCTGTAAGTATCCCAAGAGCAATGCAGTGAACCATTCAGTTCCAATTTCCAAAATGGTAGAGAGATTTATGTAATAACATTGAGTTTGCTGGTGCAAAGTGCTGCCCGATCACTGCATTTGAATCTACACATCCAATATAAATGAGTTAAGTGTGAAAACACAAGGAAAAGCTACTACTATGTTGATTATAATAAACAAAAAAGGGAAAAACAACAAAACACTTACCTTCAGATTCAATCAAACCTGCCAAATGCAGTTTTATTTAAAAAAAAAGAATAATCTGTTGTCATGTGACAACAAAGTGAGATTTTTGACATCTCAAGATGTCTTGGCAGAGAATCCAACATTTACTGTTTTTAATTTTATTTTATTGAATATTTTAATGTTTATTTATATTTACATATATTTATAATATATAATGTATTTATATTTTAATATTTTTTATTCAAACTACATATACATTACCATAGAAAATACACCTAGGCAAAATATGGAGAGTACAGATATTGATACACAGTTTTCCCATTCTGCACAATGAAGCCACAAAGCCACAGCATATTCTAGTGATATATATATTATTAGCACCTGTTTTAAAAAGTAAAATTTTGTCAGCACTGCAGGAAATTCCAATTGCAGCCACAAATGACTGGTATGCTACACACACTGCTGTTTCCAGTGTTTTCCTAGGTTCTGTCCATTCTGACACTAACTAAATTGCTTATTCTTGTTAAAAAAGGAGACAAGCTCTACGCTTGGGAAGGAGGCAGATTTTGTTGGAGATGATCCCAACAAGCTAATGGAAAAGGTAATTTCTTTGCAATCTGTTGAGTGTGAGTCACTAATTTGCGAATTGCCTGAAGACCCTGCATTAGAACTGGCCAGCCCTGATGAGTCCACAGAGATGACAACCACCATTAAACTGGAAGCCAGTCCCTTATGTGAGGAAACCACACCCGGTGAAATTGATGTCTCATCATCACAGATTGTGAACGGGGAGTTCTGTGCTGAAAGCCTAAGCCATTGCTCTGAAGATGGGAAAGATGGACATGTTGTTGCCGATGGTTCACAGCCAGAAGCAGAGTCTCTCTCTGAGGTGGAAGCAGACAGCACAGTCAGTGTTGAACATACATCTGAGCTTGCCAGTGCTGAGGAAACCTCAGTAGAGGGGACAGAAGCCTTGCTATCATTTACCAGTGCAGGTGTTCCAGAAACATCAATTGAAGAGCCAGCCAATGGTGAGGTAGCCACAGAGAGTCTACCTGTTAACCCTTTGAACAGTGTAGTTCTTACCTTGGAGGATAATATGCAGAGGGATCAGAATGAACTTGAACCCCTAGTGCAAGAAGAAGAGCCTGAAGCTTCAACACCAGAACAAGTTAGTGCTGAGGTGTCCTCTGATGATCTGACTGTTTCCCCTGCAAATGGGGTGATTCTTACTTTTGAAGATGGAGTGCAGAATGATCAGATTGAAATTAACCTCCCAATGCCAGACGCAGAAACTGAAGCCTTGGAGATGACTACTCAGTTGGAAGTATCCAAGACTGAAATCTCTGAAGCTTCCTTTTCAAAGCCTGGTGAGATTAAGGTATTATCTGAGGACAGAATCTACAGATCAGTGGATGAATTGGATGGTCCAAAGCCAGAAACTGAGCCACAGTCCCTGCCAGCAGACCCAAAAGAGGAATCAAATGCCACTGAAGCCCTTGAAACAACTACATCTGAGCCTGCCAGTGTAGAGGTGTCCACTGTTGAAGAAATTGGTTTTTGCCAGGCAGAGGCAAGCCCCACCACTGGAGATGAATGTGAAATTGAAAAGTCTGAAAGCAACACAGCACACTGCCTGACGTCTGAACACAGCACAGTGCTGCCAGAAGTAGAGCCTGGTTTCCAGGAAGAGACAAGCCCCACTCCTGAAGAAGAAGCTGAGGATGGAACGACTGATGAAGCCAATCAACTGCCAGAAGACGAGTCAGATGTCTTGTCAGCTTGCACCAGCCTGGAGGCAGTCAAATCTGAGGAATCAGAGTCTTCAGCATTGGAATCTACTGCTGGAGTGGAGCCCACACTGGAGACAATTCCTAAATTTGGTGAAGGAACGGATATCTGTAACCCTGAAAACAACATAAAACTACCAGAGACCGAATCTGATTCCATGCCGTTGAATTCAAAGGACAAATCAGATAGCTCTGAGGACTCTCAATCTGTACCTGTTGTCATTGTAGAGGTATTTGAAGCTAAATCAGAGGATGAACCAGACTGCCTGAAGCCTGCTGAGGAGAATACTGGCCTCTTCCAGCCAGAGACAAGCCCCACCACTGGAGATGCATGTGACACTGAAAAGCCTGAAATCAACACAGACCTCCCACAAGCAGAGTCTGATTCCTTGCCAACCGATTCAAAGGTGGCATCAGATAGTGCTGAAGACTCTCAAACAACATTTTCTGCATTCAGTGAAACTACTACATCTCAGCCTGTCATTATAGAGGTGTGTGCTGTTGAGGAAACTGGTTTTGTCCAGACTGAGACAAGCCCCACAACTGTAGATGAATGTGAATTTGAAAAGTCTGAAAGCAACACAGATCCACCAGAAGCAGAGTCCAAAAGGATTTCTACCTCTGAAGATAATACGCCGAAGGATCAGAGTGACACAAAGCTCCCAAAAGAAGAGATTGAAGCTTTTCAGATGGTCGTACCTATGGAGTCATCTGTGACTGAAATCTCTGAAGCTTCTTTATCAGAGCTTGCCAAGATTGAGGTGTTAGTTGAAGATAAAATCCTCATATCTGAGGCTAAATCAGAAGGTTTAACACCTCCAGTAACAGTGCCTGATTCCCTGCCATCTGACTCTGGTGTGGATTCAGATAGCACTGAAGAACCTGAATTTACAGCATCTCCCTTCAGTGCTCAGGACTCTACAGCAATTGGTATTAGCTTACCAAAAGAGGACTTGAACACCATCGCCAGAGATGAAGTAGACAATGCTGTTTTCCAACTGCCAGAGGATGTGGTACTTGAAGGTGCTCTCTTCACTGAAATCATCTTACAATGAAATCCTTCAAGCTGTTGTAATGTGTTGAAGCATGTGCGTGCATTAATGGTCATCACCAGCTTTGTCAGTTGGCCTTGTGTGGATGTTTGTTTTTTTTTTTACATTGATTCTGCAATTGCCTGACCATCTGAACAAAATAGGTTTTTCAGGGTCAAGGATAACCATCCTGGTGTGATCTTTGAAACTATGAAGGGAAACAAAATGTCAACAGTAACAGAAATGGGAGGTAACCAGTTGCTGTGTGTAGCTTCAAAAGAGGAAACTTTGGAACAAGATGATCTGCACAATGCAGTCTTTTGCTTGCCCATACCTCCCTGTTAGTCTCCATCTGTCTCATAAAACTGATCCCTGATTTTAGGAGGTAGTTGTAAATGTATTGTTTTTGGACAGGTGAGGGCATACTAGTAAGGAGAATGGCCTGTCTTGTGTTGTATTGTATTAAACAGGCTTTCAAGTGTTACTTGAACAGTGTTAAACAGAATTTCAAGTATTACTCCAAATGTGAGAACCTGATAATGTGAAATTGCCAGTCCATTATGTCTCCTAAAAGATACGTAATTATTTATTTGTAATTCATAATGTGATGTGAATCATGACAAGCAGCCAAGAAATATGCAATAAATTCTCATTTTTGACAAATTGGTTTGGTTCACTCTCTTGCATTTTAAACAATCTATGCCAAAGGGAAGAAATGTAGTGACAAGGTCAAGAAGCCAAGGGGATCAAATCTCAAATGGACCACTGCTGTTGTACTCCTGAGGATGATATTGAACCTAGATAGCATCTGTCAGTATCCAGCTATATCAATGTATAATACTCAAAATATATAAGGTATTTAAGTTGGATGAATAGTCATAATTTAAAAATATAATGGTCATTTAGACAAAGACCTTAAAAACAACAGGCCTTAAAAAATCTATCCTATGGCCTTTAAAACATGTGTCTGTGACTTATACTTGATGTCACTTCTCAAAAAAGGAAAAACAAAAGAAAATTTTTGTTTCACCTGTGTTGCAAGCAACCAATTAACAGATGGCATTAAAGCAAACAAAGCAAGAAAGAAAGGCTGACAGATACATTAAATTCTTCCATTGGAAAAACTTGTCAGTTCATTTTTCTTTAGCATTTATTGTTGTGCCCGGAAACTCCCAAAAGACAGATGTTTTGTTTCCATTAGCACAGACGTTCACAGAATATAGCACTGTAGCTTTCATCTTTTTATATAATCATCAATTTTAATAAAAATGCAAAGGGAGACGAACATGGTTAAACATGCATGTAAAGGCTCTGTCTAATTTCACAGAGAGACTTAGACTGTGTTTTGGTTCATGACATGAGCAGTGGAGACCTTTTGCTTGAAATTAAATGCATTTATGGTAATGTTGCTCTCCGCAATCTTGGGTGAAGAAAACAAGAGTCACCAGAAGAAGCAGACAGAGCCCTGTTTGTGTGTGAAAGACTATGGTAGAAAGTGGTAGAATAATGGTGTGCTTATGGATTAGCTGACAGTGTGGATAAACAAAGTTAAAACTCTTGTTTGTGGAGACAGACAGTTATTATAACTTAATGCCTGAGAAAACTTTACTCAATGACTGCTGCAAAATCCACACAGCTGCCAATAGTGTACTGAGACGTTTAACTGCTGTAAAAAGTCCATTCCCACATTGCCAAGAATGTCATGCTGAATTGTTCACTTATTTAAAAAAAACAGTGACGAACAAGGGACAAAGGAAGAGTACAAAGATTATGAAAGGCAAGGTTTGTCACTTTTAGTTAATCTCCATTCCAAATTACATTCACGCATCTGATATTCTGCAAAATGCCAGCAAAATGAGTTTGCTTTAACATTGGTATGGGAGATTTTACCCTGCTCTGAACTGAGGGATATTAGTCTCAGCTAATCTCTGTTGATGGCCAACAGCTTGTGTTTTTGAATTTGGTACATTCATGAAATGTTTCAATAGTAATTCCCTTTTGCCAGAATCAGTGCACACCATGTCTGGATGTGTGCACTGTAGTTACCTCATCACTTGAACCTGGCATCCCATTTGGCATCATCTTAAAGCACCTCTGTGTAAATTTTGTTAATCGATCCAAAGGCGTTTATGAAGTCAGGTGACCACATTAAACCTCGATTGCTTGACCGTTTTTGAGTGTCCTGACATTGCTCAAACCCCAGGGCGCACATAGGCTGCGAGACCAGAACATTACTGAATACCAATGGAGCAGGGAAAAAGCTGCGGATTAATAAAAGAGTGATTGTTGATGCTGCCCCGAGTGGGCAGTGGCATGGCTGGAATATTTGTGCTCCCATTTCAATGCCACGATTAACAAGCGAAGGCTTCGCGCATCAGCTGCTCAGCTCCAATACGTCCCCGACACACGGTTCTTTGGGTTTGTCTATAGGAGCCTGGAGACGCAGAAGAGAGCCCCGCCGCGGCGAAGGAGGTTCCAGAAGGTCCGTCTCCGAACGGTGCCCCCGCGGGAAGCGAAACCCTCGACGCTGACGCTGAAAGCGCCCACCTGGAGGACACCGCAGTGGGGGAGAGCCTCGTGGAAGAGAGTCCAGTGATGAACTTTTTCAAAACACTCGTAAGTCTCATTCGTGTGGCTGTTCCTGCGTTGGTTGGTTGTCCACCCAAATGTGGTATTGCCAGCATTTCAGGTGGAGCAAATTCCTCGCAGTTGCATGGTTGACAATGATCTAAGATGTATTTTTCAAAACCTTCTGACATTCAGCCTGCTTGAAATTATACAGTATGACAATTTCAAAAAACTAAGAAAAAACTGAAAAACCAATTTGTTGTTAGAATGATTCAAATCTAGTCAGCAGAGGATTACTATTTGCATTTTGTTGGTGGGGGTTATTGATACATGCTCCAGAAGCTTTTATAATTAATATGAGAGGCTTACTTACATATTAATATTTATATGTCTAGATTTAATAAATATTTATAAAACAATCTAAAATCAGTGTTAGTAAAAGAATCTATTCCCCGTATTCATTAGCAAAGTCTGCTTTGCCTGTACATTAAAGGAACAATAATGTCTTAAGAAGTAGGTCTACCTCACAGCTGACCTAAAAAAAGTTGTATTTTTGCTGCTGTTGTCATTTGTTTGCAGCCAGCTGTGGGTCAGATATTCAGCAGAGTGGAGACAGAAGATGATTAATCCAGAGTGCAGTGAGCCAGGGCTGATGTCATTGTGTTGAGACTGTATAGTGCTGTCAGCGATCGCTCTCATTGTGTGCGTGAATACGTGCGGCACAGAGGGCTGAGGGCCTGCAGGGAGGCAGGGGGTGGGGGGCGGACGGCGAGGGCGTCCCGCGGAAATTTATTCAACAGCGGGCGTGGGCCTAGAGCCCTCACAACAGATACTTTCTCTCTGCCTTTACGCGAGAAAACATTTTCCCTGCGTCTTATAGCGCAGCCGTTTGAGGAGTGCGCTGGACCCCCCTCTGAGGGGCTCAGATAGGCCCGGGCCCGTGTCTGGGCCTGGTCTCGGAAGATGTCGGCACACGGCAGGCCTTTTACGAGGCCTGATGTATGAGGTCACAAGGGAGGCCTGTGAGATGGCAGTCTGAGATGTGGCGAGAAGGAGGAAGGGCTGGCCTACGCCGTCTCCAGAGCACAAAGACGGGAGCACAATAGGGAGCATGTATGTGGTGCGCCAGGGGCTCTTTGTGCGCTGATGTGTGTGTGAGAGAGAGTGTGTGTGCGTGAGGCAGTATGCAGATTCCTATCTTCACAACGCATAACCCTGCCATGTTCATTGGGGAGGCTAGAAAAAGTAGACCGGCACTCAATATTTAGATTATTCTACCTCCACAATAAACATAATAATGAAATGTCCCTATATCTCCCTCACTATACGTTCCTCAGGGTTTCCCAGCATTTGGGAAAACCATTTCTTTAAAACTGATCCAGTCCAAATAGTGAAATGTTATAGGCTGGTATGGATCACAAACTGAGAGTGATATATCCTCTATCTTTTGTACCGAGTACTCAGGTGATAAACTCTGTAGATATGCATATCTTCTGTCCCATTTTCCTGGCATAGGTGACCCCAAGTAAAACTCCCAAAGAAGAGGGGGCACCCCCTGCTGTCTCCACTGAAGAGGTAAATCACCCCAACTGATGTGGTACTATCAATTAACAAGAAAAAGCAAAACAAAAAACTCTGCCTGGCTAAATCTGGCAGTTGTCTATGTCACTTTCAGATTCTGGAGGTGATCTTGAATATCATGGGAAAATGCTTTTTTTTAAATTAAACTCTTTGTTTCCAATTTTTCCTTATCACTTCAGCTCTGAACGCAAATGATTTTCATGCATGGCCTTCAACAGTTTGTGTGTGTGGACTTCTGTATTTATGCGTGTTTATGTGTGTGTGGTGCTATAATCAAACAGCCTTTCATTCTCATGACATCTTTTCTGCTCACCGTACTGCTGTGATGCAAATACTGCCCATTGTTTCATGCCAATCACCTTCCATGAGGAGCGCAGTCATGCATGACTTACCAGGAATCACAGCAAAATGACTGGCATGTTTCACTTCTTGTGGTTTTTGCTGCTTCGGAAATGGTTAACAGAGGGGAGGTTTTGCATATCCGTGTTGCTCTTGAGTACACTGTCCTGTTTGTCTCTCTTCCACGTATTGTTTGGAATGAGCAATGCGCCATATGGCTGTAGTGGTGGCTCTTTCCTGTTTTCAGGACCTGGCATGTGATCCAAAGTGGCAGAGAACCAAAGCAGAGGGACTAAAAGAAGGTCCTGTTATTGTGGTATATCCGGTCTCCGTTATCCCTCTGTCACAGGTGAAGGTCGGTGGGGAACCAGAGGGCACGGCCAAAGCGGAGACCAGCGCGGCTGCCGTGGCGACCGCTCCGGCACCACCAGAGCCCAAAGACCCGCGGCCTGCTGTGAAAATCTCCGTGGCCAGTCCGTTCAGCAAGCTCTTCAAGGGGAAGGTACTTACTATGTTCAATGTTACAACACCAAACGTAAGATTTCTTCTGCTGGTAGCAGGTTGCTGTTGCAGCTTGGTCACAAACGGGCACAGTCCAGGCTCATAATCTGTACAGCACTATAGTATCTACCCCCCCCTGTATATCATTGATGTTTAACATGGACATATATTTAAAAATGAAAACAGGTTCAATGTATATGTTACTGTCATAAATAGGTGATGTTTACCATTGTGTCATATGTTGTTGTTCATGTTTCTTTTTAAATAATCCTCATGCAGTCTTCAAAGGAAGTCCAACCAGCTACAACAACTGTAAGTATGTAGTTTTTCTAAATTAATTTTAGACAGTTTCAGAGACAACTTTCAACTTTCAGTACAAGTTTCAGTTTTATTTAGAGAGATGGCATTATCCAGGCTAAAGACCCATGTGCCTCGTTAAGATAATGTATCATGCTTTTCATACTTTTGATATGAATATGAGAGGTGATGTCACTTTTTGTAGCAGACTCAAGCAGAATCAAGCAGTATGTGAACAGACAGAACACTTCTAATACAGTCTGCTTTGTGCATCTATCACAAGATGGTCTGAAAACCATGTTAGAAATACCTGTCCATTCCAAATGTATTTTTTATTTGATATTTGTTTGATTGAAATATAAATATCTTTTTCATTTCCTGCATATTTATTTTTTGTGGTCTGTGAAACGTTGTGAGAATAGTGATATTTTGCTTTGGGTCTCTGTGTCAAAATCTTTAAGAAATGCTTCTCCAAAAGAACAAATATTTACTTTCCTCCAACATATCGCCATGCATGTTGAAGCAAATCCATAGTTATGGGAGTTATTCCACTGTTTGACAAGGCATCAAAGTGATAGGAGTACATTTCCATGTGACACGGCTCTACTTCACCTCCCTTGATCAGGTCGCACAGGAATTAGATGCGTCAGCAGCCGCCAAAGCCGCCACACCCCCTCCACCACCACCACCGCCAGAGCCACCCAAACCGGAGGCCAAAGGTGAAGTGGCTGCCAAGACTGTGAACAGCACCCAGAAAGAAGCACTGAAAGAGGCACCCAAGGAGCCAGAGACCTCCACCAAGCAGAAATCCACCAAAGGCAGTCCCTTCCTTAGTCTGTTCCACCCAACAAAGGTAAGCCACTGTGGGAGGCACTGTCAACCATGACAAAGAAAGTCCATGATGAAAAATTGACCGTTTTGGAGCTGTTGACTATGTTTTTTGCATTGAGGTTGAAACAAGTGTGGTAGACTGCACTCTCACTCACACCAGAATGTGTGTGGCACTTTCCTTTTCAATGTTCAGGCTCTCTGGAGTGTTTTCAATGGACTTGTAGTCTCTGTACCAGTCAAGGAGTTTTTATTCCAAGCCCAGTGTGCGTGTTTGCATGATGGGTCAGACTGCCTCAGGTGAATATTAGGTTAACATCGGATTAATGTCAGGTTAACGTCCCTCTGGTTTCCTCCAGACAGAGGAGGTGGAGCAGGAGCCCCAGCCAGTTGAGGAGGAGGTACCTGAGATAGACAAGGTCTTGGTTTGATCTCCTCTCATACTCCACAGCTTTTCTCTTCTTTCTTATGGGCTGTGAGGGGGAGGGTATCACAAAACAACTTAAAAGGTGCCTTTCTGTCAGAAAATCAAACCCAGGGAACGATCTGGATGGATGAACCAAGCATTTACAAATGAGCCTCATAAGGGCCATGGAATGAGCGTTCTGTTGGTATTAAATGTATGTGTCTATATTTGTACTAGCTCTTTGGAAGTCTCATTGGATAAGAGCATCTGCTAAATGACAAAATGTAAATGTATTGTAAATGTATATACTTTCCCTTGGGGTTCATTTTCAAGTGTTTATTGACTTTTTACAGAAAATGTGTTTAAAGTTTCCATTTACTGTAAGTGAAACAGTCCTCTTCTGGAAAAGTGCTGAGAATTGTTTCCAAAAGCCTGTTCCGTCGGTCACCTTTTATCTTGTTTTTGATCGATCCATACAAAGACAATACAGACTGTCAAGTCAGATTGCTCAGTTTATGATTGGGTAACATGATGATACTGTACTAAAGAACTTCTAATGAAACTTAAAATGTCTTTCTTTTTCCTGTGAAATATTTTCTGGGATTCAGGTGATGGTTTTTTTCTCAACTCTGCGTTACTCTCTCTCCCCAAATGTTGATAATTATCCATAATGACAATCAGAAATCAAAATTTTGATATTTACTCTTATTCTTTCACGTTAAAGGCGGCTGCTTCCAAGGAAAAGACTGCCGAGGTCCCAGCTGCACCAGACCAGCCTCCAAAAACAGAGGAGAAGAAGTCAGGAAAGTCCATCATCTCCCTCTTTAAGCCCAAGGTAAGGAGACTGCTCACTCTCTCTCTCGCCATCTCTTCTCCTCTGAGTGGGACAGAGGTGCGGCTTGTGCCGTTAGCCCTTCATGTTAGCCAGACTGAAAGCGGTGTGGTGCATCAGATCGTAACAGAGTGATGTGAATTTGAGGTACTGCAACGCCTGCACGCCTCTGCTGTCCAGGCTGCTTCTGCGTATGGGAACAGCACCCAGGCCCGCCCCGGCGCACTGGTAAATGGGAAAAAATCACACCAGCCCCTCTATCATTAACATCACATTAATGGGCTCAGTTCCTGGTGGTACAAATTTGGACCAGGCTGCACTGCTTCTGTTCTGTTAGCTCATGATCATCAATATGTCACGGTTAACGCATCTGTCACAAAAAAAAATAGACCATACATTTACATGCAAACAACCCTAATTCATTGGGCCACTTTCTGTGCTATTTTGGCTAAAGCAGTCACTTGGGGTTAGAAGGTAATGTCCTTCATCTCCCATTCACTTTGTCTGTGCACCATACGTAACCACTAACCCTTGTGAATTTAGTCTGTCCAAAAGGAAGAAAATCACACAGAGGCAAATGGAGAGGTTCCCGATTCAACAGTAAGTGATGGTTTTGGCAGGGTATCAAGTCGGTTGTGGTGTCATTAGTTGTGATTCTTGGCTCAGCTTATCTACAGCCCCGCAAATACACACAAACTATAGCTAACAAACAGCTCAGCTGGGGGCCTGAGAGGCTTGGGAAACGTGAGAAAATACCAGAACCCAGATATCCAATACAGCTGTAGTAACATCAGGGATCAGTCAAACAACCACTTCTGACAGGTCAAAGTTTGCTATGATAAACTGATTAGTCATTCTTGTGAGGAGAGTGCATTGGCCACTCTGGGCCCATATGTGGGGTTCATCCATGCTAGAACACAATTCTTTTTTCCTCATTGATTACAGTATATATACCAGATAATTTTAGTTCATCAATAAATCATGCAGATCAGCATATACCTCACTTGTTCTTGTGCACTATTTATTAGAACACGAAAGAAATCTCACTCTTAGGTGTCCCCTGAAAGCGTCACTTACGTCTTGGCCCCAACAGTGTTCTGCTGTTCGCTTACTTGTATTGAAATAAATTTCCTGTATTGCCTGTATTGATATAAAAACAATACAGCTATGAAATAATTTTGAAATAGTAGGCAAAGGAACGGCAAAGGCAAGGAACCTAACACTGACAACACCAATATCCTAGAACTCACATATAAGACAGCAACCTCAATACAGCAATAAAGACATAATAAAGAGATTATTTGCAGTCATTTGGCACACAGTCAGCCATATTCTTTGGGCGTGGCTGAAAGGATCTGGGTCTATATGTTGTTTCATTAACATCATCTACACCATGGCCATTGCATGAATTTGACTTCATAAAGAACTGCTTTGAGTTCTGCTCTCATGTGACTGAACTGAATGCATTTTAGTAATCTGTATGCCGTACAAGCTTCCCCAGGGGCTTTGTTTGAGACACCTTTTTTTTACGTCGTTCCTTCAAGAGCCCTGAAGCCAAAGCCAAGGAAAGCACATCGGCAGGTGCGGCTGTCGCTGTGGATGCCGGCCAGAGCGTGCAGGCCAAGGTGGAGCCGAAGCCCAGTGCCGAGGCAGAGAAGAAGGTGGAGGTCGCCCATGTGGACAACAGGTCCGTCTCTGAGGCGTCACAGACCGGAGAAGACGCCACGGTCAGCGTCAGCAAGAAACTGGAGAAAAGGAATTCCATCCATATGTTCTTTAAAAGCCTGGTAGGCCAAGTTCCCCTCTTCCGCATCCTAATAGCACCTCTGTTTATCAGTACAGGTACTGCAGAGAATTGGCCCCTCATTCATGGAAGCAAAGCTGTCATTCACTGACCACACAGCAAAATTGTGAGAGCAAAAGCATTTACTTAGAAAAGAGCTGTATTTTATCGAGCTCATAGATGACCACTGCTTTCAATGTGTTTTAGTCTTTGAAATCAACGTATCAAATTCACAATCTGAAAAATTATTTTCTTTTCCTACTAGGGGAAATGTTCCTTCAGTCTCAAGTTCCCTGTTGATTTCATATATGTTTCTCTTCTCATCCACTAGATGGCAGCAGCAGCTCGTTTGAGAGTAGAATAATTTACCACGTGTCAAACAAATTATATGCAGCTATTTTTGAAGAAGAGCAAACAAAACTGAAATGCATACCACCATGCCCTATTACAGAAGCTTTTACACTCTGAATGGAATATATTACAGTCAGTGTACATTAACCTGTGCTAATGTTTTTCAGGAAAAAATGATCACTTTTATATTTACTTGAAACAGTTGATCTGTAAATGCATGGGAGCAGATATTAATATCCCAGCGTACACTGCTGGACCTATGAGGTAAACCCAGCCATATTTTTATGCCCAGGGTCCAAAACGGCTGTCAGACACTGGAGTGCAAACCGACCCTGTGACCATAACCTACCCAGCTGAGAAGGCCAAATAACACCACCACATCATGAGCTTCGAGCACCTACTGACTGTTCCAGGGAAAAACAACAACAAGACAGCAAATGGACTTTTATTTTGATATGGCTTTTCTTTTCTCATCAGATAAAAGTATGGAAGGAGTCTGGGAGACAGGCTAACCTACAGAGATAAAAGCAAGTGGTTCAGGACTGTTAGTGGGTGATCGGGGGGAAGGAGACAGGGGAGGAGCTGCCATGTAAAGGGTTAATTGGTAGGTTATGTCACCATAGAAGTTGAAGGCATTTTGTGATTTAAAGTGCATGATAGTAAACGTAGTGAGAAGTAAGCCTGTGTAATGCCTGGAGGGTTATTCTTTTTCACATCAAGGGAAAGAGGTGTCTTAAGCATAGCCTGTTCTTGTAAACAGAAATAATTCTAAACTGAAGCTCATCTTTACCTATTTGCTTTGTAGCCTAATATGTTAAGTTTTAATTTATCTGTTTTTTCCCTTTGTGAAAGAAAGGTCTGCCTTTGAGCATTAAAACTATTTTGAAGATGCCTTCAGCTATCCTTTTCAGTGAAACAAATGAAACGTGTTTATGCTGTACATATGAGGGAATTTTAAGTGATGAAGTCCTGAACACCCTGTCTTGTAATTAAGAGACACTCTGGACCTTAGACTCATGCTCCTCAGCTTGAATGTGATCTGATGCCACAGAAATCCTACCTACATGGAACCACAGTGAAAACAGTTGGCCCAGTATTGTGCAGGCATACTGCCTGAGGCCTTTAGGCAATTTTACCCTTCGTGCAGTCCTTAACTGTGAGTAACGAATTTAAGCAAGCACACATCAATTTAAGCTGTCATACATTATGTTGTAAGGATGGCACTTGCTAAGACTAACCTCAAAGTATGGGCAAGAAATGACATAATGTAACAATTGCTCACTATTTTGTTGTATATAATTTTACTCAAAGTTAAGGACTAGCTGCAGCTAGATGTTAGATTACATTGTTGGTATTTAGCAGGCACTCTTATCCAGAGCGACTTACATCAATTACAGGTTTTTACAATGTTATCCATTTATACAGCTGGATATTTACTGAGGCAGTTGTGGGTTAAGTACCTTGTCCAAGGGTACAGCAGTAGTGCCCCCGTGGGGAATCGAGCTGGCAACATTTTGGTTATGAATCCTGCTCCTGAACCACTGTGCTACACTGCCACACCTTAAATTAGACCACAGGCCTAAATTAGGCAGAGATGTCATGCAGTAAGTGTGCTATTTTATAGAGGTACTTTCTCATTGTCTCTACTTACAATTCACAGTAGACCACGAGCACATGGAAAATGTATGCCATTACAGAATAGAAATGATAGGGACAGATCTTTGGATGGATGCTGCAAAAGGCCCATGTACAGATATGCATTGTGTAATATTCATTTTGTGCTATCTACATCTCCACTCCCCGTTTCACACAGTACAGAGCTGTTTTGGAAGGTGGTATTATTTTTGGAAAAGAAAATGAGCACTGCTGACCAAAAATACATCACATCCCCTCTAAGCAACACGCCTATACCCAAGGGCTGTATTGTGTAACCTTGATGAAGGGTGTTCATGGGACAGGCTGAGACACAGATGCCTTTTGTTTTGAGACCAAGTTTTCAAAATGATTTATAATTATGAATTACACATTTTAAAAGTAAAAAAATAACAAGAAATATAACCATAGTTATTTTCACACTAACAGCTTGGTAAAGCATCAATGTCGGTCAGGTACATTTACAGACCAATGATCAGTTTTTTGTTAATGGTCATCAGTCTAAATTATTTTGCTTGTACTTTCTTTTAGAGTGTAAACTGTGTAAATCTATAAGGATGTTTCATTTTTTATAGTGGCCAAACTGAAAGCTTTCTGGTTATCCATCTGCATCCTATGCAGTCTGTAGAGATGAATGGCCAATGAACTAATTGAACAGTAGGAATAAAGTCAATTAAATATACTGCTGTAAAATCACTGTACATATGCCTTCTATTACAGATATATTTACAAGAAAATCTGTGTGTAATATATCCATGAAAATGAGTTGGCAACAAATGTCTTAAACTGCAAATCTGTCCTTCATGTAACAAGTGCTTCAGGATTTAATGCTGTATATGTAAATTGCTTTAAGGCAGACTGCTTTGTCATATGAACCATTTAAATGGAACAAACCTACATACAATTTGTGTCCTTGTCTGTATTTTTCATCTTGCATTTGTAATATGTCTTCTGGGATTAATTCATACACATATGTTGGATGTTGCTTAAAATAAAGCGTATGAAATTCTGATTTATTTGCTGGTGAAGTACCTTGCATTAAAGGCGAGAGCACAGTGATCCTCTATTCACTTCGGAGGTTCAGATACCTGTACCTGAGGATGGAGTCTAACCACAATTTACTTTGTACTCAACATTAAACAAAACTAGTAAATTTTTTGTTATATGTACATACACAAAATTATTATGAATTTCTTCATTGCTGAAATGAAAGTAAAGAAAATGCTCTTGCCTCTTGCTTTATTATGTGATCCAGACACTGCCAGACACATGCTAAAATGGGGGAGGTCTCTCACATGCTGAAAATGTGACATACAGTGCTGCCGTAAATATGTGTCATGTGATGCTTGTCACCCTGATAAAAAAGAGAAGACAACCCTCCTTTAGAATCCTGTGGTTTGCTATACGCCTTGAAAGAATAAGGTCTGTGCCTGAGCCTCTAAACTGGGTAAGGCCCATTCCAGTAAACAGGCTCGAAAGGCCTGCACCACAGTGAACACACCCAGGTGAGTCACAACAGATTCTTTATTTGGATTGTAAAAGTACAACAGTTCTGTGAAGAGAGCTTGTCTACCACTAGAGTCCCCAAACTAAGGGGGACTTGAGCATTCTGCTTCAATTGACTGATAAAAAAGTCATTTATCTACATCCATACAATATGTGTTGGTATGTAGTTACATGGAGTTGCAGAGGGGGGCTGGGGGATGGATTGGGCTTCCAATAAAGATCAAGTACAAATGTTACTTCAAATACAACCAAGTGGAGGCCTTTTGTCTTTCTCAATGGATGGCAATGGCAGGATAGCATGTGAACCAGCAACATGCAGGTTACAGCACTACCACACAAACCATTTTACCACACTGTTGCCTTCCTTTGTCTGACACTCATTTGATGACTGCATTTGAGACCATGGAACCTCCTTACCGCAGCTAACCTCTGGGACAGGCTGAACCCCTAAAAGACACCTCAGGGTCGATCTGCAGTGAGAAGAGGCGCTCTTTTGACGTAGGACCGGGGCACAATTTCTCAAAAGTCAACCACGGTTCATCTCTGCTTGACCCAGCGTTGTCATTCAGCCGCAGAGATCTGATGAGGTTACAAATAACCCCCTGATGATCGTTCTGCTGAGGTGGAGACAAACGACCGGCTGCTGAGAGGAAATCACATTAATAGGCGGCTTAATGATTGGGGGATTTTAAGTGCCCTCACCGCCGGAATAACAAGCAGGCGGAGAGTCTGATCCTCAGAAACAAAATGTCAATTGCCAGTTGATTTCGCCGAATATTTTTCCATTTATCAGCCGGATAGTGAAAAGCCCCCGGACCGCGTCTGAAAAATCATCGCCGGCAAATTGGATTAAGGCCACTTTGAAACATTGCGTTCCTGCGACACGGAAGTGCCTTTAACTCATAATACTAATTTGTATGATTCATGCCGGTTAGCATCATGAAGTCAGTCTCTGGAAGAATGTGTTTGGGACGGATCTGTCAGAGCTCATCCTGCATTAGCGATACGCTGCGGCTGCAGACTCCATAACTCACACCGGCTCCTTTGTTATCTGCATCCAGGCGTTCCTGCATTACCCTCATAATAGGTGCGATCATTCAGAATTGTGCATTTAAGTAATTGCTGGGAATGGAAAAAAATGGGTAAAAAAGCTCTGTCAGGGAGTCATTTTTTTCCCAGTCAAGTGCCTGCCTTTGTTCGGAGGCTCATGTCTGTTTATGATGTGATCTCACCTTTGCTGTGACAGCGGCACAGCGCTAATGGTTCCAGGCAGAAGCAATCATTTCTCTTTGTCATTCCCCCTTGGCTCCTTCCTGTATTTGGACTGGGGTGCTAATGCACAGCACGGTGGCTTTATTCTTCTTTGCTATGTTTTAAGGACAGGAAACCTGTCACAACGGAGGTGGGGAGCACTTCTGAAATGGAAACGGAAAAATGTTTGAGACACTTAGCCTGAGAAGGCGCACAAAGACAGATGGAAACTGAAGACAGAAACCGATTTATCCCCCAATAATCCACAGGAATCACATTAATATTTCCTGTGTTGTCAATTGCTCCGAGGATTATGCATCACAAGTGTCAGCACTGAAATAAAGTGTGGCAACAGAGTGAGTTTGCTGTGGAGAACCACCTACGGAGTTTGCACTGCACAGTTCTTGCCATTGCATTCAGTGCTTGAGCTTGAGAAAAAGGAATGGTACACCAGGGCTCCTCCGTACCTTCTGTGATGCAAGGATAGCAGTGCTTGACGCCAGGCCTAAGGCTCATGGGATTCAGCCTCAGGTGACATGCTGCTGCCATACATCTGAGCTAGGGACATCACCTCAATTTATCTTCAGTGTGGGTCCAGCTGTGTACATTAAATGGCGTCTAGTGTGTGCAATATGAAAATTGAAAGTCATCCTAAATAGGGTCAGGGTAAAAAAGAGAAGAACATTATGAAAAGAGAGCAGCGTGCCGCCCCGTGCGCAATGCCTTTCACCTTCCCTGGAAAGTGAAAGTGTAATGGTGCGCATTACAATGAGTGGGAGGGGTGATTTGGCAAGGAGCGCTCAGCAGATGTGGCGCGCACATCCATTAGCGCGAAACTCTCATTCTCTCTTGCCACTTTAAACGTTTTTGTCTTCGATGATGTCTAATTAAAAGGTAGAGAGGCAGGATAATGACTTATCATGCAAATGATGTCTGAGAGCTGATAGATTATCTACTTGTGATTATTGCGAACAAAGATATTGCACCAAGACATGAGCCCCGGATTTATTGGTTCCAGATCTGCTGTGGCTCCAAGAGGTCATATCCAGCTCCAGTTTGGCACCATACCTTTTCTCCACCTCAAGCACAGCTATGTACATGTATACAGGTATATAAGGTAGAGAACAAGAGAGTTCTTTGGTTAACTCCTGTTGTGCAAATGATGACATTCAAGGCAAAAATATTATGCAGTAATGTAATCCTTTTAATTCTTTGCATTGAATGGTTCCCCCAACCTATATATACTATATATATATATATATATATATATACACACACACACACACACACACATATATATATATATATATATGAAGGGGGGTGTCTGTGTGTAGATGTGTAGACTATAGAACAGATAAAATGTACAATCCTTGTAGACTGAGTATACAGCTACTTGAAATGTAATGACAGGAACTGGTGTATTGACATATGGTTAGTTTTGAGGGGACACATTTCGAGTGGCACAGTGGTGCTGCCTTATCTGTCCTCCGCACTCTTTCAGAGCTCGCGCTGGATTTGCATCAACAGCCACAGCTGCTGGCATCAGGCCTCCTGCAGAGACACCATCCCCAACAGGTCCTCACCAAACAGGTGCGTGGCAAGGCCACCGCTGCACGCAACCCCCCAGTCCCTCAGTACTGGAAGTGCGCTGCAGCCTTAATACAGCAGGCCCCTGTAATGATGATAATTGGATATAACAAATTAATGGCTTGTTTTTCTCTGAAGCTCGTGCACACCCGCTGTTCAAGAAAAAAGGGAAGCAGCTGCCCAAAACAAATTTAGAAGAGGAACTATCTCAGCTTCCTCAACAGTCTGCATCTTGCCTAATGCCACATACAATATTCATGTCTCATTGCCCGTTTGCCAAACAGACCCCCTCATCTAAGGCCTCTTTCATATCACAGATGTAAATATATTCATTTCACACAGCTACATGTTTACTAAAGTCAAGCAGGCTGAGGAACTTGCTCAGGTTAACAAACTCAGTACTGCATACAGGATTCAACCATACAACCTTCACGTTGCCAATCCAGTTCCTTGGACAGTACCTTATTAACACCCTCCACCCAACAGTGCAGCAGATCACACTACTCAGGGGTGGGACATGGCGACTGAGTGCAAAGGAACTCCCTCCAAATGTGGCATGCGTCACAGCTCAAGTAGTCTTCTCCCTGCCCTCCCCCTCACCAAAGGAGTCCTGCATGCAGTTTGGCCCCCTGAGACATTTTTTGTTTTGTTTTTTGTTCCCCAAGAAACCTATTCTTTGGCTCAGAGTGCACTGACTACTGAAAAAGACCTCTATTAGCTTCACTTCCTCAGCAGTACAGATGTGTTTTGTATATTTTCTCAGCTTCTCTGTAGGCCTGAGGCCACAGCTCCCCTGGTTAATCCAAAAGGTCTTGCACAAAAGGAACCAAACAATATGAAATGAATGGCAGATAGGACTGTGGGATATAAAGTGACACCAACATTTCATATTATATGCCGTTAAAATATCCACAGCTTCTGCATTTTCTATATTGTGTATGTGTTTTTTGTTTTTTTTTTGGGGGCACTTTTACCTTACAGCTCATTTTGGACTGCCCCTTTCTAAGATAACCATAGCATACAGCAGGTCATTTTTTTGTTTATACACTATGGAAACAACCTTTGCTTTCAGGAAACCAACATATTTCTCTACAAAAATGGAAAGATAACTCATGTGGACATCGTACATATTCTACCCTACTGTGCTACTACATTACAAATAAAAACAATGAATCAGTGAGACAACTTGAAACGGCGGCGGAGAGCTCATCTGCGGCCGCGCTGCTTTTTGAGGCTGAATGCGGGACAATAACGGCAGCTGTGTGAATGCGCATGGCTCTGGGGGAAAGAGCGGGGGGTTGAAACAGCAGGCAGGAGGCTCTCCTGTCAGCACAAATGTTTGTCACAGCTAGTATCTGGAGGGTAAGGGAAGGGGGATCGAATTTCAGGAGCCGCCGAGAGCGAGCGGGAGCGCGGGCGCGCGTCCCAACCTAACGGCAAATTTTCAAAGCGCTCGGCGGTCTCTCAGCAACCACCTTCGTGTAACCCTAATTATCGCATTGCTTAGCAATTTACTCAGACTGCGAGACAAATTACCCTCCGATCGGCGCGGGAAAATATTCTGCAATGCAATGCAAAAAAAAAAAAAGAATAAAAAATACGCCGCAGAGATGTTCCTTTCTGACAACGGACGTAGAATGCCAAGGATGGGTGTATGAATGTTGCTTCGGTTTTCTGCAAGAGCTCAACTGTATTTCTGCAGTGGGGTTGTAGCTCAACTCCCCTGAGCCTCCGAGCCGGTGCACTGACAGGGTTGCATGAAAGGGAGGGAACACTGCCTCCATTGTCCGGGTGGCCCGGTGATTGAAGCTCACGTAATTGTCTTAACGCTGTGACCTACCCCATCAGAGTGATATGTGAATGTAGCAAGGGCTTCCAACATATGTTCTGGATTGACTCAAGGGGGTTCTTTCATGGTTTATTTTGTGTTACCTTTTCGTGCACCCGAATGGATTGTGAGGGGATGTCTATAAAATGCAACAGCTTTTGTAACTTTTATTTTTTCATATTAAAATTACTTGGCGTTCGTGGTGCTAAGTATACCGCATAGTCTAAAATGTACGCATGCTATATAATTTTATTTTAATCCTACAGTAAAATATGTACACCATAACTATATGTCAAAGTCTTCCTTTCACGTGAGTTTTAGATTTCAAAATTTATTTTTTTTCTGCGAAGACAAAAAAACCTGGCATTTAGAGGTATGAGCGGTGTCGCGGTAAAATATCTCCCCGTAAAAAAAAGGCGTAAAGTATAATAACCTACATTTTAGAACAAGAACAGACAAATTGCTTTCACAAATAACAACAACAAATAAATACATTCTTTCTGTAGTCACCTAGTCCCTTTTTACCGGTAACAAAGTCAACTCATAACATCACATGATGTCATATTTGCACCATTTTCATTATGCAAGATGTAAGAGTAGAAGCAGGAGTGGCAAACAGGAAGTGTGTGCTTGGTCCCCGGGTTGTTGACACCTTGACGACTGTGTTGTGTTAATATAGTGGGTTTACTGTTCAGGGCTCTTAAGGGTCACTGGTGGGAGGTTGATTCTTGCGCAGCATGGTATTCCCTCTCAGTGCTTACGCAAGAAGCACTGAGATTATGTGCCATAATGGCCAAATACATAAATTACACAACAACAAAGGCAAGAGAGGAACTAGGATGTTCATTTCAAAGCAAGGTGGTACAAGGCTATAGATTTAGTTTCTAATTGCCTCAAACAGCTCTCCTGAAGGTTGAGGCCCTTCTAACTATAGGCCTATTGAAAATACAAAAATATAGAGTATAAATTGTTTTATAGCTGTTCCTGACTCCCAGCACTCCCTTGTTTGTAACATAAATATAGTATTATACATAGAAGCGCTCCCATACAAATATATGTGTTGTCAAAGCCCTAAAAACTATATATATATATATATATGTTGTGTGTGTGTGTATGTACATTGAAATGAATCAATAAATTCTTGTTAAAGTTATTTGAAATTAATGACAAAATCTCCTGTTCAAAGAGCTGGTGTAAAGTGTGATTTTGGGATTGTTCTCATGGTGAAAGGACATCATAGGGCCCCTTGGTAATTTATTGCTGAGAAGAAATAGTTTAAATTTCATTTGCACACATGCTTTGTCCATCTTCTCATCCCCAGCAGTCATGGCACTTGCACAGGATTACAGTGGACATTTCCAATAATTTGAGAAATTGATTTCCTATTTTGTCCTCTCAGCTGTTTTTCCACACATTCCAGCCATGAAGAACAGGTTATACCACTTTCATCTACATAAATTAAAACTGCATCCACCCAACTATTCTGTGGTTATTTTGTCCGGGGTATTTTGTGTGCCACAAACAGGGTTCAGATTTTTTTTTCGGATTCTGAAAGAATTAAATAGTCTTTCTTATTTTGTTATCAGACTTGTATGTATACTCAGATTTTAGTCAGTTTCATTGTCTCAGGGTTTGCTTTGGTTAGTTTGTTTATGTTAACATGTATACAGTATATGCACCAGTAAAGTTACAATACATTCAGTGCTTTCTTATGAAGAAGTGACACACTATTCCCTAGAATTTTTAAATGACACATTAAATCCACTGTGCCAAAAAATGGGCTGTTGCTCAGATGAACACAAGAACCAGCTGATACTGTTCTGAAAGGTATGCAAAATATTGCAATGACTTGCATAAAGTTTTTTGGAAGACTGTTTGTATGTGGGCAGGTCATTGAAGATGGGCAGATTCCTTGACTTTCCAGACAAGTCTTTACAAGTGATTTGTAGGGCTTGCTTTACAGATCTAAGATGATTATCCATGGCCACATTCTCTGTATACAAATTCAGCTCAGAAACATTTGCCTGTGTATACATGGGGAAGAAGTTGCAGAACTAGTTTAGAGAACAACAGTTGTATGCCTTTAATAAGAAAGTAAAGTGTAATACAAAGGGAAATAATGTGCTATGGACCGTTTGGCCACAGGGGGTCGCACAGTAACAATCTCAATGGACTGCACTGGATCACAAAGGACGTCTCGCTATCTGAGGATATCCTTCCTGTGGCGTCACATAGTTCAGGTTTACTTGGAAAATACAAGATATGAATCATCAGAACAGGGTGCATATGAGAAAAGTGAGCACAGTTCTTGGAAATGTCAAAGGACTCCTCTCAATTGTATTTCTGTCAAAAAACAAGCACGCCCTCAGAAATGTATACCTCTTGATTGTTCAGCAGTAACAACTTCAGTTGAGACCATTGATTGAAATTGAAACTTCTCCTGAAAACAAATGTTTGTGGCATTCATTTTGTAGAAACGGAAAAACTAAAATATTCTTGGATTTTATTAGTTATTAAATAAAATATTTCCACAGAAAAAAGAAAAATATTTTCAGAATAATTGTAAATAACAATAATTATATATATATATATATATATATATATATATATATATATATATATATATATATATATATATATATATATATATATATATACTGATTCAATTTTTATCTTGAATCTTTCAAATTTTAGCATTATAAAGCTTACAGTTGTTTCACTGGAATTTCTTTCAAATGCTGCTGCTTTGCTTAGCTTCTTTTAGGGAATAGGCATGACTCACTGTGGATCAGACTGAACATGATTGTGAAACTTTTACAACACATGCTAATACACGTAAAAAAATGCAACCCCCCACACACACCCCATATAGTGACATAATTTCACCCCATGATAGTACATTATACCTTCTCTGATCAACACATTGCATAATCAACGATATACCATCACAGATCATTTCAGAAAAATAAGGGAATAAAAATGTGCTACATTAAATTAATATGGTGACAAATCACTTTAGGCACCAATGATGTTTTGGGAGAAATGAAAGACTTTCTGCTCACTGCTACAGCAGCCATTTTGAGGTGGTAACTTGAGGTGTGTGCTGAGTAACAGTGGAATGGAATGACATTTGAGACTGATCATCCAGTCCCTTGTCATGTCAGATTACATCCAGTAGCACCGTTTCCATTTCAAAAGCCCACAGATCGGGGTTTTAGCTCGGAACTCAATGGCGGATTTGCAGGACAAAAGACTGCTTCGCCACTAACCTGACGCAGATCCTATCGTTTTGTGTCCCCCTGCGTTTTTTTCTTGATCATCAGCAAAATAAATGTCAGTCATGATGACTCTGACCAGCGGCAAGAGAGAAAAGGACACAATAACGATATTTGATTCTGAGGATGTTTGGAGACCTCGTGTAGCCATTGAGCACAACTATTCTATGTACAAGGCCTGCCCCAGGCTATGAAGTCAGGGCTGTCTAAACTTTGCGGTTTGCATCAATTAGTTTTGTCCCCAGCCCTGTTTCAGCCCCCCTCAAATGGTTGCTGCACTTTCCACACACTCTTCTTTGTCTTCCATTCCCTGATCCTTGAATATTTGTTCATACATGCCACAGTTTAAAAGATCATTTCAACAGACACAATTCAAAATGCCTTATAGTGTGAAAACTGTAATAACAAAACATCTTTATATAGATCTTGATTTCACTGAACAAAGAACTCTGTTCTTGTTCACTCGGCCACTAGTTTAAATGATATTTGGGGTGTTTTCCCAGCGTAAGCTGTAATAAACCTTTAGTTGAAAAAAAAAAAAAAAAACAGGATCTTGTGTTTAAGCCACAACAGCGGGTGAAATAAACAGGGCTATGGCTGTCACCTGCTCCTGTGAATTGCTGGTTCGCTCACTGCCTTTGTGTTCCTGTCACTTCAGCTGGGTGGTGACTCACAGGCACTGCTGCTGACAATCGGCCACTGCGCAGCGCAGCCCCACAGCCAAAACTGTCCGGGGAACGCCAGTGAGAGCAACCGCAAAGGAGTCTGACCCACACTGCGATCGGGAAACATTTGCATCTCATTGGGGCTGACAGGGCCAGCTTCAAACGCTGTCAAATACAAACTCTTTGCAACTTCTTAGACAAACAAAAAAGAAACATTAGGTAACAGCTTGACATATGAATCACATTTTGAACTGACGAGGGATACTGTGAACACCATCTAATAAATATTTAAACATGGCCACATACCTATTCAGAAAATGGCATTTAAAAGGTGTCTAATGAAATCCCTTGCAATGTGTTGTCAGGGTATGTTCAGTATTCCAGATAAATACAGTGGCAAGGAAATTAAATTCTCTAAAGTTCAGCCCAGGTTATGGTGGAGTGTCTCCTGGTGCGGCATGAGGAAACAGTGAAGAGATTATTTACTACTGGGGTTTCCATTGGAGCCTTTTCAAGGGCAGTATACCAATTGTTGGAGACCGAAGCTGTACGTCTGGAGGAGAACAATGTCGTCAGCTGCTCCTGACACCTCAAGACAAAAGTACGGCTGCTCAGTCTGTTTGGGCCGCACCCACAGTCCCCTCCATCCAGAGTCAGGGCTGTGGGCTGAACCTCAAGTGGAATCACACTGTCATTCTATCTCTGCAATCAACCGAAGATGAAAGATGTGCACCCACATTCTTTTTCTGTCTCTCTCTCTCTCACTCTTGTTAGATGTCTGGTTGGAATTTCTCAGACTTTTGGGGTGTCTTCATTTGCGCTCCACACAACACGACTGGGGAGGTGGCCCGCATGCATTTTTGTTCGCACGGATTTTTTTTTTTTTTTTTTTTTTTTTTTACAGCCGTCACAAACAGGCAGCGTGTCCCACTTGTTCTCATCACTCCTGGCTGTGGAGAACACCTTTTCAGGATTGGTGTGATTCTGTCAGGGGTACTTCTCCCTTCTTTCTAAGATAGAGTATGACACCACACTAGACAGGGAGTGACTAATTTATTCCACTCATTCTTATTCTTCTTCTTGTATGATAAGGTTTATTTATTTTTCGGGACCATTCCCTGAGACTTTGTTTCAACCACATGAACCACGTATTTTTAATGTTTCCCCGTGTATTTAATCAACCCATGGCGATTTTTCTATGTTTCACATATTGCTATGTAATTAATTGTAATG
Source organism: Megalops atlanticus (assembly GCA_019176425.1). Taxonomy (NCBI): domain Eukaryota; kingdom Metazoa; phylum Chordata; class Actinopteri; order Elopiformes; family Megalopidae; genus Megalops; species Megalops atlanticus. The sequence continues at coordinate 9,841,014 of CM032882.1, read as the reverse complement.
TATACCGTCCTTAGTGTGGTCTGGCTGGTATTTCAAAATGAAACAAAAAAGCAGAATTTTCAAATCGAAGAACGTTTCCTGCACAACTTCATGTTAACAACAGTGTGGAAAGTGAACGATGCGAAGATCCTGTCTGTTTACGACGGCGTTACGTCTATAAGAACCGTGTCTCCATTTACGAGGAAAGAAGTTTTGAGGAAAAGTTCTCATCTTGAAACGGGAGGTACATGCGATCTGTGGATTAAAAAAGAAACCGGAGGAAAAACTCTTAACACTGTTTACAGAATGAACATTAGGATAGCAATTATTCTATCCACATTCGTTTCGACAGTAAACCTGTACGTATCTATTGTGAAGGAGGACGTTTTATTTCAGAGCGTTTCATCATCCTCAGACATAATAATGCCATTCCAGATTAGTGGCTTTTCACAAAGCTTTTGTCGTCACAGAACAATGGGAAACGAGCGGGAGGCCTCAGTCTGTCACATGCGACCTTTGATTAACATTCTCAACTGGTTTGTATGACGGAAACTGTGCCCGAAGCAAGGACACCAAAAAAGACCTAAATGCAAGGTGCATTCGCCCAGTATGTTTCACATCCTTTTAGTAGCCAAGCAAAAAGGAGAAACAACAGTAGGAGGTTCAGTTGTTTGTTTTCCATAGTGTTATGCATGGATTTTGACATCCATTTTATGAACTGTGATTTTTTTTAAGTTAAAAAGAGATATAGGCTTCACAATGAGCCTTATAATATCTCCTCAGTGTTGTTGTGTAATGTAATTTTCATTAAAAAGTGCAGTTTTCTTGACATTATATGTCTGTCTAATCTAAACTGTCCCAGAAAAAAATTGAAAAGCATTCCCTAACTGATGTGAGTTAATGTTTTTTATTGTATAAAATATGAAACCATGTTTTTTTCTATTACGTTCATTGTGTGTACTTGTGTTTTATTTTTCCTATTAAGGCTGTCATATCAATCTAAATGCAAGTACATTGCCCAGATGCTTTTGGTTTTGCTGCAGGGACCATTTCCATAGAGCTTCTGGAAAGTATCATATTGCTGCAATCAGACATATGGCTCACTGAATTCAACAGGCTTCAGCGTAATTGGTGTTTCAGATGCAGAGTGAGACTTGGAACAGCTGCATTATGCCAAATTAACACAGCCTACCTCTTCTGTGCACCATGTTTTTGCTTCAGGATTAAAAATGACAAAAGAATAATCTGTTCTTATTCCAAAAATTATCACAACATCAGTAGCCTACAGAGCAAAGATGAAGCCATAACTGGGGAGAGGTCCAACCCATAAACAAACAATCTCTAAACATAAAATGTGAAATACTGCAGATATGGCCATGCATGCCTTTTTGTATTTGTCTATGGGAGTGAAAAAAAAAAAAAGAAATCAGTGCAAATAGTTCAGCTATGCCTTTCAATAACATCTACTGAAAAAGAGGTGTTGCTTACTCATTTGGTCATTATGTATACATATACTGCTGTTGATTGCCAGTTAAGGTTTAAGGCATGTTGATTCAGTCATGGAAAGGATATCTTCTACTTAACCCTCTTCCTCAAAAGGCTTTGCGCCAAGCCATTGGATTGTTTTACTCAGTTTAGATCTATAAACACAATCAGGGTAAATGCTGTTTAATTGCTACAACTAACCCTCTCATTTCTTCTTCATTATTATCTTTGTGCTGGCTTTGTTATTCTATGATCTCACAATGATCTTGTGTAGTTTGTCTCTGCTGTTATTTGAAGTCTTCCTGTTTGCATTACTTTTACTCTGACCTGTTTTATTAGTGTTTTTCTCTCATGATGTTCTCTCTTCCAGTTGGCTCTGTCCTATGGCATGTTTCTGCTCTGTGATGTAATTGTTTTGGACTGTTAACTCCCTTTCGATAGCTTCTTCATTGCTTTAACCACACTCTCTGTTTGTCTCATCTTGATTGTGACCTCTCTGATAGCACCAAGCAAATAATTGTATCTATTTTCTCTAGATCACACCCCTTTGTTTTCTTTTTCAAACTCTCAGTGATAATTCTTATTGTGAATGCAGCTATGCAAAAAAAAAAAAATTGCTTGGCTTGTTGATTGCATCCACTTTCAATGTTACATGCACCAAGGACCCAGTCACATAATTTTTTCCATCCCACAATGCCTGATTTCTCTGGCCTCTGTGGTCCTAATTCTGCAGTGTACCACACAGGACTAAGAAAGACAGCTTCAGGGAGCCCTCTGTGAGAGCTTGGCGTGTTCTCCGGGTCGGTGTCGGACGCCTGTTTTCAGCGGCCCGGGGAGATTTGTGGCCGTGTTCCAGCCAGCTGTTGGGCGATGCTTTGGCAAATGCCTACTGACACCGGTCGATGCTGGCCTGTCTGCTGCTCCCCCATTCGGACAGCTGCGGCCTGCGACTGAGCAATCTCTCTCTCACTGACTCCAGCAGCGCGCCGTGCCTCCTTTCAGCCGGCGCTCAGAAAACAAATGCCGTCATGGGCGAGTCGCGCCAGAGCAGCGCAGCCTCCACAGCTATGGAGAGCCCTGCCTTTTAGTCAGGTGGCTGAGCAGTCCGTATTCGGCCTTGCTGGAGCCCAACCTACAAAATGATACCCCTGAGTGTTAAACAAACCAATTGGCCACATGTTAACCTGTCTTTTGTGCTTAGTAGATATTGTGGTCTCCGTAAGTCATAGCAAGTGAGTAAATAAATAAAGCTTTTTTTGGGTTGCTGTTTCCATCTTCACAGTAATTTTTTAGCTTTTGATTTGTAGAGCATCCATTTGATGTGATTGGTCAGCCTACTGGACTCTGAACCTTAGGCTCGCAGGTTCTAAGTCCAGCTGAGGCACTGCTGCTGGTGCAGGCTATGTTATCTCAGTCCCATTCATAGTAATCCAGCTGTATTCCAGTAACTGAATGTGTGCATTTATAAGAAGCTCAGGATAAGGGTGTCTGCTGCCAAGTAAATAAATGATGCAAGTTTGAACTGATTAGTCTTTGTGTGACAAAAGAAGTGCATCCAGTGTCCCAGGCAGTGAAATGGAGAAAGGCTTTGGGGCCTGATATTGATGCTGCTTTCAATCTAGATGAAAAGATCCATGAGGCCAGAGTGAGCCACTGCAAAAACAGCAAACAGCCTTTTTTTTTTTTTTTTTTTTTTTTTTTTACAAATCTGTAGCAGGCAGTGAGGTCACAGAGATCTTCATTGGAGCACCTGAATTTCAGTACCTTTGGAATCCACTGTCATTCTTTTGTGGTCTAGATGTTTTGTGTCATGTGTATGTTTTGGTTTAACAAAGCCCTCCTCAGTGTGGGAGAGGAAGCTCGTGTTAGGCAGAATTGTTCATGTCACAAAAAAACAATATACTCTACAAAAGAATTGGTGTTTTTTTGGTGTGAAGGTTATTTGCAACATTGAATGATTATTTTTATTTTTATTACAGGTGTACTCTATATAAATTTCAACCTAAAACATTTTTACCTGTGGAGCCTGTATAAATTAATGGTGTAAGCAGTACAACATGATATTTTCAGTTGGGTACACTGCCCTTTTTCTCAACAGAAAAACAACAATTCAACACTCTCCCTCCAAATTTAAATAAGAAGAACAAACACAGTATATATAGTATAGTCCAACATTTTCAGCTCTATAGTCAAGAAACAGCTTTCTTCATTTGTAAAACTGCTGATAGGTTAAATCTGATGGTGTATGCAGATATACAATGTTTCCTTTATTTGTAGAGTAGAACTGCATAAGAACTTTATCTGCTTTTATATTTCTTAACTGAGACTCCTTCCATCTTCGTAACCATTAATGTGACCAATGGACATTGGTCAGTTTCAGAGAAAAGTTTGTTCCATATGGACTGAGCTTTTTTCTATTTTTATTTTAAGTAACTTAGTACTGTGCAAGGTATTGTTCATTCCCCTGACACTGCAAATTAAAAAGACACTTAGACTCAACAGCTCTGAGACCTGCATATTTCACTTACAGCCTCCATGCCAAAGTCAGCAAAAACTGACAAAGCTGTATTGAAATGTTAGACTTTTTTGGCACAACTGTGTTGTTTATATGAGCTCAGAGGGCCCAGCTCCTAATTAAAGTGTCCATTTAGGACCAAGCATGTTTGTTTATCAGATTGCCACTGTTTAGATGGGGGTGTGTGGGGTCTGAGGGTGTGTAAAGGCGATCAAACTTTAGGCAGTCTTCACTGATGTGATTTGCATGCAGACAATGAGGTGGACATTAAGCAATATGCGTTATTCACTTTCAGTATACTTGTATCAACATTACTGGGAAGAATGTCTTATCTTTGTTTGTTATTGTGCCTTTTCATATGCCACCATTTAAAGTGCTTGGGATTTTTGGAGAAAACCATTAATTCATGTGGGAAAGCTATCAGTTCTACTGAAGAGTGCAGCTTTGGGGAGCGTTGAGAAGGCAGTTCTTTGCTGACAGGGAGTGCTGGGTGTGGGTGTTGGGGGATGGGCTGTATAGAGCTGACATGCATGGTATCACAGTTGAGCAGAGCAGCCAAGGTGATTAACAGTAGATGAGGAGGACTTTCAACTCTGACTGCATCTGGATAAGACTATTGCAATACATTTCTGCAGTACACTATAGCTTTCAACATATTGTAAAGGAATGTAAACTTACTGTTGGTCTACTATTGCATAAGAGAAGTGTAATCAAACTGTACTCTATCTCCATACTTCATGCAAGAAAACATCCATGATTCTCATCTCCATGTGTTCCTTTTTGGATTTAAGCTTTTAAGAAGGTTTTGATCCTGTTATTTTACATGTATATTCAATTTCATTTCATGAATTTCTTTGTACTATTTACATTTGTTTGTTTTGAAAAATGTATCAGTATTTCTGACTTAAACATTTAATCTGTTTTGTAAAAATAAGGTCATAGACGTACACAACTTAAAGTATCTAGGTTGTTGTAATTTATATGGATTGTGCTGAATTGAATAAAGAAACACTAGTTACTGTGGCATGAGTACTGTCATGTAGCAGAACAGTATGTAGATTCAGGTTCAAATGGCAAAACAGAGATAACCAATATATTTTAAGGACCACTGTTCTGCTAAATGTGTTGTTGCAACAGAAAGAAAATGTAGCATGTAGTTGAAAGCAAAGGTTACTTCCCTCAGTCTTAGCAGTTTCTTGCTGTAAATGGAAGCTTTTTTCCCCAGAAATCAACAATCCATTGATTCATTCAGTTGAAGATTGTGTCTTTATGAAAGTGAGGCTGCTCTACCATAGGCAATGTTCCAGCGTGCAATGGGGCAGTCAGAGAGAGGGCTAACACAACAGCTCCCGCTTCATCATTGCCAAACATTGTTGTGGTATTTTGTAACTGCTGTAAATGTCATTCCTTCACAAATTAGGTCAGAGTCATGCACAAATCTTCACAGCTACTGAAATGTATTTAAAGGATGTTCAGTGTTGATTGTTTGATTACTTAATGAAGATTCAGACAGCACGACTGTCTTCAACAAACATCTTTGAAAAAGTTACTTGTATTAAAATGACTGTAACAATGTCTGTACCTATATTTCTATTTTTGTTGTACAAGCATATTACTTTCATTCAAAAATAACATGAAACATCTGAATACTACAAAAAAGTTGACATGAAATGTTTATTTACAAAGGTGTGGCTGGTTTCTCTGCAGACATTTTTATCTGAATATAGGAGACTCTCAAAGAGGAAATGCTTGTCTCTTTGTAGATACCCAGATATTTCCTGAAGCTGCACCTACTTGTTTTGTGAAATTTAGTCTGCTTTCCTATTGGCACTTATTCACTGAATGAAGATTAACTCTTGGAAGTACTGCTCAAAAAATCTCAAAAAATCATGAAACACAGACACTTCAAAAGAAACAGATTTTTTAAGAGCAGCCAACCTCAGGGTCATTCATTTCCTTTCCTTCTTCCAGTAGATATGATGATCTTTTCCCCCAACAAGACAAGTAATACATGCACAGATACATGTAGGCCAAGGTTATCCAACTAAAGACCAGTGTATTCACCATTTTTTCTCTTGTTCACATGCACTATTATTCACTAATGCACTGTTATTCCTGTTAGCTTAGTGCCCTATTTGCTAATGCATGTGGCCTTGAAATACATGTTTTTAGCATTGTTTTATTTGTTTAATAAACACTCTGCCTGTTCTTAATTTATCATTTACCACAAATAAGAAACTAAGCGAAAGAAAAACAAAAGTGAATAAATAAGAAAATAAGGACAACATTGATGCTTTGTTTGATGAATAATAGCCACGCATACTTTAAGAATGTGCTAGCATTGTTTATATTGACTACTTATTTGTACATTGTTTTATTAATAGGAAACTAAAGTATTTGGCTTGCCAGCACAAGTTTGGCACCTTTCCATGAAAAATGAGTTGAATAGCATGGAGGTAAACAAAAGCCTACACAAATGTACCTACACAATGTAAACAAAGGCATGTACATGTATGCACACTCACACACACTCACAAACACATGCAAAACTAAGAAAAAATGTATTCTGAAAAGAGGTACTAATCTTTGATTAGTATCACAATTATTGCTATTACTCTTAATAACATTGTGTCAGCAGAACTGTTTCATACATTTACTCCTCAAAATTCAGTGCTCATAACAAAAAAAAAGTACAGAACTCCTCATAATAGACTCCAACACATCTAACAGAGCAGCCACATTAAAATTTAACAGATACAATTTGAAAATGAACAGGTAAAGAATAGCAATAATATAGTAAATCTGACAAACACAGCTATGTAAACTATTTATTATTGCTGTTTTGTACAGTTACTATTTACTGTGAACTATGCACACTAATACAATAAAAATCACCCTCTACTGAATACATGGTCAGGTTTTGGGAAATGCCATCACAATATACACAAGCACAATTTTTGACCATATTAGCTTACACTTGAGTGAATGGCCTTAGCCTCTGCACATCATTTGACATCGAACTCCATAATTTACTGCATACTTAGAGCTCAATACATACAGCTGCTCAGATTGGCCACAGAGGACCTTGTGTAGCCCCACATGTGGCTGAGAGCAGCAGATCTGCAGTCAGCCATGCCCTCCCCCTTCCCCTCCCCCACGGTGTGCTGTGGGAAGCGGTGCTGTGGACATGTAAAAGACATCACTCGCCCTCTATTCTCAAACAACACTCAGTTTCCTGCTGTTTCAATAGCGGCTGTGAGGCTGTCGAAGAAGGCAGGAGGCTGCTGGCCTAAACTGAGCTCACTCTTTTTGCAACAACAGTTCCGTTTTGAACTGTACAATGCCTGTGGTTTACAAGGCAATATAAGATCATGTATGAGTGTATTTATTTACATGTATTGGAAAATTTCTAATGATTTTAACTTCTAACTTGATGCTTTTTACCCAGATAGAGAGAGAGAGAGAGAGAGAGAGAGAGAGAGAGAGAGAGAGAGAGAGAGCAAAACTTAATAATTATGGCATCACAGTATAGCACAAGATGTTGTGGATATAAAAGAACTAGTACACTTCTATAGTTCTATATAGTGATAATAGCAAAGAGTGCCAGTGAAACCTGACTTTACAATAATACAATATGAAATAAAATGAATATTTCAAGATTAAGACAAATAGTAGTCATAAGACAGTTGCTAAATTTGAATAGGCAGGCGATGAAACACTTGATGATTGCATGCCATTGTTTTGTGTAGCCATGCATGAGTTCAGGTTGGACTGTATTACTCTTATTGAGACTGTTGATAGCCTTAGGCATCCATGAACAGTAAAGTGAAAATACTGAGCAAATGCAGAAGTAGATCCAGGAATTACAGGAAGCCTCTGCTGTTATTGCTAAGTAAAGATTGTTATATGTCCAACAGTGTATGACCTTTTTAATGTAAAGTCTTGCAGTTAAGTGAGAGGGTATTTTGAGTAACAAGCCCCAACATCTTGTGTTTTATGTTGTGTAGGCTTATATAAGCTTTTTTGTAGGATTTTTAAATTTGTTGATATAAATAGTTTGGGTGGATTGTTTATATAAATGGATATAAATGGATTATTGTGATCTGCTCAATTATGTTCAATGAGTTGTGTGTATGTTTGTGTGTGTGTGTGTGTGTGTGTATGGGGGTTGTGTGCTTTAGAGTTAGTAGCAATCTGTGCTCCAGAGTTAGTAGCAATCAAACCATTCTCACATTTCACATCTCATATAATAATAATAATAATAATAATAATAATAATAATAATAATAATAATAATAATACAGCTATTTTCAATTAATCAAAGGTATAATTTGGATGGAATTACACTAGTGATACACAGCCACGGTTACTTAAAAATAAGGAGGCAACATATTTTCCCATGACAATGACACGTACTATTTACCACACTATTTAACAAACAATAACACGCAGTATTTAACATACTTTTAAACAAGAATTCCCCGTCACCTCCTGTCACTCCAGGCTACACCCTAAAAGTTCAACCGAAGGAGGAATCGCGGAGCACTCAAAGGCCGGCGAATTAAAAAGTTAAAGCCACGTGATCACCCCCTCGCGGCGCTGCATGTGCACGCGCCGTGACGTCCAGAGAGACGTTGTGGTACAGCGCGCGCGCCACGGAGTGCAACAGCTGCATAGTAGTGAGATTTACAAACACAGATAATAGGTAATCAAGTTAAGCAAGCCGGCCAACTCCAAATCGCCTAAACTACTGAGGAAATGGAAAGCAGGCTATACACATTCCACTTAGCAGACTAAAGAAACAAAACACCCTGTCAATTTAGACAGATCCTGACGAGTCTGAGAATAACCTGGTGGGTATTGGTGAGTTCTTCTTTTATAGCGAGTTAACTATAGTGCAACGTATAGCGTTAGTCAGTCACTGATATTGATAACGTCGTTAGTTAGTCGCTAGCTACCTAACGCTAATTCTGTTTCATTATACATTTTAGAGACTCGCAAACAATTTAGCAAGTAGCTGGGCAGTTGGTGTTGTGTACAATAACGCTGACTACCTACTCCAAGCACATAAGTTAAAGTCAAAGCAGGAAATACTTGGTCAGATAGCTAGCTTCCCCTTGCCTTTATCTCACCTCTTAAAACAAGAAGAAAGACTGCTAGCTAGCTAGTAAGTATTATAAAAGTGAAAGTGAGTCCTGTTTCATAAATACGGTTGAGACCACTTTTCTGACAATTATTTGTACTGAAGCTAAAAAACTTGCAACGACTTTCTGTATTTGGAATGAATGGAAACAATAGTGGTTATCTATAAAACTAATACAGAGTAAGCTAATACTACACTCATTATTATAGTTGCATGTGTTTAAAGTAGTTTTCCAGGTTGATTAATACTCAAAAGCCAGGTTAGAAGTGATAGCCAATTATCTAAACGTTGTGTAGTGTTTTAGATAACTGAAGTGTCCTGTTGCATAAAGCTAGTAGAGAGCTCACTAGCTAGCTGAAGTTGCTTTTAACTTCGCTTGCTAGCTAGAGAAGACTAGTTGTGGTAGCTTTGGTTTATCCACGTTTTAGCTGACGTTAGTTTATCAACAAGTTAGCTGGATAGGTAGCGCCAGCTAACTATGTTGGCATTAGTAAATAGATTTTTGTTGAAGTAAGTGCCAAGAAAGTGAACTAGAAAGCTAACGTTATAGTTTAATTGATTAGTTAGGTAGCTAACATGTTTATGTCCGATTAATCAACATGTTAGCTATCGAGCTAAGTTAGCTATACCAAATCAGACGGGTTATTGATCTGATGAACTGCCTTTGTGTCGTCATGCATGCATATTTGGAGAATGATTTCACTTTGAGATTCAGCCACAGCCTCTGCACCAGGTATAGGTGGGTGATAGTTTTCTGACAGTCGTTAGCTTGTATGTTCTGTGCAAGCCCCCACAAAACTGCATTTATTGTTGTTGAAACAATGTCGGGCAACATGGCCAATTCAGCTTACAGTAAACTATAGTTGGCCACTTACGAATTATGGCTCTAATTATTGGCTTTAAAAGTACTAGCCAACTTAACATGTGAATGGTGAAACGATTGCTTGTATAGCCAACTAAGGAACTAGATAACATGTGCATACATTTTTTCAGCCAAAGAAATACGCATTCAATATTGATAGCGAGATAGCTGGATATTGAAAAGGCAGCTGCATAGTGAGTTAGCCAGTGATAAAGCATGCTGTCTGCTACTCGAATGTTAGTTACACACGTGTCAGGAAATGCTACCAGATTCACGCTGTAACTGTTTTGCCCACTAGCTTGCAGTTTAGGGACATTTTTCGAGGCAGGAAGTTTTCTTGCTAATAAGCTAGAAACTCAGTGTGGACGTACGGGCGATTTTCAGTCAATCCTTAAAATACTTCGCTAACGAGGGAGGTAAAAAATTATAATAAAATGTCTTGGCAATACACGGTACAGTAAGAGGGCGCTTGTTAGCTGGTGTTTTTTTTTATAACAACACGGGTGAAATGAGAGGAATAATTGCAACTAGCAGGCAGTGACTTGATGTGTAATGAATCAGATGCTGCTGGTTGGTGGGTGTCTGCTAGGTATCCACTATGAATAACATGACAATGGTCTACGCAAAACCCCCCACGCCATCAGCCGCACTGTCGGGACGCACTCATACGGGAGCAGGCTAGCTAGCTAACTAGTTAGCTCCATCAAGAATAACAGGTTTGATTTCTGTTATGCCGTGGTTATTTCATGATGCGATATGATTGATGCACTCTTGCATTAGTTCTGCTATATAATTGAAGGGTGCGGTTGTTTGTTTCTAAGTTTACGAACTTGTTACAGCTAGCTGGTTAACTTATTGGCTAGCTAGCTAATATTGTCAATTGTTGAAACATGCAGACAATATGTGGCTATTTGCTATTATACAACATTTTACGTTTGTTTGAGAACGTGTGTCGAACTTCCAAAGTTTTTTTCTGAAATGAATATACCTCCGCTAAATCTTTAGCGTGACCCCCCCCCTAATTTTAGGCTCAACACGTAAACGGTTTTATCTCGATAACTAGCTAGCTATTGATTGGTGTAGTTGTTGTTTGTGAAGTCAGTGGCTTGGCGTATTTGAGGGCATAACGATTTTTTTCTTTTTAGCCAGCAACGTATTCTCACATTGTGTGAACTTCGAAAGCGATGGTGTTTCTAGAATGTAAAGTGCTGGGTCTTTTGTATGAGTCCCAAGTGATTCACGGGGAGCCTTGCAACAAAAGAACTGGCGAAGTGAGGGAAGCAACAGCTGGCCTCTAGACCTGCTCCCCGCGAGAACGAAGGACTTAGAATTATTCCCTGTTTTTTGCCATGCAGATGTAAGTGACTTGTATTGTAGCCATGCCTATGGCGGATTCCACAGGTGAATAACATTTTAGGCGTACGTTCAACATTAACCGTATGACCATGTGGTCAGATTACGATCAGAATGAGCGACGCGTATGTTTTTTTTTTTTAGTTTACAACGGATTCATACAAATTCATGTTGGATAACGTTAGCGGTTTGTATACTGGTACTCGTAGTTTTCCCAAATGTAGCTACCAGCATTATTTGAACCAAATTTGAAGCCTTCGCGAGCTGCACATCCTTACGAGAATAGGCAGGGAACTCATCAGGAACCCCTAACGTTAGCCTAATTGTTTGGAGAAGATGGGATAGGCGATGAGTTTTGGGCCCGAAGGGTGTTGGCTTATTGCCATATTCAGAGCAGCCAGAGTTAGCTTAGGCCATGTAACTTGTTATACTTGATCAACTGTTAGACACTTAACAAAGGACCCAGCATGCACTAAACAGTTTTAGGGAAATTAGTATGATTTTCATGCTTTTATATTGAGTGCTTACAGGTAATAGTATCCGGTGATGCACATACTTTAATACATGCGCCTAATAAATGAATGTGTTTCAATGGCGTTATTTTTGATACTGATGAGTTATTATATTATTAATAGGTGATGCCTTTATACCATGAGATGCTTTTAAGTGTTTTTATCCTAACATGTGAATGTGAATTTATGTTTTTGAATGAGCTCAACACATTTTTTCAAAAGGCATGATATTGTGTTGACTACCTGATTATAATGAAACAAAAATTGGGTATTTCCTCCCATTACCTTGCCACACTTGCAGTATTTTGCAGACTGAAGTATTTGTAAAAGTATTGTTGAAGAACAGATTACCTAGGAATTCCATGTGGCACACTGTCAATCAACATGAGGAAGTATGTCTTCACACATATAGAAAATGGACAACACTTGGTAGGCCTATATTATAAAAAATCATCTTGTCAAACTGTTGGTTTCTACTACAGGGGAGTGAGACAGGAGACAAAAATGGAAGTACACTAGATTTTATCTGTTTCACTTTCCGTTTTTTCTCTCATTCTATCCACAGTTACTTAGGTTCTTCTTGAAGCTGGCAGAAGGGGAAGTACTGTTCAAATGGGAATGTGACCCCTTATCTTTGACATGTTTAAAGCTAAAAGACTGTCCCTAGAAGAGTAATTTTCAGTTTCATGAGGAGACACCTTTTACCCAAAGGCATTGTAGGTCTGTTTGAAGAAACCTTTTTCCTGTGTTTGCACGCAGTTGATCTCATGGTGTGTGCTCCATATTCAAAGCAGTTTCCTTTTGAAGACTGTATTGAGAAATGTCAACTGTAGAAATTGCATGTACTATAGGTTTGCCAGCTTTTGAGTTCTACTACATGTCCTCATTAGTGGTGGTTTCCCACACTGAAGTGCTCAATTTACACTAAATTTACAAGCTTTTGGGAACTTCCATGGTGAAGTGGAGCAGTTGAATAAAAATAACCATCTGTGGACTGCTTTTCTTTGTTTGGCTTCAGATAAATGCATATTTGATTTTTACACCTGTTGTTCAATGCAAAGATAAGTGGCTATTTTGTTTTAAAATGAGGTTTGTGAGGTTATTAGTTGCATGCAGTAAGTCTCTTAGTTAATTGTAAGTTCATACCATAAATAGCCTCCGCCCCTCACAGTGTAGAAGAACATCAGTAGTTCAGAGGAAGAGAAGTCACTCTCTCCTCCATGTTGGTCAGTCCATGAATTTCAGTGTGTTTAAGGGTTGTTAATAATGATGCGTGTGGTTTAAAACAGTCCAGCTTCCTCTTGTGTGGGTTTTTTTGGCATCTGTCCCCATGGATAATGGTTGGATTCATGCTCAGAAATTAGTCTTAAACCAGTGTGCATTTAGAATGGCTAAGCAGTCATTTGTTAACTTTTGCCAGCAAACTGTTGCAAGTTTGGGCATATTTGATCTGCTTTGTCTGCATAACGTTACATGTGCATTTTTGTCAGCATGATGTCATGTGTTGATTAGCCATGTAGCTAGTTAACTTTGCATGTGCTTTGTGGGTTGCTTAGATATGCAAAGTCAGCGAGGTAGCCCACTCCAAGCTTAGCTGATAGCATCAGCTAGCAAACTATAACTAACTAAGAAAGTTTAATCAATACAGTATATTGTTTTACTATTGAATGGTGAAATGGTTGTATAGATCAGTTGTGATATATTCCTGACTTACTAAAAAGGGGTTTGGAGCTAGTGACCAATATTCTGTATGGTCCACATACCTCTCTATGTATCTTTCATTCTGGTCATTACTTTACAATTGTTGACATGCAGTAAGGCAATAACCTTAAGCGTTAATGTACAGAACTCTAAGATGCCTGTAGATATGCATGTGTATACACACACACGACACACAGGGGTTTTCAGGAATTAGGGTGCTTGGTTTGTATCCATTTTTAAATGGCGCTTGGTAAATATACTTTTTTGGCTTTTTTAAAGGTTTTGTTTTTAAAGCACCTTGTGTGCTGTAGAGGTGACATCTAGGGCTGTTTCATGATTTCCTGTTAATGGTCATGAAAGTGAGGCACATGCTTCTGCTGAACGGAGCCTCTCAAAGAACAGTAGTATATACAGACAGTGCAGTATTATCAGATTACAGGAAAGAAATATATCAGACTCATCTTGCATGAAGCGCAGCGAGCTTCTGAGGACACAGCCATGAGTTTGGGAGCTTAGGTGTCTGAAGTACTCATGGCGGTGTCCTTGGTTGAATTTGTGTGGGCCCATTTCAAGAGGAAGAAAAAAGGTTTCCAATTTTCAGCAATACCAGAACAGGAAGTATAGAGAGGTTCAGGGTTTTGAAAATATTAAATGCCAAGTTCAGCTTCCAGCTTGCTGTATGGAAATTCATTTATGTCTTGTGGAATATGAAGGATTTGCAGTAATAATGGGTGTGTCAAGGTGAACCTCTTGGAACAGCGCAGTAGGTGAAACCACACAAAACTTTAAGGTTATTCTCTGTCATTGATGGCTCTTGTCATATTAGCCATGGTGACTGACTAGTATCTGAAGTAGTAATATTCACTCTCACATGATTCTATGTCTTAGCATGGTACCACTTAAGGGGTTATTTGCTCATTGCTAAACCATATTGTAAGGCCCATAACTGAAAAAAATTTTTTTTACACCCATCATGACGCGTTCAGTCTTTACAATAACTGGTGCACACCACTACGTGAATGTCATTTATGTAGCTACGTTTTATAAGCTTCAGCATTTTTTTGATGTCTCTATTTCTTTCATCTGGTCTGTTTCAGACCGTCCCACCCCTGTGTGGGTTGAGGGAGTTCCTCGGATTTACATAGCTATGCCTCTGCCTCTTTGCTGTGGAAAAAAATAGTACCATTCTGCAGTGTTTTTCCACGCAGAGGAACATAGGCCTAGTGATTGACGTGCAAATTCACACATGTCAGAGAACAGGGTAAAACAGGAAGGCTCCTGTACTCTGGGAATTATTTCACAAAATTACTGAATGTTCTAACTTGCCACCTGCTTAAATTGAGGAAATACTTGTGTAAAATGCTGGCAGAAGATATATTTCCTGTTGCATGTTGTGTAACATGAAACATTTTTGGATGAAACTTCAACGGGCGTGTTTTATGATACTGGTTTTCAAAAAAGATCTGAAATGAATTCTGGGTGTCAGAAGTTCTCCCTTCCCTACATGAGGTGTTACTCTGATCTAATTCACGCATAGAGCTTTTTGCGTAGAGCTGCATGCATTTCTGTTCTATTAGAAGAGGTCACACCTAATGTTTTTTGCTTGGTGTTTTTTGTTGCAGGTGCTTCATGTCAAGACTTGACACTGCTGAGTGTGTCGTGAAAGAGATCATCAGAGTACTTTCCCTGGCACACCCGATCAGCAAGCCTTAATTTCAGGATACCAACATGGCAAAGCATAGAACTGTACAGAAACCCGGGAGGGCTGAAGCTTAAGTGTTTTTCTAAGGACACCTGGACATGCCAAAGTGCTGTGAGAAAAAAACATTCTCAACAGTACCTCTCTGTATCCCAATAACCATTTTCCATTCCCCTCTGGTGTTCTGACCCCTTACTGACTGACCTGTGGTACACTGTATAAATCTACTTTTTCTGCTGGCTGTTGGTGCTGTGGGTGGAAGACATGCCCACTCACCCGTTGATATCGTACATGGAGAGCCCTGACGGGCTGGCCCAGGACATCCTGAGCAGCAGCAGTGCCAGCATGCCGGGCGCCGGCTCCAGCATGACCCCGCACGGCAGCCTGGCGGAGAAGCCCCCGGGCCAGGCTGAGGGGAGCCTGCCGGTGGACTGCATGTTCTGCGACAAGACCTTCCAGCGGCAGGAGGACCTGAGCCCGCACGTGCTGACCCAGCACCCCACCACGCTGTACGAGCCGGCCGTGCTGCGCGTGGAGGCCGAGTTCCTCAGCCCCGGCGAGAGGGCCCGGGCCGCGCTCGCCGCCGCCCCCGCCGCCGACAAGGAGGAGCGCGTCAGCTGCCTGGTGTGCGGGCAGGCCCTGGACGACCCCGCCAAGCTGGAGGGCCACATGAGGAAGCACAAGGACTCCTTCACCTACAGCTGCAGCGTCTGCGGCCGGCGCTTCAAGGAGCCCTGGTTCCTCAAGAACCACATGAGGACGCACGTGGGCAAGGCGGGCTCCAGGAACAAGGCCCAGCAGGATCTGGAGACGCCCGCCACCATCAACGACGTGGTGCAGGACCAGGCGCCTGCGCCCGTGAGCTCCCCCTACAGGATGTGCATGGTGTGCGGCTTCTTCTTCCCCAGCAAAGAGACTCTGGCCGAGCATAGCAAAGTGCACAACCGCGAGTCGGAGGAGAACGAAGACGAGGAGCCGCCGGCCGACAGCCAGCCCGCCGCCGAGGCCCCCCTCACCCAGCAGTCCTTCCTGCAGCTCTTCGAGCTTCGCTCGCTGTCCTCGGAAACGGCCGCGCAGCCCGAGAAGTCGGCCAAGTGGATCGCGCAGCTCGACCCCTTCAACACCTACCAGGCCTGGCAGCTGGCCACCAAGGGCAAGATCGCCGTCGGCCCCAGCCAGGCCAAGGAGCTGGGTCCCGACGCCAGCTCGGACAACGAGGACTCCTGCTCGGACAAGGAGGAGCTGGGCGAGATCTGGTCCGGGGGCCGGGGGGCCAAGTCTCTCAGGGAGGGGCTCAGGAGCGAGCTGAAATCGAAGCACGGCGGAGGGGACACCCCGTCGCCCGAGCCGGACCAGAAGTCCCTGATGAGCAAAGAGAAGCCCACCCACTGCAGGGACTGCGGCAAGACTTTCCGGACCTACCACCAGTTGGTGCTGCACTCCAGGGTCCACAAGAAGGACCGGGGCGGTGCTGAGAGCCCCACCACCTCCATTGACGGAAAGCAGGCTGGCGCTTTGGACAGGGCCGAGGAGTACTCCGAAGACGGGTCAGAGGAGGGCGGGCCAGGAGACGCCGTTCATTCAGGTAAATACTATACACAATTTCAGGAATCGAAACCAGCGGAACAGTCAGCTAGACCATTTTACCGTAACAAACAGCTTCAAGATGTGCAGGTTTTGATTGAATGTATGAAAAAAGTGTTTCTCATTTTGACAGTGTGTACTGTCAGAATTCCCCTCTCTGAGTCTTTACATGACAGGTCTACCTTAGTCATGCTCAATAACATGATAACCAGAAATACTCTTGCATAATCATATAAATAGTGCATAATCATATAAATAGTTACAAATTATATAAGCAGATTATGGTTTAAAAACAGAAAAACACGTATTTCAAACTTAGATATAAATAGTTATTAGTAGTCTTCTCTATATATTCCTATTTGATTCAACACACAAAATGCCATAAATATGCATGTGGCTGTGTACTTGGCATTATCAGGATTTATCAGAACCCACAGTCAGATGTGGCCGCAGTAAGGAGACGGTCTGCCCTACATCATGGGGGATCATGTCCTGGTGAAGGCCTATTCTGAGTTTCTAAAGAGCCTGGCCATTGAGGTGGCTAAATACGATTGGATTATTAAAAAAAAGTTTTTATAAATTGCATTACACTATGACAAAGACACTTGAAATGAATAGCTTAATTTTTTCAAGAAAATTGCAGAGATGTATTGGTTTGTTTATGAAAGTGTGTGTGGGCTGAATGTTTTATTAAAATGGACCTATGTGTAGCTCTATTTAGCTAAAATCTTTTGTTGAGTCAGTTTATCATTTTAAGGAACAGTCTGACACCAGCTCTCTGACAAATTGCTCAGAAAACATCTGCACTTTTAAGGGCCCTGGCTCTTTATCGGAGCGGTTGACACAATGTCGTGTATGCAAAGTATGACAGGAATCTGAAAGCTCCAACTGCATATTCTCACTGTCATAAATACTAGAGAGGTGTCCTTCATTATGAACCTGAAATGATGGTAACTTTAGTATTTACTTTGAGCAAGTTTGGTAATATAAAGCAGAAATGTTATTCATATGTGTATAAAGTATGAGTATGTCTGCATGTGTAAAAATATAATTGGGCCCTGCATGCAGTAAGTGTTGCAGTATCCAGTGAGCATGCATTGCTTTTCTTGTTTCTGTGGAATATGGAATGGGAACTGGATAGGAGGGGTTTTTGGGTCCCCGTAGAGCTGAATGAATGTCTTGTTTGTACGAGAATGGCTGCTCTTGAACAAAGAAGACATGTCACAGACATAGGGAAGTGGAGCAGTATTTCCACTGATATCTTTTTAACCCTGTCGCTCTATTTATGTGGGTGTGGTATAAACGGTCTCCTGTTCATCAGGTGGTGGGCTGGCGACCATGTTTATGATGTCAGCAGCCCCCTACAGACAGTCCGGAACAAGCAAATTCATAACCCGTCATTTCTAGTTGAGTGTATCATTCTGCTTTCATCCGAGTATTGTGAAAGTTGATCACGTGATAAACCACTACCTGTAGCACAAACCACATTTGAAGAAAAAAGTCTTTTTTTATTTTGGAAACTGACTACCTTATTAACCCTGTAACGGCACCCTGTAGTACCTTAGAATATACAGTTTGAGAGATTTGTTTGTTCATTGTCTGTGTTAAAATCTACATTAAATTATCTACATCTAGATTAAAATATTTTTAACTTGTCATTGTTATGTTCCCCACATGTCTTGTAATGGCTCTTCACAGGACATGAGGGCTGTTGTTTTATTATCCCCAAACAAGCTGCTTTTTCTCCAACCTTTAGAATGTTTTGAGTTGATAAACTTTCTCTTTAGACACCACATATTGCAACACACTTTTGAAATGCAGAAGTGTGATGATGTAGTATGATGATGCAGCATATTAAATTCAATCAAAATTTGATGATATGATAGTGCTTCTAAATATGTTGAATGTGCTCTGTTTCATGGAAATGAAGTGTGGAATTTGTTTTGGCTGCTGAGAAGGACTAACCTCTAACTATAGTGAAAAGAAGGCCTCATGCTCACTACAACACTTATTCAGTTGTCTAGGTGTCAGCTCCCTCTGCTGGTAAATTTTGGACTAACTACACAGCTCATGTTTGACTAGCAAATGAAATTGCCTTTGGAGTAAACTTGTTTTCCGTTTATTTGGGAAAGGTTTTCATAATTTGAGCAACATCGTTTTTCTGTCTGACTGCTGATAGCTACTAAACCCAAAGCACTGGACCAAAATTTCAGCAACCTGGCTGCCAGCCGTACATATACACATTTCATGGTCATGACATCTTGGTCTCATTTAGTTTGATTTTTGCAGTCTTTGTCCTGATGGGGTGCCATGTCAGTGCGCTTTTAATACTGCTGTTTTCTTCCTTTTGCAACAGATAAAAGTGAAGATTACTTTGATAAATCAAAGCTCAAGATTCTGGCCCCCTCAAAGGAGTGCAGTTACTGTGGGAAGTCTTTCCGTTCAAATTATTACCTCAACATTCATCTCAGAACACATACAGGTAAGTCAGTTACACACCTTGATTACATCCTTTTACGATGGTGTTTGCATTTTTTATTTTATTTTTATTTTTTAACAAACCCGTATAAATAAATTTCTGTAATTGTGGCAATTGATTGATGGTGGAAAATGTAATGAGTAGTGCTTGTTACTCTAATGCAGTGTGTCATTCAAATGTAAACTGCTCACTCGTGGGTGTTTAAAGTGCATCTAGTCAGCACAGACATCTTAAATGCTGAAGGAAATGCTTGTGTATTTCAGAACATCTATCACACCAAGGCATAATGATCAGTGTATTCTATGTTATAATAATATCAGGTGTTTTAATCACCAAGTTGCTGCTTGGAACAAACAGGAAAAATGAACTTGTAAACGTAGTTCTTCTCCTAAGATTTCATTGAAGTGTCAGTGGAGTGTCTTTGCAGTCAGGTAAAAACAAAAACAGCAACAACAAGACTTTCCTTACTAGCCATTCTAGTGATGAGTTACTCTGTTCGTCTAATCATAAAAATTTAAGTAAAACATTTTATTTAAAATTTATTAATTTTTTAAAATTGTGTTTTAAATTTTATTTTTAACTAAAATTCTTTTATTTTCACCTTCAAATCTTAACCGTACTCTGAGAATAATTTGGGATCTGAATTGAGTCATACAACAGTTGCATGGTGCTTGAACAGTAGTCTTTTGAGTCCATTTTGAGTACAGTAACATGGAAGGTTACAGGTCAGAAGAACAGGAAAATCAAGCACATATGAATCAATCATTGGGCTGCAGGTCTCTGGATCTGGGAGTTTATTCTGGCACATGACCTGCAGGGCCATACATAATCATGCCAAATGGGGCTTGATTGATGCTGATGCCTGATATACAGCACTATAGAACACTGAATCCTTTTCCAGGCATATGCTTTTAACTTCCAAACAAGTAGAGTTTGTTTGGAAGTACTTCAAATAATTTAATCATCTTTTAGTGATATTGGTGATTGTTTCCATGGCTGTAAGGAGTTATTTTGTTTAGAACTTTGACATTGACTTTTTAGGTTGATTGTCATTCTAAAAAAAATCCTTATTTAGCTGATTAAAAAAATAATAATATCAATGTCGTGTTCTCTGTGTTCTTGCTTCTACTCACCTGTTCTGTTTGGATTCCAGGTGAGAAACCGTATAAGTGTGCGTACTGTGACTATGCTGCGGCTCAGAAAACCTCGCTTCGCTACCACTTGGACAGACGTCACAAGGACAAGCCCGACATCGACCTCTCCAAACTGGTGCCCATGTCCCCCACCCTCAGCGACACCAAGGAGAAGGTGTCCCACGACCCGGCCAGGAACCCAGACGGCAGGCAGAGCGCGAAGGCGTCCTTGGGCGGCGGGGGAACCGTGCCCTGTCCGCCTGTGAAAGCCGAAACCCTGAGCTTCCCCACGAAACCTGAGCACGGGAAGCCGGCGGCCGCTGCACCGCCATCCCTCGCCCCCGGCGACGAGGCACGACAGAAGTGCCCAGTGCCGGTCAGCCTGAAGATGGAGGGACAAGAAATCAAGGAGGAGCCGTCGGAGATGCCATTAAATTTGTCCTTGTCCCCGTCCGTCTCTGCTACCTCAGTGCCGAAGAGTGCATTAATCACCAACGCCTGCCCTTTGTGCGCCTATAAAACGCTCTATCCAGAAGTCCTGCTGATGCACAAGAAACTGGTCCATAAAGAGAAGCCGGACGCAGCCAAGAAGATCAACACGAGGAGCGCCATCGCCGCGCTCAAGCAGAAGCGGCACACGGGCTGCCCCCCCGCCCTGGAGGGGAAGGACGTCAGCCCGCTGCCGCCTTTTTACAGGAAACACCCCCGGCGGACCAAGTCCCCGGTGCGCCAGCCGGAGAAGCCTCCTGAGAAGGCCCAGCCCTCCCAGAATTCCCAGGGGCTGAAACGGCCACCTGCGGCGGCGGAGCCCCGAAGACCCGCCCCGCATGAAACCCAGCGCAAGCTGGTGGACGGCCACTCCAGCAGCCTCGGGGCCCGGGCCCCGGGGTACAGGTATCCCGAGCAGCAGGCGGACCCCAGCGCCGCCGAAAAGAGAGACTGCTACGTCGTGTCCGTCAAGCCCAGCAACCTGGACAGGGAGAGGCAGGGCCAGGGGGTCCGGCCGCCCAAAAACGGGGTCGTCTGGCCCTCTGAAACTGTGAGGGCGTCCCTGTCCAGCCGGTTCGGGAGCCTGCCAGGCGCGCCGGCCGAAGTCGCCGAACCCTCAGCCAAGAGGCTGAAGTACAGCGGGGCCCCAGCTCGAGAGATGGAGACCTCAGAGGCCGACGGAGTGAGGATGGGGGACGGCTACACCCGGCTGATGCCCGCAGGGAGAAACACAAGAGGCCTTTCTCAAGGAAGCCCCCCCTCCAAAGTACCCCATTCCCTGGCCTCTGTTAAATCAAGCCCCTCGGCGTCGGGGAACAGTGTGGACCCGGACTGGAACGTGATCAGCATCCTGCGGTCCTACAGCCCCAGCGACCTGGCCTCACTGTACCACACGCCCATGGCCAGCTCCAGCCACGGGGCCGTCTCCACATCTTCACCAGGTACAAGCTCCCCTCCTTAAAGTACCATCCTGTGCCCTGTAGGTGTAATTACAGTGCAGATTCCCAAAGGATATCCTGAAGTTATCAGATTTGGTATGTCAGATTCAAAATGTGCTTAGTGTAGTTGAACAGAAGTCAGTTCAGAGCCCTCAGTTCAACAACTTGCATTATGACCTCATCTGAACCAGGAACGCCTGCAGAGGACATAGTCTACTTAGCTATAAACAGTCTGTGATAATCCAGGGTTCAGTCAACCTCTGACGTCTCAAAGTCATGCTCTTCATAACAAGGGTCTGAAGTTGCAAAGGAGGATTTCCTGAGCTTGAATGTACCTTTGAGGTAAATGCTTACATTTGAATACCGCTTTCCTGACCGCGTTGTTGCCGCTAGTCTCAGGCAGCCATTAATAGCAGGATTACAGTAAAAGTCCTTGGCTTTTTCTCAGCTTTACCTCGCTGGAGATCAACCGCGTGGGCCTGACGCAGCAAAACCAGAGGCTCAGCACATTTAGTTATCCACTTCCCCCTCAACGCGGCGGCTTTTCTTCCCGGCTCCGGCAGAATGGCTTTAGTGATCCCTGCCCCCGGCGCACATTATTCTACATCATAAAGCCATCATGTAGTACAAATCAGCAGCCCAGCTTGCACAAGGCTAAGGGCTTCTTCCCAGGACCGGGGGAGCGCCGTGCCAGCTGGCACCGTGCCCGCCGTCCGCCCGCTGCCGTCCCCCGGCAGAATGGACAAACTCCCCCTGCCATGCCTATTTATTCCCCACTTTGAAAGGTGTGTGCTCGCAGCGCCGCTCCCTTTGCAGCCGGTGTTTTGGGCTCCCGGTGCTCGTGCCTCTCATTGCCTGACCCACGGTGTAGCCCGTCTCGCAAGTCTTCCAAATTAGATGCGGCGTTTTGGCGCAACGTTTTAACGTTTAACAGGGGTGCAAAATCCATGCAGGCCACAAGCAGGGCTTGTGTTAATGTGAAATGTGGGCTAAAGGATATTTGATCCCAAGGACAAATTCATACGCTCTCGTGTGAGTGCTCTTCTGTTGAGCTTTTTCCTGTTGTAGAACTAGTTCTTGCTGTTTTATTATTCCAGAAATATCCAGGCACGCCATGCACGCATTGCATTCATGTACAGGAACTCACCTCTCCTATATTATAACAAAATCTACATTGTAACAAATGCTTATGGAATGTAAGGTGCTTGGAGAATTCCAGCTGGCAGCCTCATTGAAAGGTTCCTGCCCTTGAGGAGGTGGTGGTGGTTTTGGCTGTAAAGCCTTGTGTTGCCACAGTGTGAATGCATTGCTTGTGTAAAAGTCCTTCTGTGAGGTTCCCTGAGCTTTGGGCCCAGTGGTGTCGGGAGCATGATTTTCTCTCCCGGGCAGCCCTAGTGCCTGACGGAGCTCTCTGACATCACCCTGAAAAAGCTGCCCTATTGTCCTACAACAGACAGCCGATCCAGCTGTCCTCCCAGCCTCATGTCTCCTGTCACTCGGCTCGGCCTTAAGTCCGATCTCCCCTTTGACTCCCGTCACAGGGAAAAGAAAATGGCATTTAACGCTGAGGGCAGGAGCTAATTTGGGCATATTGGGAGGGGAGGCACTATAATGAACAAGGAAGGAAGTGTAGGCTAAGGACACATTCTACCTGTTATTCATATCTTGGAAGGTATTGTCCTTTGCAGGTGCTTCTGGTGAACATGTTGATGTGTTGAAATTGTCGTTTGTCCCCCTCTTTGTAGGAGTTGTTTCAGGAGACTGAGGTCTCTCACCACCACAGCCGTTCCTTGCTCTTGAATGAAAGGGTTTCTTTATGCTCTTAGTGACACTTAATTAAGCAGTTTCCTCTCTTTTCCTAGGAAATAGGCCGTTGCTCTATCAACATTGCCCGAATAGCGTGCTACAAAGGAGAAACAATCCCAGCCCTATGAGCAATGCACGCTGCGGACCCACTGATAAGAGCGTTTAAAACAGTAATTGACAGACGATGGTAAATTTCATGATTGACCTCTGTGCTTGTTGAAAATTGCTTCAGATTAGCATGCCCTGGGGGTAGGGAGTATTAAAAAGAAAATGTATCCATATACTTTCTCTCTCTCCGCCCTCAAGGTTCGAAGAACACCGAGGATGCCACGCAGCCCCCGCCATCTGTGCGCCGAACTTCGAAGACCTCCGCTGATAGAAAGGTTTAACCCACCGATATAAGCTGTGACCTGCATATATCTCAAAACACTACTTCAATAGTGTCGGCATTGCTATTAAAATGTATTCATCTGTGTGTGTGTGCGCGTGTGCGTGTATATAGATGCATATGCCAGTAATGTGGTGGCTAAAGCCTGATCACAGGGGATGTGAAGTTCAAAATGTAACGTGCCTAGAGGAAAAGCCGAAAAATTACAAGGGGGTGGGGGGCGGTAGCTGTCTGTTGTGTGTAGTTAAGTTTGTCAATTGCTGCTCAGGAAAGTTACGCTGCAGATCACAGGAGGTTGCAGCCAGCCAAATGCAGGGCTGAGCTCCATATGTGAAGTTACAAAGGGTACCATATCAACAAGCCAATAATGTGGCAATTCAAGGTTTTCACAGGTGACAAACAGACTTGAATATGGCCCATTGGGTTACAGGCAGAGTGAGGAAAAAGTGCTTTGAACAATTAATCTTGACCATTAACGGCCCAAGGAATTCACGCAGGACAAGACTGGCTCTGAGCTCTATCGCGTATAGCCGCGGTAGTTGCTGTGTTATTTAGCAAGTACCGAAAGGGAGAGCTCGCAGGCATGACGGAATGTCTGCCGCGCATCTCGGTAAATTCCCCGGCGAGCCTGCACAGCTGCCTGCAGTTGCTGAAGATGCGGAAGACACTCCTCCAGCTGTCAGAGGGCCAAAGAGACTGCAGACTCGCACGGTGGCACTCACTCTCCTGCTCCAGCCTCTCCGGTTTAAAAAACACTGTGCCGAGACTCTCCGCCACACGTTTCAGAACGACAAACGCTGTGACGAGGAGTCTGAAAACACTGACCAAACCTGCCAAGATCAATGCAGGCGTCACTCATTCAAATGCCAAAAAATCTCAGTTCCAGTCTATAGGGAAGAAGGTATCAATCTTAAGACATCAGATTCTGTGCGCTGGGTTTACACAACCAGCGCGGGGGGGATTTGCTTTTGCTATGCAGTGTCTTGAAATATCTCTGGAGTTATTATTTGTGTTTTTGACCTCTTTCTCCTTCAAGTGTGATTTGATTAACTTTAACTGTCTGCCACAGCAATAAGATATCCTCCGACTTGTTGGTCAGATAAGACTGTCAGTGACACACTTGTCAGGGAAAGTGAGATTTCGTCAGGGGCGTAAACCTTTCGTTCATGCTGAAAAAGGACTGTTGGAACCTGTCTCAGGTGTCAGTTCAGCACGAGCCGTCAGGACATCTGTTCCGCAGCTACAGTAACGCCGTGCTTTAAAGAAAATGCAAATCTTGAACTTTTTTTTTTTTTTTTTTAATGAATATTTCTTTTTGATATAGAGGAATGTTTTGTCATTTTTTTCCATAATCACGACTACTTTGTATGGCTGGATTTATATGTGTATCAGTTTATTTATTTTTATTATTTTTTGTTTTCTGTGCGTATTTATGTAAAAAAAAAAAAAAACTAAACAGTACTGAACATCTAGGTCAATGTTGCTGTCGGTTGGCAAGAATGTTGAATTTACATTCCTTTCAGTAGAACAACACAGAAGTAATTGTCTGCAGGTTCTGTGTGTGGAAGTGTGCATTTTTTTTTTTTTTTGTATGGTTTGTTATGATGTACGGTCTTAACTGTTCTCCTGGAGTTTTGGAGATTAGTGGTCTTAGAAAAGTCAGTTATTTTGAGCTGGTTCACGGGTTTTACAGGCAACATTAGTCTCTCTTCCTCCTTCCTGATGTAAACTTGAAGCCACTCGTAGTCATTTCACAGCTGTCAGTTTTATTTTGGAGTATTGATTTCTGCCGATCACTGTAATAGGCCAGGGATTTGAAATGTGATTTCCTCATTTCCTTAGTTGTAATTATTAGCTCAGAGTAAGTTATTATTTTACGTGATTGTACCTTGAAATACACACCACACAAACACTTGTTTGCATCAGAATTGATCCAAATATCACCAGTGTTCTTTCATATGCTGCTCTACTTATTTTCATTTGTGTAGAAATAAATCAAGAAAATGCATTTTCTTTGGCAGTATTGCATGAATAAGTCTTCAGGATGTAATCTCATTTGAGTTTGTAATGAAATGATTTTGTTCCTGAGCTGAGCCATATGTACATATCCAGTATCTAATTATGTGTGTTTTCTTTTCAGTTTTGCACTTTCATGGAGCGTGTCTGTATGCTTTGTTGTAAACGTGTTCAGTGACTGCTATGTACTGTGAACATGTTTCTGCTTGGAAATGCTACATGGTTAGGTGGTCATTTTACCACTTTGAGCAGAGTGGGCAAGTGTCAGTTAGTCACCGATCCTCCTCTTCCAGTGGTCTGTTCTGCCTAAGAATGTAATAATTCTCATGGACGAAAATGAAATGAATACGTTTAGGTCCTTAAAAAAACAGAATTTGCATTGCTTTGTTTGTTCTATTGAAATAATTTGCATCCAGTAATTCCTTAATTGTATTCCATCTTTTCCCTGATTTGTGTGATTATTTAACATTACCTGGATATGCTTATCGGTGAACCTAGTATATTGTAGGAGATATCCTTTTTTGCAGAATAAAGTAATTGAGTAAACTAGTGGAAATCTTAGATCCTTTTTTTTTTTTTTTTTTTTTTGGAACGATCTGAATTTTGAAGGCAGTTAGCCTTGAGTGGTAAATACATCAGTATTATGCACTGGTAGATATATATTTTCTTATACAGCTTGAATACCTGGGTACATGAGCATTGTTTATTTATTACAAGATGTGTGACTCTGTAAGCCCTAAATAACATTGGTGTAAGTGATATACAGTACTAGTGTGTTGTGCTTGAGTTGATATCATGTCATTGCTTTCACATGTAAATATAGATTTAGAGTTTTGCAACTTGGCTTGGTTTGATTTTTTTTTTTTCTTTTAAGCGTACATCTGTACAACCTGTTCTTTTTAAATATTCATCAACTTCCAACCCATTAGAACTAGGGCTGCACCTAACAACTATTTTGATAACCGAATAATCCATTGATTATTGAAACAGATAATCGACTATTCAGATTTTGAATCGCACAGTTACTCAATGGCTCTTATTTATCGCTTTTAAATTTAGCCTGAGGTTGTTTTAGGCATATGCTAACTAACAATAAAGACAAAGATGAGAACTTCATTCAAAAATACGGCTTTTAATGAATGGTTACTAGGACTAATTCAGTCAGGGCAGTTGCTTGCTGGGGAGTACAAGTCTGCTTCCCTTGAAGAAAGCCATCCATGGTAGCATTATGAGATCCTTCAAACCCATAACTCGTTCGAATTAATTTGAATGCAACCCACATTGGACACGCACGCATAGACACGTAGAGTTGTAGAAATCTTTCGCGATTTAGAAAGAATCAAATTCTCCGGTGTTCTCTAAACTTGTGCACTCGGCAGCAACACTATCTCCCGCCATAAACGTCGCTATGACAATGATACAATGTTTAAGCAGAGAATTTCTAAATAGTAGATGGGCTCTGGTTTAATGTTGTGAAGTCAGGGCACATTTGGAATGTGAACAGGATCGTTGTGAATAATAGGTTATTATTTGCTACACTGTATGTTCAGTGTCATAAAACATTTAGTGATCAAGAGAGAATATATTTCAAAATAGAAAATGCTACAGCTCGTAACGTGAAGTAACATGGCTTTTAACATTAACATTAGCTATGGTAGCTAGCTAACTAAGCTAATGAGACGAGTTTTCATCATCCAGAGAGCCAACGTGCCTCCTCTTCAGATGCTTGAGCATAACTGATGTGCTCCCATGCCAGGCAAGGTCAGGTTTGCAAATGTTGCAGTTCACAACCCTCTTGGCAGAGTTGACCGTTTCGCGCGTGTGGTCACACTGGTGTAATTAGCCGTTTAGCGCGTATGCTAAAATTGGTGCGATTAGATTGGACTAGATTGGAAAAATTCTGCCTAATTTTAGCTTTGAGGAAACAGCAATTTAACGTTAAAAAATATAGCAAATGCTAACTGAAAACTATGAGAAGCTTAATAATGCTAATGAAAACGTAACAAACCATGTAACGTAACACAAATGCTACATAGCATAAAAAATGTTACATGCGAAAGGGTTAAGAGTGAAATGCTTCCACACTTTTGAGGTCTTTGGTCGTGAAGGTGTTGCCATCTCTATTGTTCACTCCACTAAAGAAACATAGCTTAGGCTACATGTCTGAGCATTCCGAGTCAGCACAAAAAACACACGCAATGACGTTGGCAACTAATTTGGTCATCAATTTTAGTTGACTATGTCGATTATTTGTTGCACCCCTAATTAGAACCCCATCTTTTAGAAAAAGCACTGTATAAGCCATACCTTATAAAAGAGTATAAGTCATTGACACTTGAATCTATAGGCTCTGCTTATAAGCAGGTCCTGGACATGTCTTCTAACGTGTACTGTTTTAAGTACTAGTGTTCTTTGATTACATTCAAGAACATTTAAATGGTGTCAGTCTGTACATTCAGATGGAAAATTCTGTAATATAGAACATGAAAGTTAGGTTTCTTAACAGCAGATGTAAAAGAATGTTCAATCTAGTTGCTAAAAAACAGTTTATGGAATATACTGCATTAAGTTCTCTGGATGTTTTGCATGTGTCTTGAACAATTCACTAGAGGGCAGTGCCTACAAAATATACAACTGACAGGACAGGCGATACACAATAACAGACCGTAAAAGGTGTGGTGGGCCATTTTTGTAGACATTTAACACTTGATTGTAAGGCAGTTGTTTTAGTGGTGCTGCACCAAAAGATGTTAAAATAGTGACAAATACATAATTTGTACTGATGCAGCATTATTTATATTTTTAAATGCCAAAACAATAATCCTTTAGGTGGTATTAAGAAAAAATGTATTATATAAATAATATGTAAATACATGCACCCAGCAATGGAGTCCTCTCTCAGTATATACTGTATAGTGCTTTTGCAGGTCCGTAACAGACAGTTTCAGTCAAATGGTCCTCCTTTTGTTTTCTAGTATTTCCTATGTGGATTTGCTGTATTTCTGCAGCACGTGGAACAAACCCTGGGAACGAAGAGACATGCAAAACGCATCACAATGATGATCTCTGTGAACAGCAAATTACAAGGGACAGTCTCCAGCACATTAAAGACTTTCAGCTTTTTTTATTTTTTTTTTTACTATACCACATCTGTTTTCTGTCTTCTCCCCAGGGCCAGTGCTGTGTAATCTATTGCATTAGCTCACATTAGTGCATATCGCCCATGGGCCTGAGCAATCACAAACGCAAAATGAGCACTCACTTAGCATCAGCCTCAGATCCCCAGACTCTGCAAACTTGGTGCAGACGCACGACAGCCGAGGCAAACTTCGGCTTACGACACATCTTTCCTTAACGCTGAGTCCCGTATCTGAGATGGCCCTCGTGGACGTCTTTTTTTTTTTTGTTGTCTCCCCCGCCTGTCTTGAAATTTGCTCAGGGGTTTTAAGTTGAAAGTTTTGACTTTAACAAGTCAAGATCTCTGTGCTCTCACAAATAGTTTATTTGCTTATTTTCAGCGCAGTGGGTCAGCTGTTTCCCTGGTGTGTTCCGAGAGTCCTGATCGTGTGGGCAGGAGACCCTACGCACCTCGTAGCTATAAGTCAGGAAGCTCAATTTACTTTAAAGAGGCGTTTTTTTTTTTTTGGGCTTGTTGACGCATATCGAACATGAAAGGTTTGAGACATGTTTTACAAACCCTAAGTAAGGCATGAGACCAAATGCAAACATCGAGTGCAAGCAAAAGATATCGGTTTTACCCTACATCTGTCTGCATTTTGTGCATCGTCTTTCATCAGAGCAATTCTCATCCTCATCTAATCTCAAGTTTAGTTTTTTCTAACAGTAAGCCTGTCTGTGAAAGGCTCTCCTTGAGTTTCACTTACATTTCAGAGAAATGACATATAGACAGTAAGAAAGGGTATCTTGTGTCAGGGGGATGTAGTGCATGTCATAAGATGGAACCATGTGTGTAAGCAAATGTTCTATGCCCGTAGCTCTCCAAAATCAGCTTCATCCTTACGAAAGTGACGTTACAAAGCTTCTCTGCAGCCAACAGGAAGAAGATCCTTGTCGGACCGTAGAACTCAAGTTTCAAGTAGAGGTCAATATTACAGTCAATTACAGTGGTATTACACCAGAGTATTACATCAGATCTTTCACCTGAGATACTGGTAGAGGGAAAACTGGAAAATTGAAAGTGCCCCTTGTAAGAACTGAATATAGTTCAAGTACAGGAATCAGAAACTGTATTTATGTATTTCTGTATGAAGTCAGACTCCACACAGGCAAATAAACATTTAAACTGTAAATACAATTCCATACTTGTAATAAAATATTTTTTTCCTCTTTATGTATGTAGTTACATAGACAGCCTGTAAAAACATTCAAAAGGTGTAAATTACTTCCCCCAATGGGTGACATTTTAACATATTTTACATAACTCACACGCTGTTGTCATTGGAAGACAGTTCTCAATTACATGGGGTGCAATATATAAATTAGCTATCTTCCCTTTCATTTGCACAAGTATTGGTTGATTGGGCCTCTAAAGGAGAAAAATGTAGTGCTATGCAAACAGCATTTTTCATGAGATTACTACATTTGAAATATCACAGAAGCTTTCTTTACAGATGCCTGCTTTACATCAAGGTCATGATTAAACTGCAACAGTTCCATGATGTTTCAAAAAATTTACATTAAAATTCACATTAAATAAAATCAAACCATTTGAAGCATTATTATGCACAGTACCCACGGTTTAGTCATACTCATTGTCATGTACAACATTGTGCTAACAATGTAAGAGTGATATTCAAGAGAAATGGCAGCCTTGCCCATTTTTTACAGTCAGAAAATTTAAACGCAAATTGAAAGGAAGTTCATCTTTTACATCAAGTGAGTTGTTGCTCTTTTAAGCACTAGGGGTCACTATTTCCCATCAGACAGCCATGGATATAAAGTGAATGCGTTTTCATCAGTTTAGATTCTGATACATAAAATGAGCACAGGTGTATCATTGCAAGACTCTCATATCCAGGGCATCTTGCAATATGTACAGTTTACATCTCTCATTTTGTCTACCCTGTTTACACAGCAGAAGGTGTTCATAGGACTTACTGAGGTAAGGAAACTTTGTTGTAGGGTACAGACACAGTGTGGAATAGGCTGAATGTGGACTGCTCTAGATGGATCTATACTATAGCAGTTTATTACACTTATGGTCCAGACCAGCTCAGACATCTGCACCACTCTGTGTCAGAAATGTTTTTTTTTTTAAGCTTGCATAGTAATGCATACGTAATGTACAAATGTACAAAAAAGGGAAGTTGACTGATTAGGATTCAGAATTACACGAAGGGGAACAAAAGGGAGACCTCTACCTTAATGTGGCTCCATCCCCCTGGATAAGCAGTCATTTCCAATTATTATTTTGACATCCAAATGGGTGAAGAAAATCACAGGGCGTCACAAAACTTTCTTTCCGAACATAATTTTACCTAACGTTAGAAAACTGTGATGATGAAACATTTTTCCTTTTGAATATTGCATTAAGCTGTTTATCTATACTGGACCTCCTTACCTGCAAGTGGTGACACTTATACTATGGAGATGCGGTGGTTATGTGTCTGTTACCATAATGGGGTCCATCGAATGCAACGGTCACCTTTGTCTTTTCCGTGCTAGCATGCCTCACTTGAGTTTAAACAACAACTTGAACCAATTTTACCTCTGCTTCAAACATACTCATATTCAACTCTGACAGCTTGCTTTCCATCACAAGTTTAGCATTTGTTTTCAAAGTACTGAAGTACATCCCATGCAAATTATGGCACAATATCCTGCAACGATGATAACAGTTGCTATGATGTTTTTCGCACATCTGCTATGTAGCCGGAGGCCATTTTGGGCCAGGGGATATTCTCAAAGGATGAGAGACAGGTTACCCCCTGGGTTCAGACCTATTCACAGAAGTCATTTATTTTTCTGCATGTGGGATCTGTGCCAGAGATTTCATTCATTTCACATGATGAAATGTATGGAATGGCCAGAAATACATATCAAAATCATAACATGGCATTCATATCGATTTTCAGTGAGGGCTACAAACATGCACACAGAACACATTGTATTATTTCAAAAGCTTTTTTTGATTTGCAGCCTGGTGTCACAATCTGAATTCCAATGGGGGAGAAGGGGAAAAAATCCAAGATGGGGCCGCAAGGTTTGCAAAGCACTGTTCGCAGTTGGTGAGAGGTGGCCAGGAAGTGTGATCAAGGACAGGGTGCCATATTACGGACCCTGTCCCTTCTGTGTAGCCCTGTACAGTGTGACAAAATGACATTTCATGGGCATTATTTGTCTTCCTGTTTGAAATACAGGAAGATGATATTTATATGATATGATGTGTGTGTGTGTGTGTGTGTGTGTGTGTGTGTGTGTGTGTGTGTGTGTGTGCGCGTATGTGTGTTTGAATGTCTTTAAATTTAAATTTTTTTCCTGTGCTTCATGAAATGAGTTTTCACAGCAGGAACCGAACCCTGGTAGCTGGATGGTACAGCTGATGTCATATGGCAAGGGGTGAAGCTTTTCTAAATATTGTAAATCCCAAAGTCAATTGGTGTAAGCCTAACTGAGGGCACGCCTCAATAAAAAACTCAGCTGTTTAAAAGGCTTAGAGACTGTGTAAAATGTAGAACTGCAAAGCACTGTGGTTCGCTCCGGAGAAGAGTGTTTGCTAAGCAAGTGAATGATAATGTAATGTAATCCTATGGCAAATTGATCTGTCTTATAGGACCTTTTTGCCTTTTTGTTAAGGATTTTAAAAAAGCCACACGGATCCACTCCTAACCTTCTTTATTTGTAGCAGCCTTCATTTGCCCAGAAGGTAGTTCATTAAGTATCCAGGGGATCCAAGCCTACTCTCTGTCACCAAATAATTAAAAAAAAAACTATACCATACGGTAGATTCAGCACCATACGCCTGTGTTCAGAGTCGTCTTCAAATGAGATGCTGTTTTGTTTGTTTTGCGGTGATGAATTCTCACTCAGTAGTTTTTGAGCGCAACTCAGAACCCAATGTTCTTTCACG
The DNA here is from genome assembly GCA_019176425.1 of Megalops atlanticus. Lineage (NCBI taxonomy): Eukaryota > Metazoa > Chordata > Actinopteri > Elopiformes > Megalopidae > Megalops > Megalops atlanticus. Next base: position 9,807,843 of record CM032882.1, on the reverse strand, counting down.
CCTACCTTAACATTCATTCAACTGTACCTAAAGGCTAGTTTTACATAGAGTTGGGTACAGTTTTGCAAACACTCAACATGAATGAAAACCAACTAGGGAATCTCCTGGGATTTTTTGAGAAGGAGAGGAAGCTCCCCCCCCTCTCTTTCTCTGTATGTGTGTATGTGTGTGTGCATGAGTGCTGGCATTAAATCTGTTGTATGACTGTAACTGTCAGCCTTATTTGTTTCCAAAAAGGTCTTTTCTCTTTGCATTGTATTTTATTTATCATTTCATAAGCCCTGACCTCCATCTGTTTCAAACCGTATGCTGCCACAGTCAGAGGAAAACAAATAACTGTGAATGTGGAGAGCTGAACTGAGGAATTATCATTTATATGTACTTAGGTTTTATTTTAGTGTCATCCACGTGGAGAGGAAAAGCTGCTTTGTATATTATTGCTATTGTTAGATTACCACTGTCCCTGAGTGTCAGACTACCCCAGAGTAGTTAACTATGGTAGGCTATGGTAGTTAACAGTGGTAGGCTGTCACTGTCCTACAGTGGTGTAGTATCCCAGAGTTGTAGAGCGGGTTGACTGTCACCATCCCCGAGTGGTATAGGATCCCTGAGCTGCAGACTATCACCATCCCAGAGTGGTATAGCATCTCTGAGCTGTAGACTATCACCATCCCAGAGTGGTATAGTATCCCTAAACTGTAGACCATCACCATTGCCAAGTGCTATAGTATGCCTTAGCTGTAGACTATTACTAACCCCAGAGTGATATAGTATCCCTATACCACCAGAATGCAATAATAAGCATTCTTCACTTCACTAATATCAGTGTAGATTAATTCCCTCTGTTCTCTTCAGTTTCACCATTAGGATTGTTCCTAATTATCCCCCCCTCTTCATGTCACAGCCGTATGCTTCCGTTTGCTAAAAAAAAGGAAAAAAAAAGGCAGGCCATCTACAAACATTCTAGCTTTGTATTTTCAGCTCTGTCCTCGCACATAATTGTTGCCTCCAGATTGTCAACTTGCATGAATTAGCAATTGGGCCAGCAAAGCTTACATGGTCAGATTGTCCAGTATCTGTCAGATTTCGAGGCAGAAGCTCTCTTCTCGCCGTGACTGCTCTCGATCGCCACTCTATCCCTCTGTGGGAGAGGAGTAATGTCATGGTTTTCACAAAACAGCCCCTGGCTTCAGGAAAGGGATTTGGGCGTCTGGAGACAACGAGGGCCATATGGAGCAGGGTAGAATGGCAAGACATACGTACAGAATAATGGATGACGTGTCATGTTTCATGTTGCCGAGAAGCCATCAAGAGATTTGGTTCAGGGAAATCAAAAGAAATACTTACAGCAAAAGCGACTGTGCAGCATTTAATGATCTCTCTCTCCCTCTCTCCCAAGCTCTCTCTCTCTTCCAATGTATTTTCTCCTCACTTAACCTTTGCACAATGTAAACCTCCTAATAAACACACTAGTAGTTTCAGGAGACCTTCTTTGGATGATTGTTCTTTTTGATCTTGTCTGCTCAGTGGTGGTTACACGTAGATCCTCTACAGATGGAGTGATCAGCAAGAAAATGCCTGGAAATAACCATTCCCTTTTCAGAGTTATGACTCATTGAGGTAATTGAGTTCTGACATAATATATGGTGAGGGCAACTCTTGGCTCCTCATAGATGGTGTGTATTTAAACAACAGATGCCCAGGATCGCACTTACATACTAATTGCATGAAATATTAATAAGCGCAAAGGGGTTTTTGCAACTCCAAGCACCTGCTGCTTAGGACAAAGTGAGGACATTCAGAGTTGGGGTCTAGTGGGAAAAGGAAGTCTGTTCAAAGCAATATTTAAAAGGCATACAATACTGTATTGTAGCTAAGTATAAAACTCTGGGAAAGTGATTGCTTGGACCCATCAAATGTGCGCTGTAAATCAGGGGGCTACACACTGCAAAGGGGTCATTGTAAGTGCACTTAGTACTTCCAACCAAATAGTTTACCTGGGGCTCTTTTTTGAGTACACATTGCCTTTCTCAGAAAACCTAACAATAATCCAAAGTTTCAGTGTGGTATATGTGTTAAAACATAACTCATTGGTAACCTGCTGGTGTTATTTTCAGGGAACAGGCTTTGTTGCTCTTTAATCACTTGTGTGTTAGCTCCACCAGCAACCCATTTTAGTGCCTTTTCAGGATGACTTTTAAAATGGTTGCTCACAACTGGATTTCACAGCGCTCTGCCTTGTGCTCTGTATGTTAAGGTGGTCTTGATAACGAATGCAGTGGTATAAATCAATATCAAATAGCGCAGCGGTAACATTTATGGTTGACTAACATAAAAAAACCCTTCAAAAAAAAAAAAAAATCTGACATCGCTTACGCTAATGCACAATAATATCCGAGATGAGTAATGCCGCTCCCAAGATAAGCCCCGAAACACGTCCTGTCATTTAGTCCTTATTATTCCTTCTTATTATTCAAAAGACAACAATATCTGAGATCCGCGGTGAGGAAGGCGCGGAGGATTAGATGCAAATGGCCGGGGAAAATACGCCGTGGATCCGTTTCACATCCGTCTCCGAGAGAACTCGCTTTGCTGTGGGCCGCGGGGGGCATTTTTTTTTTTTTGCAAAGGGACGTGGCACACCCCACAACGCAGTTCCCTCTTTGTCTCCCTGTGCTCCACCTGCATGTGAAATAGACTCGGCACCTAGTCTCTCTTTCTCTCTCCCTCCCTCTCTTTCCCTCTCTCTCTCTCCCTCTCCCCCGTGTCAGAACTACACTTAAGTGCTGTTTCCGATGCCCATGAGTAAGCCCCATAAAAGCCGGCCCCCGTCGCCGCGGCGTTATTGTTTCTCGCGGATGATTGATTGATGGATGAGGGCTGACACTTCAATGAAGCTATTTCCACTGGCATCTCTATCCCATGATGTGCAGCGTATATTTTCCATCCACGCCTCATTGCTCGCCTGTGTCATTTCTGGAGGTTCATTTACACCACGTTCCCTCAAGGACCTTTTTTTCCACCCGTCTCCCCCCTTTTTTTCTCCCCTTTTCTCTCCCTGAGTCTTTTTTAGTCTTGTTTTTTTTCTTTGCCTAGCATAAGACAAAGCTATTGCTTGGCAACTCTGTAAGGCTCAGGGCTGATTTGCCCAAAAGAATAAAACAAAAGGATCGTGGGTCTTGTTTACAGGAAGTGTGAATCAGGCAGCATCTTACTGCTGTATTTTTTTTTTTTTTTTTTGCTCTGGTCTTCAGATGCCAGGCGGTGGTATCTATAATTGAAAACGCGTTGGGCAGTGCGGGAGTCTGTACTCCTTGCAGACAGAGCCAGAAGAACCCACTGCGTCGGGCTCAGATCATTAGCTGCCATTAAGCAATATTGGGATTTCGCCTCCGAGTCGGAGATATCGGCGCAGTCTGCGATCTGGGGGAACGCCATGATGTCGTGGCGTCGAAGGAGAGCCGTGCACGTTGAAGCACGGCGTCGGTAGCTGGAAATTAAGAGCCTTTCTTTCGAGCGGCTCCCCTCTTTCTTTGCCGCTCGTATGCAGAGCAGATGGTAGGCTACCGTCAGTGCAGTAGGCGTTCCGAGACGCTGACAGCCGTGAGATTCTCCCTCAGGTGCAATTGGAGCCTCCTTACGGCCACAGAATGATGTTTAGGACATATCTCCTCTAGGAGAAAAGAAGCTACACTCCAGCTGCCTGACTGACTGACTCTCCCACTTAATAGCCACGCTCTCTTACAACTCCTGAAGTGTGTACCTAACTATGTTGGCCTAAACTCTCTTTTTTTTTCCTTTTTTTTCCTTTGACAACTGCCGACTGCAGTATCTTTGCACCCTTTGTTGGTGCAGAGAAAGAGGATATTCATAGATTATGCAGTACTATTTCATGGCCTAAACATGTCATGTCTTATCTGTTTTCGTGAGTGTACCCAAACACAAAATCCTACCATTAGAATAAGCAAGGGCAGAAACGGTTTAACTTACGAACTAAGGAGTGTTTGCCTTACTGCTGTGCTAAGCAAAAATAATAATAATAAACACCATTGTGACCTGAAAGATTTTTTTAAACCTCTTATGCTGTCCTATATTCTATAAATACAGATCGTTTGGAAGAACTGGATCAGTTAGGAGAATTATGAAAAAAAATCATTTTTACAGTGCAAATGTATGGTATTTTTAAATAAACAGATATATATATATATATATATATATATATATATATATATTTAAATATATATATATATTTAAATATATATATATATATATATATATATATATATATATATATATATATACACATATATATATAGTAAATGAAATAACAGTGAAACACTTTGACTGCATATTTGCCCTTTGGGGACATTTAAGCGAAGGTGAAGGCCAGGATGGTGGAAAGGTGCAGGAAGTCTAATGCATTTCACCACCAGCTGGGCAGGTTTGAATAGACCACCATATGTAACCATTGGAAGGCCACAATACTTAGGTTTAGATGAAAGCAGAGACTATCAGCTGATGGAGATTGTGCTCAGCAGTGCCTAGCAACCCAGTTAGTTCCCTGAGCAAACTAGCTTCACTTCACCTATATATTTTTCAATTTTGCATATTGGGGATCTGAAAAGAAATGCTACCATTTTTACTGCAAATAAATACTCGCTCACCAAACCAATCTTTGTTCAGATCAAAGAGGCATTCTTTATTGGGAAACCAGAATCTTTTTTCTTACACGGATAGCTAAGTTGTGGCAATCACAGTGATAGAGATCGAGATTCCGCTGCTTAGTACATCAGGTGTTCAAATGGACACTCACTCTCAATGGAAGTCACTCTCAGTTCTGCCACTGCCTCCTGTAATTGAATAAACAACGGGAAGGATGGCTGGGATTCGGCGCCGCTATTGATGGTGTAACTTTTCCGCCCACCAGCTGTTCGTTCATCAGTCACTGTCAGCCTCGTTGTCCCCGTCTTTGCACAATACTCCGCAATCACTTGGAGGCTATCACATAAACTAATAAACGGAAATAAAAACAAGGAACCTTATGCGGCATAATTGGACCTAAAAGCACAGTTTTACGACTCCCTGCTCCGAGCTGTTAGCGGAGTCATTATGAGCCCGGCTTCCTGGATGGGAGAGGTCATGTGATGCCGCTGCCGTTTGTTTCGGCAGTGCCGGACCCCGGTGAGGAGTGTATGGAAACTGTGAGAGGGCTCACTGACAGGATGGCGGATCGCGAACCCTTGCAGCGCTTTAATGATTTACCCGCGCGGGCATGCGCTGTTGTTCGATCGGTTAAGTGGTCCCCAGGAAGGCATGAGTTACCTTGGGATGACCTTAGCGCGGCCTTTAGGTGACCTTGGACCCTGCGCTCAGATGAATAGGCCCATTATGATAGATCTTATAGATCCTCCCTGCTTAAGAACGTATAGAAGGATACGGAGGGAAAAAAATTCGGTCTTTCTCACTGTTCCCATCTCTCACCATCGGAAAATGCCAAACCAACAAACGTTTGAACTTGACACACTGGGGGACTTCATTGATGTCTTAAGATTAGTATTCTACAACAATTACTGTATCTTACTACAGATAAATAATTCCTACCATCCCACAGCATGCACTGCCTCTGAGAATTGTGTTAAGTTTCAGTTTAAAACCCTTTGTCCCTCCACCACAGAACAAGACTGTAGCTAAGATAAAGTCTAGCCTTTCCAGGGATCAGATCTGTAGCACAGGATACTTATCTCTCAGTCTGGAAAGAGTCCCCTAAAAGTCAGCATTAATTATATGTTCCTACATCAGCTACAGATTCCACATGGGGGTATTTAGACAAACGTGGGGAGCAGGGTGCACTTGGTAGGGTCTCCCCTCCTCCGGTTGGTGCCAATAGATGACCATGTCTGAGAGAATAGGATTCAACTGAATTGAATGTTTGTGAAATAGAAAGTTATGTCCACTCTTTTTGATCATGCTCATTTCTCATGGTCTGATTGGTTGGCCACACTGTCTATCATGTATGGGGCTGAAAAGAGGAGGGGGTAGCTTTATACACCATGGCCAGTATGAACCAGGTGAAGACATAAAGTTTCATTTCATTGAGAGATGAATACATGAATTCATCCATGAATTTATACATGGTTAATTTCATTCATGTTCAGTCATATGTGTTAATGCCAGAGCAATTTACAAAAGAATACATAAAAAACAGTACTACCCTAAAATACCATGTTATCAATCAGTTTATATTGTTTGTTTACAGTGTTTCAAAATATGAAAGCCTTGTCAAGCTATTTTGCATAGACATGTATTTTGTACAATAAACATGTAAGCAGAAACAAGAAGCGATGTACTGACACAAGCATCCGCATTTGTGTCACTATACAGCATGTCCAAGTTGCTTGCCTGTAAGATTTCCGGGGATTTGGTACATTATCAAATTCCCTCCCTTACAAATTGCACAGCACAGTGCTATTGAAGTTTCAGCACAGACTAGTGAGAGGCCCAGATTCATGCAGGGAGGGAACGGGAATGGCATGCACATTCCACTTTACTGCCACCATCATTTGTTCATTGTGGTAAGAGCTTTCTGTGACCTGCGTGAACCTGACCTTCACTATGAAGCATTTCATTGCAAGGGGGGAAAAAAAATCCAATAAAAATAGCTTTGTGGGAAGATGATTGTTTCCTCACAATGATATGATTAGTGGAGCTGGAGGACAGGCAGAAGGGTTTTTTATAACGGGGAGGGGGGGAAGCACGGCTCCTTACATTTCCCGCGAACCTGCCCGGCGCGGTCCGTCCTCGTCCGAGAGGAGATGAAGTGCTTCATAAGGAGGAGGGTCGGTTTTTTTTCCCTCCTTCCTATATTTATACATTAGGCCTGGCGTCCCCCGCCTGCGACACAGACAGGCATCCGCGGCCGGCCCACCGCGCGTATTTCCCCTGGCATTCCCGCCGCCACGCTGTTCTTTACCCATAATCACCTCAGTGGGGCCGGTGGGCTCGTTTGTGCGGGGATTGACCTCGTGTGATGAAACGCCGACGACGGAGGGGCCATCCATAACCCGCCCAGCCCAGGCCGAGGTCCTGCGTAACGAGCCCCAACGTTGGGGAGAGGGATGCCTCGCAGCCGGGGCAGGGGGGCGGGGGGGTGCGGGAGGAGAACAAGGGGCCGCGTGTGGCGTCTGCGCCAAAAATCAATCTCTCTTTTTGCCTGTCAGTCCTGGGATGGGGCCACAGAGTATCTCCCCCCCCAACCCATTGCTTTGTGGGTGTGTGTGCACCATTGCTTAGGGCAGCCCCTAATGCTATGTTACTACAACCACACAAGTGCTGCAATGTCTGTGCTGATGAGTCCAAGGTTTGGCGTCAGTCTGGATGAAAGAACACCCGCTCTGTTCATTGTACTTTGGCCCCACTCTGTAATGGTCAGTCAACAATATGATACCATGTTTTCATTACATTATATAATTATTGAGTAGAAACTCTTCTAGGAGGACTTACCAAGATTACATTTTAAAAAATATGGTATCCATTTAATAGCTGATTATTTTACTGCAGCAATTCAGGTTAAGTACCTTGCTCAGGGGTACAACAGCAATGCCTCACCCTGGATTTGAACCCGCAAAAAGTTTTCTAGCCGAGTTCCATGAAGCTGGTGCTTACTGTGGGTCTGACTGTAGACAAATGTAATCTCCAGCTTCATGTTAACATAAGGATGTTAAAATTTTGTTTGTGTATAGTGCATGGATCAATCTCTTTACAGTCAAAGGTCCGTTTCTGTGCTCTGCACCCAAATGTGATTCGGAGGTGAGTGCATGTGTAGCATTGTAGAGGAAGAAACAGCTACTCCTTCTCTATAAAGCAATAGCCTGCCTCCTCTTATGCGATTTGACACTGAATACAGCACACACAGAAGTTAATAACCTCAAAATTGGGTTACGTTGCTCCACCTGCCAGTAATGCAGTTGAAAACCACTATGCATGCAGATCTCTGAGAGGGAAGGCAAATCAGATTATTCTTAGCAGGACCAGGAATGTCAGCCTGAAACGGTTTCAGTTTCTGTAGATGTGTACGTACCTCTTTGGAAGTCATTAAGACAAGTGTTTTGACTTTTAATCTAAATTGTAACCCTTGATGAAGTCACGGAGAACTGAGGTGATATTTATTTTAAAAAAAGCCTATTGCCCAGCGGCTGGTATAGCCCTTCTGAAGTGGTTAGCATGATTTCCTCTGTTTGACAGCTGGAGGGCCCTAAGTAAAGTATAGAGGCCATTCCGGGGAGGTCATGTGGTGAGAGCCGGTGGACGGTGGCTTGCCCGGGGACTGAGTGAGATGTCATCCATCTGGCCCGTTGAGCGGCCCCGCCCTTCCAGCTCCTCGCCCCATGTCTCTCCATAGCTGCGCGTTCACCTGTGAAATTCCGCTGGGCTGAAATACAGCCCCAACAGCTGTAAGTGAAGAACAAAGGCTGGAGATGGAAAAAAAACACCCCTCTGCCGTCAATCGGACCTGGTTAGGTGTAACGTTACCCTGTCTCAGAGACGGGCCGCGTAAAGATCAAGGGCTGATGAGATGTTTGCGTGGCTTGTCAGCCCTGCTGTAGTAATAAAGACCCATGGAAGTGCTCACTGAAGACGTGATCTGCTCCCATTACAGTGATGGAAGCTCTTGGCAGAGGAGGGAAGACCTAGGCCATACTTATGGTCAGGGAGATCTGATGTATACAATGTGATAGACGTAAGCACAGGTAAGCATGTTCCTATTTACAAAATCCAACTTTGTTTGATCTTAGGAACATCACTACATATTCAACTTTTTCAACTCCAGGTGTAGGTTTGGATCAAGAATATCCTTAAAAGTGCACATATATATAGATATTACAAAACCGGCACTCACAGTTTGGTGGTCCACGTTAAATACCTGGGTAATAACACTAACTCCACATAATGCCCTAGTTGTTTATTAAAGCTACACCTTGTTATGGCTCATTGGATGAATAAACAATCACAGCTAGGAAGCGTGCAGCATGTCTACGGTAGCTGCTGAGAAAGGGGATTTATCTAAAATCATGATCCTAATTTGAAGAGGTGATTGGCCGACACCTCGATAAAACACAGACGAGCACAAAGCAGCAGGCTGATACAGTTTATGTTATGTCTTAAATTACTAGATACTGGTTTATGGTAGGTCGCCATTTTGATTTAATTAATTTATTTTTTGCCTTGACAACACATTATTAAACTATCAAGCAGTCATGATGTACTCTGTTAAACACTAGGATTATTGATACTTTGCTGGGAGTAATACAAGTCTGGAGAATAAAAGCGGCTTCACTTCATCCCTGCTTTACCATTATTTTAAGACAATTTTTTGTGAAGCTGCCAGTGTTCCCACCAAATTTCACAGTCATACAGAATTTGTGTGCTTGCATGGGTGAAACATCTGGCCATGTAGCCATTAAATCTTTCTGTCAAGCACAACTTGAGAGCGATTGGTCATGATTCATTCAGCTCCCACTTGACCACACTATGTTACAGTGCATTTTATTTTATGGAGTCACTGATGACCACTTCGTCGAATGAAGGGGATGCAGCCATTACAAATACTAACAACTTCTATTACTACTACTACTGCAACTACTACTACTAGTAATAATGTCTCATCATTGGGCAGATTTGTTTCTCCAGAGGTATACGGGACCTGGTAATTACAACAATAATTACAATGCAGTCATGGCAGTCATACTACAGAGGAATACACAGTCAAATAAAAGTAACAGGATAATATTTGAAAAATGATACATGTCACGTTGCTAATATTTGGAAAATCTGCAATGTGAGAGATGCACTGGAAAGACAATCTAACCTATAAAAAGGTGAATCTGCGGAAAATGTATAGGCGTCATTTACGCTGGGGACGCTGGGGACATGTCCCCGCCACTTTTTGTCGTGGCCCATTTCGTCCCCACCACTTTCTGAAAGCCGAACACGTCGAACCCGTCGTTGTCCCCAGCACTTTTCAAAACAAACTGACGCCCATGGGAAAAGGGTTTTGTTTGCGAAAGATACCGGATCTAATGGTAAGTGTAGGCAACATTTTTGCTTTTCTCATTGATTTCAATGTAATTTTCATGTATCTTAAGGGAAGATAAAGGTGACGGGTTCGTGCATGTCCGAGATAATTGACCAGATCAGAAACTCTTCAGGAGGATTTCTGCCCTATATGATTACTTTATTTTACTGTTACTGTGATTGTTTGCTTTTACATTACATTATTTGCATTTAGCAGATGCTCTTATCAAGACCAGCTTACACAAGTTACATTTTTTTATATGTCATCCGTTTATGCAGCTGGATATTTACTGAGGCAAGTGTACCAGACCCAAGTGTACAGCAGTGGGAACTGAACCAGCAACCTTTCGGTTATGAGCCCTGCTCCTTACCACTATACTACACTGCTGCCCATTATATCCACTTTTCTTCATGCTTATCTGCAGGAGTCAGTTAATATTTTTGAAAACTGCTCCACAGAACTCTGGGAGACTCTAGCGTGGAGGTGAAAAAATCGGGAAATGGGGTTTATTTAAAGAGCTGTGACTTCACGTCTGCGCGATTAGGTGGCCACATCTGCGCGAGATTAACGCGGAGAAAAGCTTTTTCCACACTTTGGAAATGGTCAGAATCTCTGTCTCCCCTCTCCGTTTTCCTGTGTCCGACATGACGCATAGATCCCCTGTGCGCCGCGAAATCAGACAACCCAGGTGCAACACTAATATCTTCACAGAGCACAAACATTTTCTTTATAAGTAACCGGCACTCCGGGAGCCATATATCAGAGCCGAACGCCGCACAAGATGTCCGTCTCCCAATAAGACCGTACCCTGCGCAATAAACTTTGACATTGCTGCTTGAAAAACGGCGACTCTTTTTCATTGTCAAGTGTTACAAATTGATGAAATGAGTTCATTGATGTTCCTTGGTCATTATCTCTCCAGTGGCACTTTGTTTTACAGACAGCGGGAGAGGCTCAGTGGAGATTAGAGCCCCGGCACAGTTTATCAAACAAAATCTAATATCATCCATAAGAAGGAATCTGGAAATCAATACTTCATTACTAAATTGTTAGCGAGGATGAAGAGTAATTGTGCGAGTTCAGAGATGTGTCTCCGCGGCCGGGGCACAGGAAGTTCAATGTCACCCGGGAAGTGATAAGTGAGGCCACTGATCAGAAGGAACGTTTCTGTAATGGGGGGGGCATGGTCTGAGAGCGCCGCACACAATGGCCGCTGGTCGGCTCTGATTGGACTCTGGCAATAAAGATGAAACCAGATAAAACTGCTAGACCCGAATGTGCCCGCACAGTAGTGTGAGTTTGCTCGTGTCTACGCGTGCACGTTTGTGCAAGTTTGTAAAAATTGCATGCGTGATTGTTCCATCCTGAAAGCAGGTTTCTGCTACCCTGCTAAGATGAGGGATAGGCATAATGGCATGGCCCATTGAATGACAGAGATAACGCAGGCCATTATTACACAAAGCTAGCTTATACGCTGAGGTGACTTTTGACAAATGGTACAGAATGAAAAAAAAGCACTCTCAGTGTTTGCGAAATACACTCGGCGGCTCTTTTATTATTCAAGAGTGACATCATTTATCTAATATTTATTTCCCATTTGAATGTACAATGGGACAGAATGTGATTCTGCCTGAGTAGTATTTAATTTAATTTAAGATAGGGAGACCTGTCACAGATGAGTTTGTTTTCTTTGGCCCAGCTAGAAGGTCGGACATAAACGGCTTTAGCATTTTGAAATCCCATGGACTACAAAGAACATCTGCTTTCAGGTTTCTGGTCTTAAACTTCACTACTATACTAATGCTTTGGCTCCAAGCATTCTAGTTTCCCCTGTTTTCTTTTATAACCTTTGAACATTGTTTCAGGCCCCAATGAATGCAAGGATAAGGCATTGACAGTTTAATGAAATTTAAGGATGTATTCATCTTCTTCAAAGAGCTGTTTCCATTAGATTCCATTACACATAAAGGGCACAATGCATATTCATATTCAGGGAAAATGATATGCAGAATTCTGGGCCATAACCACGTTTCACTCAACAAAAATGGCCCAAGAGGAAGAAGTATTCATTTATTTCCACTTGTCATCCCATCAAGATATTTTCTGTATATTTTCAAGAAATCAAGCCCATCTCTTGAAGAGAGACAACTTGGTACTAATCACATACTGCATACCACCTCCACCTAATTTACATAAAAGTGTGTGGAACCGCTCTGCAGATGAGAATAAAAGAGATAAAACAGACATGCCACATGTTTGCATCAAGCTGTTGCAATATCTCTCATTATACATAAGAAATCATGATGAGACGTCTACCATAGATGTATGTCCTTCTTACAAATACCTCATAAAAACACAATTCCAATAAGGAGAATTTGAAATAATAATGATGAGTTATTGTCTGTTATGAGCATATGGCAGACATTAAGCAATTTCAACATTTTGTAAGGCTGTTAATCAGGAAGGCAACAAAGTTATCATATGGAATGAAGTGAACAGCTGACCCACATTCAGTTTTTCAAAATGATTCACAGAAATTACTGTTCTTCCAATCACTCTTGTGCATAGTTGTACTAAACTGTCATGTACTAAACTACTAGCCTACAGATCAGTATTTTTCGTTGGGTGCAATAAGAGACAATAAAATATATCAAATCTATATTTGTTGTTTAAGAGCCTATCACACAAATGATATCAGCACTTAGCCATGTGGTACCACATGACTGGCTACTAATGAACCTCCACAAACTGGCGTTATGGGAGGAGTAAAAGAATTCAAAGCAGCATTATGAGCTGAACAGAGACTTAATAGTGCATGATACAGAATTATCCAAAGTGCCACACTGGTGCATGCTTATGCTCCATGTGACCTCTTCTCTTCTCTGCTGCTGCTGAGCTCAGTTGAGCTGTTGGCCATTTTTGGGCAGCCAGCTCTGTCCCTGGTTGAAGTACGTGACGTGGTGATTGTTTCAGAGCCTCCATCTCCGTCTCTCTGTGCTCGCCCATGCAAACCGAAAGGCTGTTCTCCTGGCTTCCCCAATGCACGGACCAGCTCAAGTGTTTTGACCCCGGGAGATTTGGGCCGAGGTTTCTCTATGGGAAGGGCTGGAGCCGTGCCTGCCCAGAAGTGCACTTTAAAAGCATGCGAGACGCCCCTGGTGGGGGGCCGAGATGCGAAATGTATTCACCTCCGCTCCAATTCCAACAACCATGCCCTCTGAAAGTTTGGAGATCTGCCCTTAAAAGGATAGATAGTTCTCTCCCTTCCTTTCGCGAGAGTCGCCCTCGCACTCGAAAGTGTGCCGTCGCCACTGAGGTGAGGGGGTGGGTCGAGTGGGCGTGGTCTCATTCTGATTAATCTTCGCCCCATAGCCACCTCTCTGCAAACGAAGGCCCGCGCCAAGCTCCAGCCCCTGCTACAGCCCTGTGGTACAAACTGCTTCTCCCTCCCCGTCTTCAGACGCTCGCGAAAAAGGGCTCACATTTTGAGATTTCTGAGCCTCTCCCTCTGTACGGGTGACAAAGATAAACATTTTTCATCGTGCCCCTTGATGCGCTCGGAGAGGAAAGTTGACAGCGCCGTTCCAGAGCCCCATCGCTAATGATTTTTGAGCAGCCCCCAACCGAGTCCTAAATGTCTGCAATATCTATAAACAACTCTATACTGTCCAATTAGGCAGACAGAGACGTAGGGGCCTGTCAGCCAGATTTGCATGGCTAAGCACCTGAGATCACAAGGATGATGGGGGATGGTTTGGCGGCCGAAGGGGAAAGGATTTGCAGAACGGATGGTTTTCATTATGGCATTACGGCTTTACCCACACCTTCCCAATTACTGCCAGGATTAATTGATTATCTCGCCTTCCCCTAATAAAAGCGTGGCTCTCGTGGTGCTCCCACTACACCGCTCTGCCCTCGTTTTTTGTGTTTTTTTTGTTTTTTTTTAATCTTTCCCTCCTCCCTCCCCCGTCGCCCACCGTCCCCCGGGCACATCCCTCACTGCCTGCGGCTTTAAGATGGGACCAAGTCCCCCCTGTTTTGTTTTCCAGTAAAAAAAAAGAGAGAGAAGGCTTTATTGACTGGCGGAGAGCGGGCGGCCATTTACACAATCCCATACACAGGGAATAATTAGAATTTATACCCCAGCAACGGCCTCCTCCCTCCACCCTCCGGAGCTCTGTCAGTGGTCGGAGAGTTCATTGGAGCGTGTCTCATCTCTGAGTACGTTTGATGTGAATGAATTATGCTTTTTAGATTCATTATGGCACTTTATTTCTCCTTGCTGTATGCCCCCCCCCCCAACCCTCACCCGTTGAGCTCAAGGAGGAGAAGTGTGACTGTACATTAAAGTCCAGATAGAGTCCATATTTTATTGTATGTATGCTGTCATGCGCCACATCCCTGATATCGCCATGGGTCCAATCTGCCCTGTGTGTGTGTGTGTGTGTGTGTGTGTGTGAGAGTGTGTGAGAGAGAGAGAGAGAGAGTGTGTGTATGGAGCTCTGCCATCCGAATATCACTAAAATACCCAAACTGTCCAACAACAGTAAATATTAGACATTTCATCAAGTCTTATACTCTCCTGTATTGCACACATGGGCATACAGCAGCACATGAACATGTCCTTTCAGCTTCAACTATTTTCCCTAAATATATTACACAGATCTTGAATATGTAATTGACTAGGTTATATGTAATTAGAGAGCCTATTCCAGGGTCAGTGCCAAATTGGATTTGGAATTACGCCATTTAATTGTAATAAAGTTGCTTAACTGGAATTGGAGCCGAATTCACCCTAAATTGAACGGAATTATTTGTTACAGCTTGACAGCATTTTCTGCTACTTTTTGAAAAAACATTGAAAGGTACCTTGTGCATTATCTGAAACCACTTTGACTTATTCTGTGTCCACTCATGTCAATTTGATGTTAATTTAGTTTAAAAACTGTATTTTCTCTGGTGAACAAATATTTCAATTGTAATTTAGTAATATTTTGTAATGTTTTATTCTACATATTTTATTTTGTGTAGATTGTATATTTTTGTGCTGAATATTATGCCTTAAAATAAAGGCCTTCAACTACTGTGTGTTGGGGTAGGATAGGGGGCGGGGTTATAAATTATCATTAGGTTATTGCAAATGTTTATTCTGTTCAAAAATAATTCTGTCAGTGAAGTGCACCTATGCCAGGTCCAGGTCTGTTGTAGCACATTCATTTAAAGAAATATCATGGGTTGAATTATAGCTGGTTGAACCATCGATACAGGTGCTTTTCTCTTGAACCATCAAGCCAAAAGTTTCCAGCTCATTTTTGGTTATATCCTCAAATGCTTTCTTGCTGAATGTTATCTGAATACTTATTAGTTAATGCATTTGTCTCTTTTCTCATCAGCTGGAATGAACCATTGTAAACAGTGATAAGACTCTGATGTACGGTGCTTAGTAAGTGATTACTAACTTACGGTTTGTGGAGAACCAGTGAGATGGAAAATGTGTGGGTATAGGAAGGCCATGATTTCAATTTCCCCAACAGTAAATAAATCAATAAATAAATATGTAACTTGCTGTCCTGCCACAGTGTCCTCAGGGGCCACAAGCCCCCTTGTGCACCTGGTGTCATGGTTGTCAATGCAATTCACCAAAATGCTCCACACACAGGAAACCATCACACAGACACCATTCTCCACTCCTGTTGTGGCACAATCTCTCTCTCTCTACACATTTCTGACATTTTCTCTAATCTTGTGGATGAAGAATGTGACCTGATGAGAATCTAATACAGCAAACTAGCTATAGGGCAAATCATTTTATAGCAGTGGCCTTGAAGTACTTAACAAATTCAAAGAATCAAGATGACCTTTGCTTTCTTGTGAATTGTGAACACGCACAATGAATCACCTACGGAATGACATGCAACACAAGATTTTGTTTTTTTCCACTTGTGAGTAATTTTACATAATACCTGTAGATTTGATAAGGTCACACACCACTCTTCCTGGCATATGATGTTTGCAGCGGTTGGAAAGATGGAGGAATGTACAGAATCAGCATTGATCGGCTTACAGGAAGTTAAAGAAGTCGGTTCTAATGCTGGAAGCCAGCTTGAAGCTATGGACCAGTCTTCAAAAGAAATGTCCAACCAGTCAACCACAAACCCAAAAAGAGCTCTTTAAGGTGCAGTTTCTGAGTTTCAATAGAATCCAATAGAATGATTATGCATCTCAAGGCTAACTTTCCTTTGCTGAGATCTGAATATGAGCACTTAGCTCTTATATTGTTCTGCAATCAGAACTTGCTAAGACAGCATGAAAGCAAATTTGTACCAAACAGTGCAATGAATTCAGCCTTTGATGCGTTTTAGGTGAGGAATTCTTTGGGGAGAAATGCTCTGTTTCAGGGGAAATAAATGAATATCTGTGCTATTTGGAAGAAAAAAACAATATTCAGTTGTCTTGTCCTAAG
Organism: Megalops atlanticus; assembly: GCA_019176425.1. Taxonomy (NCBI): domain Eukaryota; kingdom Metazoa; phylum Chordata; class Actinopteri; order Elopiformes; family Megalopidae; genus Megalops; species Megalops atlanticus. Next base: position 9,791,308 of record CM032882.1, on the reverse strand, counting down.
CTAATTACAGTGATGCATCAGCTGATATGCAGCAAGTTATTTGTGCTTGGGAACATTGAGACAGTACTAAAGATGGCACTTGCAGTGATGCAACTTTAAATAAATGATCATCTCTCTTTGCTCGTATTTATTGAACCAAGTAATCATCTGAAAAAAATGGGAACAAAGAACAACAACAAAACATCTGTTATTTATATGATATTTTATTCATACTGCAGGATTGTCTATTCCTCTGATTTTGCAGTAGACCAGTGATTAACATATTTACTATCATTCAGATTATCAATACTGTAAGTCTTGCGTTTAGATGTTTGGAGGTGAGCTGAAAGACTGCTGGATTTTGTGATTGTCTTCATACTGGTTAATACTCTAATTGGGCAACTCTTGAAAGGACACATTTGTTTTGAAGAAAAACAATTACATAATTACATGATGCTGGTATGGCCCTACTTTCTGAATGCTACCTGACAGAGATCATGTTTGCAGTGTGACATCACATTTCTTAGTGTCGTTGTTCTTGTGTTGTTTTGTCATCATCATCATCATCATCATCATCATCATCATCATCATCATCACATTGTGTGGCATTGCATGCTGTAGTTCAGTAAATAGGATTATTCAATGTCTAATAATAGGAATAATGTCATTGCCTTTATTGACAGGAATATGCACACACAGTGTGAAGGGGCTTGACCATGTTGACCAGAGAACCACTGTGATAACAGTTATAGAACATTAATCTGAAATGAGCACTATAATGATGAGTTTAATGTAATATCTGTAAGATGGCATCTCCTGCAGCACCCTGACACCTGCACTGGGCCATTAGTTCTATTAGTCAGATAAGAGAACTTGGTTTTCCAAGCATGGTTTTCCCATAAGGTCCCCAATCAAGGGGCAGTTTGAGTTGTTTGCCAGGAGTAGCCTATAGTGTGGTTTGATTACTATAAATTAAAAAAAAAAACATAAATTCAGATTATTGACAATTAATTTGATAATCATTAATTAGTATGACAACTAATAAAGTGTTCATTCTCAAAATCATTCTCTCTAAATCATTCTTTTTTCATGCAATGTGAGTTGAAATTAAAAAAAAAAAAAAAAGAATTTCAAAAGCTCACAAAAAACACAGCCAGTGTAAACAGATAAGGAGATACTGATAGGGGATCTTGCAAAAGAGAAACATCAGGTAACATAAATAATTACTTTTGCATGGGGGGGGCCTGTAATTGAATTCACGCTGTTTTGTGTATAGAGGGTGACAAGAGCTAATGGGACAATTTAAAGTGCAAACGAGTCTTCACTTTCTGTTCATTAATTACAGCTAATTATATGATCACAAACCCTCTTGATCAGGCGCTTATTAAACTATATCGCGTGCGGGTTGTGAGCGTCGGGCCTAAATAGAGAGCTCCCCTGTTTTTTTGGAGACGGGCAGGCATAGGAGCATGTGGCAACATGTGGGCGCGAATAAACAGCCCTGACACATCACCTAGGTAGACAGTCTTAGGCATTGTGCAGGAGCAGGGACATAGCCTGGGATTACAGGCGGCTAGAGGTGGCTGTAATGTATGCATTAAGCAGAGACAATATTCTCCTGGAAGGCAGAGAGTGGAACAGAATACTGTGACCAGTAAACTAATCATAAAGATGTCACACAGCCAGTGAGGAGACAGCGGTCCCATCAGTCACTGGCGCGAATGTCTGAGTGGATCGCCTGAGACACGCTGCTCGCAGAGAGGAGAGCTGCGCACTCCGTAGCTCTCAGGGAAACTTTCGGGAAGCTCCGCCACAAGCCTCCCTCCATCTTCGCCGTCAGAATCGCCATCACCGCCAGCATCTGGGACTGTCCAGTTTGCGGAGCTGTCAGTTAGAAAGCCCCTAGTCATCGCATGTCAGTATAATTGGCGCCGTGGTCCAGCATTTCCATGGGCAAAGCTGTTGAATAAATACGTTAATGATGTTGACAGACCATCGGAAAAACCCACCACCTGGAATACTTCATAATTAGAGGACAAATAAATATGCAGAAAATACCCCAAATTCACACCCCCACACGCAGGAAGAATTGTAACATTTCCCTACAGTGCTCATGCATCTATGATGAATACACTGCCCGGCATCATCTTTTCCAGCCAATTAATTTTGTCCGAGATCAAGGTTTCCCATAATGCTTGTCACCCCATTATTGTGTCACTCTTCTTGAAAAGTTTTACATGTTGCCACAATCAAAAAAGACATAATAATAAAGTAGTCAACTTTGTTTCTCCCTGCAATATTGCATAACATTACTTGTATCCTCACTTCTAAGTTGAATATATTGTAATGTGCTTTTTAAAATTCCTTATGGGATACGATACACTGGGGTAATTTTTTTTTTGGTTTAAAAATGTTGTATTATATATATATAGCCAATGGTGTCTTCCACACTGTCTGCCCCAACTGTTGCTAAGCGAGTTTCTCCTTATTAAACCATCGTCCAACTTTTTTCATTTCTGTTGTGCTGCTTGGTGATTCCTACCCTATAAGAGTACTCCCCCAGCCCACGGACCCACCCTTTGAGACACCTGAGCTAAGTGATTCTGGTATGGACACTCAACATGGAAATGGTGCTAATAATAAATCAGCTGTTCCTGGTGACCTTTGGCTTGGAACCCATATTTAGTTGCATCGGCTCTCTATCAAAAACCACAGAGAAACTGGAAAGTGCTTTGGGGGAATCGGTTTGCACTACAGATTTTACGAGTAGAGGAAGTGGCACGAGTGCATTCGGAGACGATCATCACATCCTTTTACGCAGAGCATTGAGGCGACCGCATTTCTCCGATTTACTATTAAAAATAACTTGTTTTTCTTACTAGCCTACCTTTCCAGTCCACCTTCCTGCTGTACGCTCTGCTCCGACCACGCGTGCGGTGGCGATCTGTGTCACGCCCAAATTTTTCCAGCGCTGTCTCGCCCGCTGCATTACGCAGTGAGGAGGAGGATTCAGACAACTCAGGTCGGCAGCGAGGATTTCGAGAAGAAAACAGTTTCTGTAAATTGTCAGGTGCAGCCCATGCCAAACGGCATAAAAGGTGTTGCACACTGATATCGAAAGCCTCTTTATGACTAGACCGTAGCATTATGAGTACTGTGCTAACACTCAGCTGTTTTTTGGGGGTAACTGTACAAAATGCATTGCTTTTCATGGCTGCAAGCTTTCCACTTCAGGTGTTGCTCAGGATGAAGTGGTCTTCCTTTGTCAAGTACAGGGGCAGGTGGATTCTGAAATGGTGATTTGCTTGTGGAAGGTAATGCCCATGTCTGGTGGACTTCAGCTGCTATGACTACCACTGAATATCCCACACTGATCATCTGTGACATTCACATAATTGCTAGCTACCACTCACAGCCCTACAATGATTACCCCTGACAATATTACAATGACTTGTGCTGTTACAGAATAACAACCCCTGAATATCCCCACAATGATTTCTCCTGACTAGCACAAAATAACTACCCCTGAATATCCCCACAATGACTTGTCCTGACTAGCACAAAATAACTACCTCTGAATATCCCCACAATGACCACCCTGACTACCCTACAGTAACTACCCCTGAATATCGCCACAATGATTACGCTGACTACCCTATTATAGCTAACCCTGGATATCCCCACAATGACCACTCTGATTACCCTACAATAACTACTATCAAATGCCCTTCAATGGAGTAATTGATTTAATTACCCTAAAAATGAACCCTCAATGGCTACACCAAGTTACCTCACAATGAATACTCCTGAATATCTGAAAATGGGTACTCTTCATTGTCACAAAGCCTTCAAATGACAACCCCAGAAAACCTCATAGCTACTACATCCAAATAGCACACAATGACTATCCTTGACTATTCCACATTAAGCACCACTGAATATCCCACAATGGGTACTGTATGGCTAAGTAACTCATGATAACCACCCCAGAATATTCCACAATGACAACTCCAACTGAGGAGCCCAGCCTCACTGAGGCCAGCACCGCATTGCCTCGCTTTGAATGTGGAGTGGGAAAAAAACATGTTTTGTTGCAAGGGTGAAAACTGATCTGTCCAGAAAGAGGAGCGTTTACAGAGTCTGTTGTAGAAGTCAGTGATGTGAAAGGAGGGTTTGGGGCATAGAGAGTCGGGGGTTGGATCCCCTCAGCTTTGCATGTTTAATATTGTGTTTTTGAAGAGAGACCCCCTCCTGTGGGGGAAGGGGGGTCTGAAGGCGAGGTTAGTCACTGACGCAAGTGAGCTGCTGGATTGCAAATCATGTAATGTCTGTCTGTGTTAGCGTTTGCAACATGGTTAAGAGAGTAGATCCCCCACCCCTGGCCAGCCAGTCTCATCACACACTGTTATGGGGTGGGGGGGTTGGGGGGTATGTGACCTCCACTCCAAAAAACAATTACTGCCGAAGAGGGAAGATTTCATTTCAATGGTTGTTTTGCTGTTCTCTTCCGAGTCTCTTCAGCAATCAAGGGTTAATTTCACACCTCAGTGAATCGGCTGGTTTAATCTCTATTCGGAGTAATTAAATCTGTCTAATAAAGTGAGCGCTTTTGTCTTTGTTCTCTTTCCTCCTCCTCCTCTTCTTCTTCTTCTTCCTCTTCTTATTTTTTCATTGTTTTACGCCCTTCACATTTCATCTCCTGAACTACACAGCATCCCGCCCCGCTTGACAGGCAGAATCTATCCCTAAAATTAAAACATTCCTGACCTATCTGCGATGACAAGACGGTGAGAGAGCGAAAGAGAGAGGGAGATGGAGAGAGAGAGAAATAGAGAGAGAGAAAGGAAGTGTGAGAGAGAGAGAGAGAGAGAGAGTAAGAGAGAGAGAAAGGGAAACAGAGAGAAAGAATCTGCACCAAGCTAAACCCATGCGCAAAAAGGAAGCTGACACATTCTCTTTTTTTTCCATTTCAGTAGAATGGAATGTGAAGATTTGACCCTGTCAATCAAGTCCTGTGACAAGTTTAATCACGCCGTGCCCCCCACAAAATCATGGCTAAATAGGAATGCAAATAATGGAGCACCAGGGCCTCTTATAAATGCTAATCAACAGGACTAATCAACTGACAGGTCCACTGATCTTGCTCGTTCAAGGAGTCACTCAAACTTAGTTTCTTTCTTTTCCTGCTCCTCGCTCTCCCTCCCCGCCTCGCTTGTCTTTTATGACCACAGAAAGAAAAAAAGGAGTGGGGGGGGGGGTCCTCTCAAAAATCCACGCTCTCAGCTCTTCTCCTCACCCCAGCATATTTCACTGAAGTCTCTCTCAAGTTTGATCTATTTACATGGATGTAACATGTCAATTATGATTGCCTTTGATGTTCAAGTGTATTTACCTTTCAACTCTTCCCCCTGCGAGCTGAAGAAGAAAGGTTATTTCCAGCCCTGTAAAGGGTATCTGATAGAGTTTCCTCTTCCCTTTTCAAGATCTACTGTAGCTGCTGCCTATTTCTAAACCATGTAAATGAAGCCTTGCCAATCTCCTGTTCTGTGATCCGGCACAAAAGCAGAAAGCTCTGTAAAGACTTTGAAATGTTGATTTAGCTGGCTTGGAGGAAGGCAAGTTCTCGGCACCTTTAAAAGATACAATTGATCTAAGTTTTATGTGCGCTTCAAAGTTGTGAAGGTTGCCTTTTTCTCTCCAATTGTCTTAGATGTCAGAGCTAAATGTGAAATCCCTCCCTGCCACAACTGTGGCGCGAGGCCGATTTCGAAGTCCACAATATCGTGGAAAAAAATAAGACAAAAGCCAGCACTGTGGTATGTTTCAGGGCAGCGCTCTGGGTTTTGGTTCGTGGGATTGTCCTATAAATTGTTGATTTTTTTATTTCCAGGGTTTAATTGGCTCTTAACAGGGAGGCAGTGCCCACAAACAGGAATTATGTCTTGAAATTTACATATCATGAATCTGCATTGCTGCTTAGAATCTCAGTGGAATTCATTGTCACTGTGGAAACTACTGCAACTGTCCAGCATCAATACCGCTCTGTCGATTCCTTCAGGAAAATATATGTGCAATTCCTAAAAAAATACTCTATAATGACTGTGTGAAATTAATCCAATAGGGTAGCTGTGTGTTTACTGTAAGATAGTCATCACTGGTCTGTGTTAGTGTGCCTGCTTCAAAGGATAGTTTGTTCTAAATCAAATTATTTGATTGGATGAACAAAGATCTGTTTGTATTGAGAAATACAAGACCTCACAGACAACAAACAAGCATGTAGCTGAATCCCCAGTATTTGGTGCATTGCTTTTGAAATACGCTACCATGCCCAAATTGTAGCTGCATGCTGACAACTGGCAAAAGGTAAGATACTATACAAATCACAGTAGATTTGTTTTTGTAAAGTATCCATATATGCATACATACTGTATATGCATGCATGTATACATACATGTATGCATAACATATAGTTTGTGTTCATTAATGTATGAATGTATGATGCACTGTTCTCCTCACAAAGGTTTCCTAATAACATGAAACACACAAATAAATAATTTAATGATCCAACCATGCTTTATGTTTGCTTTATGTGTGCTTGTGTCTAATCCATTCTGTCTGGAACCATATTAAGATTGTCATTGGTTCTGAGATCTTACAGCATAAGAACCTTATGAATGACAGGGATGTGCTACATTAAAGCCCACTTAAACCTCATTGTTTTTAATCATTGTTATGTAGGGGCCACAGCTGCTATTCACTGTAGCACATTGCCTGAGATCACTGAAAAAATCTCTGGTCTTGCTGCTGAATTCAACCCCATCATCATCATTTCTTCGTCCCCAGGATTGACTTAAACTCAGGACATAATACTTTCATCTATATCCTAACATGAGCCACCTCACATTCACATTTTTATAAAAAACAGAATGCAATCTGAAATCAAACACTTTCTTTAAAAGATGATAAGAGAACATTAAGGTGGCGTTCCTTTTAAAGTAACCACACAGAAAGCAGTAGGACATGAAAACAAATAGTAAAAATCCACCTTTTCCATTTTCCCCCCTCTTGCTTAAAAATAAATGTTGCAGCTGCGTAATTTTCTAAAGTGGACTAGACTGAGTGAGACTGCCCTGCTGTTGCAGGGACCACGGTTGCCAGGGTATTTGAGGTGGCAAGGCAGAGGGGGATCCACAGCTCTGTTGTTATGAGTTTAAGCCACATAGAGTTAAAGGCATTCATAGACAACGCTGGCAACCAGTCCTGATTGGTGTTCTCTGTGCTATTCCAGAAGTGGCTAGACTGTTGTAAGTGACAGATATAAACTAGGTGGCTCTGTGTGGGTGTGGGATGAGATCTTTAAGTCTAGAACCCCCTTGAAGTGCACCGCTCTTTCAAGTGTTGGAAAACCAAGTTTGGGGAAAGACCTCTGCTTTCAGATGTAAGAAAATGTGGGAGGAGAGCAGCGCTTTCTGGGATTGAGGACACCACTTGCATAAAGAGACTGTTGCCTCTATTCAGGAAACCTGCGATCCACTCTGCACTTAAGCATTACACTTAAGCAAGTGTTATGTTTTTTTCCATCATATTTTGAGTTTTGTAGAGCTGATGTAATATTGAGAATAAACTGAAAACGACTGAAAGAAGTCTGGTTCTCTCACACGCAGACTGAAATCTCCGAACTGATCTCAAATTCAAATATATGTTGGGCCTAGGGAGGCCACATCTAAAATTCCACCCCCACCTCCATCCAAACCAGGCTCCAAATGCTCTCCTACAGCTGCCTAAACAATCTCAAACTATATAATTCCATTTCCATGGTTGGGAGACCTTCTTCAAAGGGGAAATGCTGCTGTGCTGTAATTACACTTGATTTCGTTTGATTCAGCTTGTCAGTCAGCATAAGGGTGCAACTGGAAGTTAGACAGAACCAAACATCCCAGTAACTATCAGTGGCAAAGCCTTTTTTCCCGTGCATGCAAATGATGATTTACAAACCTGGACTCGGGAGACCATCTGAGCGCTAGCACGCTCCTCCAGCTTCACTGTCAGTGTTGCATCGCTGCAAGCTTAGTAACTTAGCCTAGCCATGCCAATGTGAGAGAGGGGTTTAAGGAAGGTTTCAAGTTACCTATGAAGGGGTTACACACCTTTCAGCCAGAAGCTGAATATAGACTATGTAATTATAAGCCTCACCTGGCTCATGGTTTTATCCCCAACCCAGCACAAATCAAAAGGAAATGTGCTAACTAGACCTTTAGTATATGAGTAATTATTCTTCTACAAGAAATGACTGCTATATTATATTATTATATTATTATATATAAATATGCTGTGCTCTGAATGGAATTATATATAAGCATGCAAACTTTAAATATAGAGTACCAAATTAGCAGATGAATAGCTAGTTCTGAAAGGATGCTTTATATATATATATATATATATATATATATATATATATATATATATATATATATATATATATATATATATATATAAACAATCCCAGACAAACTAATACCAAAGATTTAGTTAAGATTCAGTTAAGCTCTATTTACATTAACAGTAAAATGTCACAGCACTGTGCATTTCCATTGGTCTGCATTTCTTTTCATCTTGGTAGAGGAACAGGAACTAATCGCACCCCTAAAGATGCAGAAAACATACATCCTAAACATAAGGATAGAACCTACATCCTTGAGGTGGTGAGCCAGCCAAACCTATGCCATAAAAGCTTGTAATGAAGCATGAAATAATATTGTAACTTAGGAGTGGGCCAGATGTGCACAGGGTTCATAAGAGTACAACTTGAAAAACATCCTGATTTTTATGATTTTGCATTAGAGGCAGCATTTATTTGGTATTTATCAAACAGGGAATTAAAAAGTGCATATTCTGCTGTATCGAGCATAAGAGGCTTACAGAGCTTTTCTGTGTGTGTTGTACAGTGTGGGTTGTTTATTCTAAAATCTCTCCAGATGTAGAACATTTGGACAAACTATTCCCCGAACATAAAGCTCATTAAATCTATCACCCGAATGTCTTTCAGAAGTGTTTTTGGTCTTTTCCTTGTCGTATAATCCACCGGTTAATTGTTACTGTGCATCAGGGGAGATGCAGACCTTAATACAAACTGCAGGCGCATAACGATATTAGGGCTGCAGAGAAGCTGAAAGATATAAAAGGCACTTTTGGTCTTTATGAGAAACGAAAACTCATGAAAAGTGTCTCAGGGTTTGATGTACCAAGCATTCATGAGCAGGCTCCATTCGGACTTAATCACAATGTGCTCCAGCTAAACTCCTTCTCTGGGGTTCTTTTTTAAAATACTTACTGACTTTCTCAAGAAAACTTCAAATTAATTCCAAGTGGCAATTACTGTACATATCCGTATTAAATGATAACTATGGTAAACGACTGATGATTCTTCAAAGAACAACGTGCCCTTGTGTGTCCTTCAGTTTATGCCATTTTACATTGCTTTCAGTGTATCACATGCTACAGGAGAAGTTTACTTCAGATGTGAGGTATCATATTCAGGTTTGCTACACTTGAAGCAAGAGAAGGAACTCACATTTCTCGTCTTACAAGTGGCCTCAAACACAGCATGCAAATTACTTTTCCATTTTGAGAAGATTCATGAGGGATGGCTATTTGGGTTTCGGTACGAATCGTGTACATATTATTTTAGTATGAATTCACTGAGGCTTGCTATTTTTAGCGTTACATTTTCAAAAAGCTTAAAAAATCAGAGTAGAAAAATAAAACAACACATGAAAATAGCTGCAGACCACACAGTCAGAGGTTCATGTATTTCCAGACAAAGGGCAGCTGTGCTTGTTTTCTGATTTGTAGCTCTGATAGTTATATATCTTTTCTTTTCCTCACAATCTTTGAAAAAAACTAAATACAATTCTTTATCATCCACAATCTCACACAAAGTTTATTTCCAGGCAGAAACTGCAAATATAGTCAGGCTGAAAGCATGAAAAGCACTTAAAAGCCTTTCATTCGAGTCTCAGGACCTTGTGTAAGGATTACATTTCATTGTAATTCTTTTTTTTAAAAGTCTGTTTTAGTTGGGATTTTAACACGTTCCCTGGAGTACGACTCTGTGGGCGGAATGGAGCAATTCCCATTGTCACTACAGCGCTGGCAGGAGGGGCGCGTCAGAGAGCCTGGGATTTCATCTCCAAGTGTACCATTTGGTTAAACTCTCCTTACTTAATGTCTCTCGCTATCAATTTTAGATGAAGTACCTGGTTGTAGCCACTTGAGATTCATCAAATGCGATTTTTTTATGTCGTTTTTTCCCTGCCTTCTCCGGTCTAATTTTCAAACACAGAGCCGCAGACTGTTGAAAGGCATTTTTGTTCCATCAATGTTCTATTCCCCTTGCCAAATTAAAACGAGAGCTTCAGAACGCGGTGATGTTGTTTGGTTTCCGCTCCAAATCACCGGCACGAAACTCGTGCATCCCAGAGACCCTGTTTCATGGACGTCAGGGCTGACGTACACTGACACAGCTCTCCCACATTGTAATTTATAACAGGAAACACTAAATCACACGCTGACTCCATCCAATGCCTGCAAAGAGAGTATTTTTTAAACATGTACAATTTTTTGTTTGTCTGCTTGTTTTCTTCTTATGCAAGCATTACACTTTAAAATGAATGTGAAACAATGTGTGAAAATTGCGACACATTGTAACACTAATTTCTTTGCTATTTGCCACTCACAGCTGTTGAGAGGTTAGGTTGGACGAGGGTTTGGAACGGTCAGAATGGCTAACACAGGGCAAATGAATGGCAACGTTTTGTTTAAATGCGGTTGAACCTGGTCTGAACGCCCCTGGACCTGCGGCCTGCTGGATGCAGACGTGGGGCCGAGCCTCTCCTGTCAGCGCGGAGGATGGGCGCCTGCCTGGGAGGGCTGGGAGAGGGGTTGAAGGGGGCCCGTTAATGGGGCGCTCTCGCCGTCACCCCGAGCGGGAGGATCAACCGGAGGACCAACCACACAGCCAGCCGTCACCCAGGGCATCAACAGCGAGCGGCGCCCCGGCCAGCGGACCTCAACCGCGGAGTGACGGGTGCCCGCTAATGATGCCCTGGCTTGGCAGCTCACAGGGCCGTTTGATCAGATATCTGAGAGGCGTCTTGCCATCATATCCTTTACAGAAGTCGCCTTCCAACAGGAGAGGGGAAAAAAAGGGCAGCCCCCATGCATCTGTCGACAGACCCGTCCATCACCCGACCAGATCTGCCTGTCGGCCTGTCCGTGGCACCCTCTCAGAAAGAGGCCAGCCCAGAGCTCAGAACTGCCAGGCGAAGACATCAGCCTGGTCCTCCTTTCACACTGAGGGTAAGTCATCTTGGAACTCTCTATAGTCTCTCTGTTTTTTTTAACCATTTTGGCCACAGTGGTTTTGCGTGTGTGTGTGTCTGTGTGTGTGTGTGTTGCCTTGACTGCAATTAGATCACGTCTTTGGACTCAGTCTTAGTTTTTTTATTATTAACTCGAGGCTGTAGAGTTACGCTCCTTTTCCAAGGCTGGCTCCCCGTCACTGTCATTCCAGAAATTTCTGTGACATTGAACGCTTTGGCTAAACTCTTAATTCTTTGACTTTGACTGGCGTGGATCCATATTTGATTGGTAGAGGGCTTCCGTCCAGGGTTTTCTTACTTTCGGTCACCCGAGCGTCACTTCAAAAGCTTGATCCAAATCATTACTGGCCTAAGTCAAACCAGCATAATCACTCCTTGGAGATCTGGAGCGGTTAGCATTTCAGGAGAGGTGGAAAGGAGAAAGCCTTTTGGACCGTGGCCCGCGAGGACCAGGGTTTGACACCCCGCGGTGGCATGCATTGACGAGTGACGGGACCTGGCGCTGTGGAGGCCACGGTTGTGACTGCCCGCCCTAAGAGGGAAACTGAAGTGCCTTCAGGATGTGCGGGTCCTCCGCCATTAGCGACTCGAGTCTGCCGCGAAGCCGAACGCGGGGACCTGCTCTCCTGCTGCACCCATCTGGGGACGACGCTGACGGCGATCAGGGCCCGAGCCGGGTGGAAGGACGCGCGGAGCATGAAGGGGGGAAGAGCAGGCTGAGAGTGACATACGATATTTATAGCATACAGATAACATGGGCGAAATTGACGGGCTATCTAATGATGTGTCTTAAAGTGGCACCAACGCGGGCAGGCAGACCTCTTCAAACAAGACGGCGATCCGGGGCTGACATGGGGATAATAGCCCGGCGTGGAGCCCATTGTCCAGAAAGTCCGCGCCATGGCATTTGGAGCTCGCCAGCTCCTTCACCCCCAACCCCCTCCATACCCCCCACCGCCCGCATCTATCCTGGATAAATGAAGCGCAGTCTGCCAAAGAGTGTCAGGCACATCGCCTTCCGATCCATACACTTGAAGGATGGTGGCGTGGTCCGCTCTTTTAACCCTCTTATTCATTGATAATTACCGTAATTGTGTGATGAAGAAGCTGGCCTCCCTGCAGATGATGCCTGACTGTTCTCTCTGCTTTGCAAGTCCTGTCAGTAAGGGGGTCAGTGGTAAAGCAAAGGGGTGATAAGAAGGCTCTGCCATATATATATTACCTGTATACCATTGTCAAGCACATGGATATAAAGATCCTATTATATGTGCAGTATGTTGTTACAAACATCCTATCGCATGAATGAAATATTGATAAAAATATTGACACACTATACTATACAGTATTGATTTGAAGGTCATAGCATGCTTATGTTTTTGAAAGATTTTAAACTCTGACACAAAGCCTTTGTTGAGCGATTATTTGAGTTCCGCATCTGGGCGTGGGTTCTCCTTTGAGCCCGACTGCTCCAGAAGGCCTTGTGTTCTGTTCACGTTCGCTTCCTTGAGAAGACGTCTCCTGGCATGACGCGTCTACGGCTCCCTCTTGTTTCTGTTCGCCTGCGGGCAGCTGCCAGCGTCAGGGACTCTCGTGACAACGTGACAGCTCCATCTCAAGAGAGGACCCCGGATGTAAAAAAAAAAAAAAAGCGTGCATCAAAACAAATAAATAGCGAGTCGTTCGGAGGAGTGTCCTCCGGAGGAGGCTCCTTTCTCAGAAAGCTGAATGATATCTGCCTCACTTGAAGATGCGTGCTGTTTGTCTGTGTTGGCCAGACCATTGGCTTTACTGTTTGCTCCACAGTCAGACCAACTCCATCCCAGGGCACTTCACTGGAAAAGAGGCCTCGTTTGTTGTTACCAGGGAGATTGTTGTGTCAGTGTTAAAAAAACTCATTGACATTTATCCACATACATTGCGGGTGTTTTGTGTGCGAAAACCTGCTCAGAAATTATGCTTATTGGTGAACATTATCTCCTTTTTTTTCCTTCCCCTCTTTATCTGGGAAATGGGTTTCCATTCCCACTTCTCCAAAAGGAAAAAGAAAAAAGACATTTCCTATAACTCCTCTCTCTCTCACCCCCCCTCCCATTTCCCAAATCCTGCAGGCAACAGGACGTTCTTGTACATTAAATAAGAACTGTCACCCTAGGCAACCTGCAGCAATGAAGCATTTATTCTGCCTCACATTTCCTGGCACTTAGAATTATTCCCTTCATGCCTGATAACCAAATTACAATATGGCAGGTCTCCCCGGAGCCACGGGATTGTTAGTGCCAGCTCACAACATACTTTCAACTGATGTGGCATTTCATGTACAGCTGCCAATCAACGGGCAGAGGGTGTTGGGAGAGGGGGGGGGATGTAAATGAGGGCGGGCCTGACGGTGTTCAATTACTGAGCGGTGCTCTGCATAATCCCTCCATCCCTCCCTGTGACAGACAGCTGAGGCTTTCATACGCTCCCTTTTTTCCCCTGTTTTATTACCTCTATTTTGACTAAGAGCAGGGCAGGGAGAAGATGAAGGAAAAAGGAACCGGGAGAGGCATAAAAATAAAAACCCTAAAAAAAGGAGGAAGGCTGGGAGTTCGGGCCAGGACGGTCACACACTCCCTTTGTGAGGCTTTCCAAATGTGTTGGCATGTACGATTTACCCCTTTGGGGTTTTTTGGAGAGGGGGCCACAGCCAAGGGGAAATGGGGGGCCGAGGCTAACTCAGACGGAGAGCGATCTGTTTGGGCTTGATGTGCCCCGGCTGGTTCTGCCTGTGGTGCGACCTTTTTTGTCTTCCCCAGCTCCCCGGTCCGCGGCTCCTGCTTTCAGTCCTCTGGGTCGTTGCCCTGGGGAACACGACACCTTCTGTATGTCATCTTGCTGTCGCTCTGAGCAATCCCCGGCTTATTTTATTTTGAAATGTATTTCATTTTACATTACATTGCATTGCGTTTTGTCACTTGGCAGATGCTCTTATCCAGAGTGACTTACAAGGGGTGAGGGCAAAGTGCATCTAATAGAGTCGGAAATATGTGTGTAATTGCAAAATGTTGTCTATTTGATTAGATTTCATTTTGAATTTCTTTGATACAACCTGAGTGTCTCATGCTACATCCAGGCTATGCAAGTTTGATTCATTGATTCTGAACTACATCCATAAGATGCAGTTACAAGGGCCTGAACTACACCTGGGTACTAAGACATGCTCGATTCATTTCAACATAGCCTTTACATTGCGGGGAATTGCATTTTCTGCATGTAGGTTTTTCATGTATTTTTTCATGTTTTTTTAGCATGCAACATCATATTGTTGGTGGTAAAATGTGGACAGACAACTGAGACTGCCCTGTGATGCTTTGAAATGATTCTGGAGGAACCTTGGCTTTATCCAGCAAAGCACAGTACTTCAGAAACAAATGAGGTACAATGCTCATACATGCTGTGTGAGCACCAGAGATTAGGTGCTACTTTTGATTGATTAAAGAGTACAATCCAAGGCAGATGGGAATGGCCAATCCCTGGGCAAATGTTCTTCTATCCTGCCTCGGTCTGAACATACCCGAGCAGGTGACAAAGGGATGAAGCGACTTCCTTACCTTGGCTCTTCTGAGCTGCCATTTCATATCACGGTCACAACACATAACTATTGACTCATGACTGCATGAAGACCACGACCTATTGAAGATTCATGACCGCAATTGAACATTCAAACTTTTGCATAGACGCTTGATACTTTGCTAAGGGGCTTGTTTACCCATTTGAAAGACCATCACATGTGGTTCAGAGGGCAGGAAAAAGGCCTCTTTATGCCTTTATCATCGGAAAGAAGTGGTTAGTCATCACACAGAGTTGTTTCTATGTTAGTCAGCAAGAGCTGGACACAGAATGTCTTGTACATAGCACCAGCCTACATCAGATCCTCAGATTCAAAGTGACAAATGTGGAATTTATTCACACAGGTTCATATTTGAATCAAGCCAGCATCCTTTTGACTCAACCTTAGAAAATGGACTAATCTTTGTACACCTACTGCCATGTTAAAGGTAAGACAAAGCAAACAGTCACACTCGGTAAGGAAAAGCAAGACAACAGCTCTGAAGAAACCACTTGTCAAAGCTAAGCATATAATTGGGTGTGGGAGAGAGTCTTAGTAATGCACGAGTAAACGCCGGGTAAGTGACGAGTAAGTTGTTGGAGCTATGGTGGTGAGGTTACTCAGTGTCATTCCTTTGTTGCTGTTATTGCACTTCATTTTCCCTGGTCTCTATTTTATTCTCTTCTCTTTTTTTCATTTTTCCTCTCCTCTTTTTTTCCCTGTCTGAAACTGGGGCTTTTGTTGCATTCCAAGAGGTTGATAAATCAATCCATCAAAAAATTCTTCGCGGTGAAACTCAATCAAGAAAGGTCATGTCGGCAGGAAAAAGAACAGATTAAATTAGCATTGAATTAGACATGGAAAGTGAGCTCTGTCAAAACCATCACTGCGCTCAGCACAATTAGAATATGTTAATTATGCATTTCATTAAGGGCTCAGTGCTCTTTGAATGTGAGATGAAATGTCACTGGTGTAGGCAGCCGAAAAATGGAAGATTGCCAGGCACAACTTTCTTTGTACGATGTGTGACACCTTCATTAACATCAGGGATTGCTGGTCTGATTAGACTTTTTGTATTAGTTTAAGCCTTTAGGCTTTTAAATGCTCAGTGTTTATATATATATATATATATATATATTTTGATGTGGCAGTTAAAGACTTCCTCCGGTTAATGTTTCTGCTCAGGATTGGCTGTAGTTTTTTCTTTGGGGTAAATTCACAGTATTCATATCACACATATATAATATTGTAAGTATATCATATCATATCATATCATATCATATCATATCATATCATATCATATCATATCATATCATGTCTAACACAGTACAGTTGACAGTATGTGCTGCAGTCATAAAACAGGAAAAATATTCTTTATAGCATGCATACGAGTTTACTGAGCAAGACTGAGGCAACCATAAACATGAGTACATCTCTGTACATGTTGAAAATAAAGGAATCAGATCTGGCCTTTCAACTGAGGGGATATCTCAGTCCCACTTGCCTGATTGTAATAAATCTTGTATGGAATTTTGACAGAATCTTGGTTTGTCAATGTCTAAATTGGATTTTGTAAAGCAAGTGTCTTTAATTACGTACACAGAGAAAGCAAAAATCCATGTTACACACATTGGTTAGGTCTCAGTTCAGCGGTCTATGCTGAAGACCCCAGTCTTAATGGGAATATAATTCCATGAGGAGACCAATGTACTCATTCACTGAAATATTTTATGAGGTGCCATATCTCTTACCTTAACCCATGGAAGCCTAAAATTATTAGGCCTCTAATCAGTCTCACCCCAATGTGTTTTGCCTTTCAAGTAATAAATGTAGGCATTTTTTATTTCTTACAGTTATTAGTTTGGTTCCTGAAATGAAGAAAAATGTGTAACATCAACAACAGAAATGTAACACTGTTAGATTGAACAGAGCACATAATCAGGGTATAAACAGGTATAATCATGTAGAGGAAAATCTCACAGATTTTGTTTTCTGCATATTTCCACCAACATCTTGTTATTTGAAATCGCGCTATAATAATCAAAACGTATCACTTGTATTCTGTGCTCTTGGGAAGAGATACCTTAGTGAGTGCGGAGTGGGGATACCTTAGTGAGGTCAAGGACATAAATAAAGACAAGAAATTTATTAAATAAATTAATACTGTATCTATAAAATAGCCTATATGATGTAACCAGAGGAAAGCTCAAGTAAAAGTCACAACACTGTGAATATATATATATATATTTGGAAGAAAAAAAAACACTTAAACAGTTTAAGTGTAGAACTGGAATGGCCTCTCTCTCTAGATGACTTACGCTGGAGATGTGTCAAACCTAAAAACTTCATTAAAACAAAATGAAAGTGCTTCTCCTCTGCACACTTCGATTTAATAGAGGCGCCTGGGAGAGGGATGATGAAAGTTTCGAGTGGGAGCTGACTGACAATTACACTTTTCACATCTTTTCTGGAGTTTGGATGACTCTCTGGGTTTAAAACGAATCAGACCGATGATTGTCCTCTTGGTCTTCAGGACCGCTTGGCCCCGGTGATTTAATGTAGGAGTCAAAACACAGGATGTGACTGCTGATCTTGAAATCTGCTGGGAATTTATGGCAGAGGTGGGTAACTTTTTTTTTTTTTTTGAAGAAGAGGGCTCCATGATCCTCTAAATCCATTAGGTTGCCACATTCTCACTCTATAAATTCTGAAATACATAGAGTAGTACGCAATATTGCCAACTTAGTGATTTTGCAGCCAAATCTAGACTTACAATTTGCCTGCTTGAAATGAGTGGCTACCTGAAATGAGTGGCATCTGTGTAGGTATTCATTTTTCTTCACCGAGAACAGAGAACACAAAGCAAAACTAACATACAGTGCTTATCTGGAAAATCAGACTGGTATTTGCTGGGGAAATGAGCAGAAAATAAGTGCTATTTCCAAAGTGATACTGAACTCGTACTGTAGGAAGAAAGGTACAGCATAGTCTGCAGCAACTACACAACTAAAACCTCCTTTGTAACTAATACCACTGCTTCTGAGAGGAGACTAGAGCTGGTGACTAACCTAGATCTATGGGATTTGACTTTCACGTTCAAAACACCACAATAAGCCACATGCTATAATGTGTATACATGCAATATATGCATATGTACCCCTCCACACACACATAAATACACAGATGCAGACACACACACACACACACACACACACACACACACACACACACACACACACACACACACACACACACACACACACTGCTAACCAGAGGTCTTCAATAAAGTAAAGTATTCAATGAAGTCTTACAATACATGCATGTAGGATTGTGTATTGAGAAGAAAATGTGAAATGTGAAAATGAACTTGCTTCACTGCTAATTGCCACTTCAAAATTTTTGGAGTGGTGTTAATTGACTGGCTTTACTTACTCTTTAAAACGGAAAGTTACGTAAAATGATTTGCTATTGTGGTGTGCTGTAGTTTTTTTTTTTTTTTTTTACCTTTTTTTCTTTAATTATGCTGTGAAAAGCAGAGTTTTGTTATGACCAATCAGAAACCTGGTGACCTTGACGTTTCCGGCATGACTTTGAACCTGGCTTACTTTCCATTGCAGATGGGATTAAGATGGTAATCACCAGCAGTTGCTCCTGAGTAATTCAGGCCATTGAATGCATAGTGCTACTCCCTCAGGTCCAGGCTGATACACGTCTGAGTCGCAGTGCGTATTGCATTTTTTCCAGCATTTCTAATGACCACTGTGAGGGCCTATATGACCCGCTTCAAGGAGGACAAATGGATTCTCGACATGGTAGAGCTGGTCAGTGGAGGACAAAATAACCGCTGTATTGTTTGAGTCAACCTTGCCAGAAACATCAACAGCAATCTTTCTGCGTTACCTTTACAAGATGTGTAACACAGAGTTTTTATAGATTGCGGTAAGTGGTGGAGTGCAGCTCACTCACCACGCTTTGGGCTGCCAGTGATAAATGGGTTGAGAAGCACTGCTATAACATAAGCTATCTGGGTACATTCAGCAATGACCGTAAATCCCACGCATGGCAATCTTTCTGAAGCGTGCTTGATGTGCTTCTCAGCAATGGCCACGTGCTTCAAACATGAGAACATGGAACATTTAAGTCATAAATATCCAGATTAAGAGTAATTCATACAACACTTTCATATTATTCGTGTTGTACATATTAAATTCATACTTTAATTCATACTGCAGCTCAGGATAAAGAAGTAAGAACATATGAAAATGTAGTTAAGTTTGAATGTTAAGTTGCAATCCGAGTTGCTCCCAAAGTTTGTAGATCATAACAAAAAGAGCAATGTTTAAACTGATGATAAGCGGTGTAAGTACTACTAGCATATCCCATGCAGTTTAGTTAAAATAGTTACATAACATTTGCTACAATGCACCATCAAAAATAAGAAACAAACTCATGTCACCTTGTTTGTATCTCTGTATAATCATGTTGGCAATTTTTTCCCCATCATAGGCACATTCAGATTTTCCCTTACTCAAAAAAGTGTATTTTGTGTAATTGTTATCATTATGTCTCTTCCAGCACCTCACTGTGCAATGCAAACCATAGTTTCAACTTCAGAACAAGAATGCACATGCATTTTGCATCACTGCTAATACATGGGCAAGCTTTTATAAGATACAGAGTGTGTGGATGATAAAAAGAAAAAAAGAAAAACGAACAGCTTTTTTATTGGCTCATCTGGTGACTCTGCAGTTGGCATGTTACCCAATGACTCGACGTCCATGATGCCGTCAGCACAGTTGGCACCGAAAGCACTGCATCTGCAACGTGACTGCCTCCACGAAAGACTGCGTCAAAAACAACTCTCGCAAAGCGGACAGATTTGAAAAGAAGGATGTTTCATCACTTAATATCTCTGCTTTGGGCCCCGCAAGTCCCGTCATCAAGTAGTGAAATGTACTGGCATGTGGCTTGAATTGGAAGAGAGAGGATTGAAGCCTGCTGTTTGACATCCACTGGCATCAGTCCAATGATGATCAGTGTCACAGATTTACAAGGTATTTGAATATTTAGCCTTATGTGTAGGTCAGCCTAACTAATTTGGTCAACAGGTGATTCTATTTTATCATATCAATTAGCCACTTTTAGGGCAACAAAAAAAAAAAAAAATCTCTATTGTTTCCTCCTCTCCTGTCATCAAAACTGAAACTTTAGGCAACCTAATCTGTTACTTTACTCAAATATGAATATAAATTATATGTTAAAAGGAAGCAAAAAAAGAAATTCCACTGTTCATAAATAATTTTCCAACATGGTTTAAACCATTTTAAGGGATTTACCACTAAACCGCGATGAACAGCGAAAGGTGGCCTTTACACAATAATCCACTTATCGCTCCTCTCCTGCAGGAAATGCTCAATCAAACCGGAGAAACAGAAAGCCACGCCCGAGTCCTGAATGTATTCTGTGGCCTGAGAATGAACTTGCTGGCCATGTGACGCGTGATTTACAGGCGAAAGGCCACCGACTCTCTACAATGATAGATCTCCACTCCAGTCTGCCCTAGGTCATTCTATGACATATAATCTTTCTTTTTTAAGCAATAAGATAGAGATAGATAATAAAATACTGCATTGATTCCCCAGTCTGCACTTTTTTCTCTAGCTGAACACTGCTGGTTTTTATTATGTGTGTGTGTGTGTGTGTGTGTGTGTGTGTGTGTGTGTGTGCGTCTGTGCATGTGCGCGTGCATCAGAGTTTTAGCCCTTTCTCAGGACAGGCATCATGGAGACCTATCTATGTGTCTGTGTGTGTTTGTGCGTGTGTGTATAGTATACAAAAATAGTTCCATGCTTTTAAAAGAACATGATATTCAAACGTATTAACAGCCGATGCATATAAATGTACTGTTGCTTTAGGTCTGATGTTTTTTTTTCGGAAATTAACTGGAGCTTCTGGAAAATTCATAGAATTTTCAGCAGCGTATAACAATCAGAATAAGATCTGAGTTATGTGCAGCAGTGAGCAATACTTTGATAGCATTTGCTTACGAGGTTAAAGTCAGAGAAGAGTCTGAAATGTTCAGGAGAAAGGTCACTGACCTCCAAAAGTTGGGTGATGGCTATACAAAATCAAAAGAGGCTTGTCTTTCCACTGCAGTGTCCATACTGAAGAAAGTCAGAGTTCCAGGGGTAGGTGTTACCATGTCAGGAGGATGCGAGAAAATTTGATCATGCTGTGAGGAGAGTGGCCTAGAAGTCCGACTCAAATCCAAGGCTAACAATTATAGATCTTTAAAAAATCTAGGAAATTTAGATTCACCATAATACAATATAAAAAACATTCCGTGTTTGCTGCATAAATCTGGTGCTTATGGCAGATTTGTGAGAACATAGCATCTTCAGAAGCCACAACAAAATAAGAAGTGGTACAAATTTGATTAATTGCACCTTTGGGCCTGTGCTCAGATGAAACAAAGAAATCTCATGTTGAGGACAAGGTCATGCGAAATATAAGGTCAATCTGTTTTGCCTTTGGAGTTGACTGGCTGGTTCTGTGGTCTGATCTGAGGGATGGATCTGGATGGACTCAAATGAACATCAGTTCATTAATTGCCTAAAGTGTTGGTTTCCACAGTTAAGAAGCTCAAGTTTGGTTGAAAAAATGGCATTCCAACATAATAATGATCCAATGGCTGCATCAAAGTCTACAAGGAAATTATTAAGGGAAGGAAACATGAATGATCTAGAATGACAAAGACCTTCAGATCTCAGATTTATATAAAAATTTGTGGTTCACCCTTGAAGTTGTTCAAAACCAAGGATCATGACCCCTTAATGAGCTGGAGAAACTCACATCTTTTCACAGAAATGGTTAAAAATCCCTCTTGAGAAGTTCCTGAATCAAATAAATGTCTTATCGGTGTCATCAATGGATATACACACAACCTGCAATGGTGTGTGTAAATAATACATTAGAGAAAGCCTTTGGATGCCTCTATATAGTTGTAGGAGGTTCCACTGGACTTCCAATAAGCAGAATTTTGGCATAGATCTGACATTTTAAACATTATTCAAAGGTGTCAATGAATGTGACCCTCATGTGTTCTGGATTTAAATTTATAATTCATAAACAATCTGTATTTCCTCCATACAACGACATTAAGATCCAAGTATACCATGTTTGAAAAAATGTACATTTCTTTTTTTCTTTTATTGGATGTTTTTAGTTCCCATTTGGCTGGGGGTATGAATAAATATTGAGGCACGTATAGCATTTGCCTCCACCACGTCAACATTCATTTTTATCCCTTGGACTTTTCACTTTTCGGTTCTTCTTCATACTGTGGTGGTGGCGTGTGAGATATCTGACTCATTTTGGGCTCTTTCTTTCTGCCTATATCTACAACACTGCTGAGCACCACGTATGGGGTATGTTTTCACACCCAGAAAGGTGTCGAAAATCACAGATACAAATGATGCTTTCAATACAATAGAGACCGATGATTAAAACAAACAGCAAATGTTTCCTCTGCTGCGTTGGCTTTCCTGGCCCGTCACAGCACCTGTCACAGCCCCCATTGTAGCTCAGGCACCGATTCTCAGCTGCAAGCTCCGCACCTCCCTCTCTCTGGGCGCCGCAATCCTGGGCTCGTTGCTTGGCCTTCTTAATCTACTAATACTGATGTGTGTAAAGTAGCATATTTGCAACAAACAAGCCGTATGTTTCTGCAGACTCTGCTTGCATCTGTAAAATCTGACAGGGTTCAGATTCATACAGATGGACCTGATTCTCATCATCATATGTCACTAGTGTATTCTACATGTGCATTGCAGATATAGTTGATAAGGTTTTAAGTAGAATTCTGATCATTGCATTTATGAGCTATCAAATGACCTTATGAAGATGACATAAAATGAATACATGTTGACACACTCTATAGTCCATTTCTTGTCTTCAACTGATTTTTTTCCTGGATTGACTGAATGTTCAGTGAAAGGATCAAATCTTTCCTTTTCCCAGTGGGACCTCGTGCCATTCACTAAATTTTCAGGACTTTGCATCACGCTTACGTTTCACAATATAAATGTAATACAATGGCCAATTTTTAGCAGGGCCAATCTGGTGCAGATGGCACAAGGTGGCGTTAAAAATTCCCCCATGCGACCAACTGGAAACCTTCCCTGGGTTTTATTTTTGAGCGCAGCTTCTCGGAAGCGATGCCACGCGAGCCTTATCGCTCTCCCTCCGGGGCCATTGAAGAGCCTTGGGGCGGAGGTGAGGGCTAGAGGATGAGCGTTATCGGCTCCATCAGAGGGGAGGGAGGAGAGCGGACGCGGCTGGCTGACGCAGCCGTCTGTGGGAAAGTTGTGGGCTGGAAAGTAAACGAATGCCGTTGTCTCACTTCGCGGTTCCGTTTTTAGTTTCTGATTGCAGCGTGGGCTGGCAACAGATGCACGGAACAAGGAGGGTTTCAGAAATCGAAAGGTGCCAAACGCGAAAGCAATTCTTTCACTGGCTTTCGTGGTTTACTGCTCGCCCTCGGGTGTGAGGTTGCAGCAGTTTCGATATAACGCGACTGATTAGTTATACAAAGAGGCAGTGGGGGTACATATGTTTGCCAATGCAACTCCTCCCTCCACCACCAACCCCCCACTCCACAACCTTTTCAAAGAAAACTGCGAAACCAAATCCAGGGCAGGGGTGCACTGTACCAGGCTCTGAAACCCAGACCAGGGGGTTTGCGGGCTTGAATCCTGTGGGCGTGGCACTGCTGGAGACACTGTGTGGGACGCAAAACTGTGAGCAAGTTTTCCTGGTCGAGGGCGACTGCCAGGCAAATGAATAATGCAGTGGGCTGTTTGCCAGTCAAACTGTCTCACAGATATGGCAGAATCTGATGGGTTCTAGAACAGCCAACAGGCGCTTTAAAAATTCAACGCATAACCTTTTTATTTATTTATGACTTTTGATGTCTAGATCTCTTTCCTCATTTAGGTGAGCCTACAGAGAAAATTGAAGCATTTCCCACAAAGATGTCTGAATATGTCTGAGGAAAATAAAAATTGCGTGCAGTGGGAGATGCTTATCCACCATATCACCATATTTGCTCTATTTTTATATCAAATTAATAATGGTATAGATTAGAGTTTATTCCGTTTGTTGATGTTGTGTGAGGTAATTGAAACAATAATGTCTACAGGGGTTTATACTGATGCAATAGAACCAGAAGCTCCCACAAGCAGGGACACTACAGGAGTCCTGGTCATCGTTGCTGGGCCTATGGAAGTGTAATGATGGTACCACAAGTCCAACAATACAGACCTTTAAATGCAGACCACAGAGATTCTGGTTAAAATGTACCTAATGTGCTCTTTTAGTGCCTAGTCAGAATGTAGGCTTCACTGTCAGGCAAAGTGACAAAACAAGCCAACGCTTGGGGACTAAATGAGTGCAGTCATGCTCCTGTCTTCCACACCAGGTCTGATCCTGTTAGCTCTGCTGGCTAAGGCTAAAGCCATTAGGAAATTCATATTCAGATATGCAATTCAGGTGTATCTCATGGGGTGGTGATTGGTAGTTAGGGAGTTTTAGGCATAGCACACATGGCACTGATTGCCTCCAGTTCAAAACAATGGAACCTGGAACAGAGGTTCTGTGGCCTGCAGCATTGTGAGTCGAGAAAATGTCAGAATTATGAGGCCTACAGTACTTCATTGTTCAAATGAGGCACCAGTGAGGCATGCCTAATCGACAGCAGGGTCACAACGTCTTTTTAATCTTGACTGATACATGTCAGCACACTCACAGGACATGAGTGTGCAATTTCTGGCAGATGGGATGGGTGTAGGTGAAAGATAGGGATCGTCCACCAATTTCACACATTTTCAATGAGTGAAGAGTGCGGCTCTCGCTGAGCGCAGC